>FR989911.1:8400000-8984471 GCA_905404115.1 Pheosia gnoma
TAAGATTCATTATATCCTATAGCCATCTAAATATATATATACACTAGCTGTTACCCGCGACTTCGTCCGCGTGGTATTTAACAAAAACACAAACGTTGGCAACAGCCTGGCCGCACCTTCTGAGCCCGCGGGACGCATTGCAGGTTGTTGCTATCAAACTTAATCAGGCGCAGCGCTGCAACATTGGTTTTAATTTTTTTTCGTGAACTCCTATTTTTTTTCTAAAATAAAAGGAGCCTAAGTTACTCCTTGTTACATCACCTATCTGCCAGTGAAAGTCCCGTCAATATCGGTCCAGCCATTTCAGAGATTACCCGGAACAAACAAACAGACAGACAGACAGACAGACCGACAGACAGACAGACAGACAAAAATGTTAAAAAATGTTGTTTTGGTATAGGTACCGTGTATACTTCCAAATGCACTCAGTAAAAAGCGGTTATTTTAATATTACAAACAGACACTCCAATTTTATTTATATGTATAGAAGATAAACGAATTTGAGGCTTAGAAGTAGGTATCATAATTTTCTCTGGATTTACAGATAGCATGCCTTCTTTGAAGTCGAAAATGAATGAGGCCGTCCCAATTCAATGCTGCTTTAAGTCTGTAGAAGACTTCAAAGTTCTTTCACATTCCCTTTACTCTATAAGTTAAAAATACAGAAATGTATTTATAAGAGGCGACCAGTTAATTAGAACTTATTTATATACGGTAGTTCGCTTCTTTTTATCATCAAAATATATTGCAATTTTGTGTTTCTAGATTCGCTTCGAGAACAAAACAGCATCCTCTCTCTACATACTGCAGAATCATCGGCAGCTGGATAACATCTTCGCTAACAAGGAGATCATAATCTCAGCCGGTGCTATTAAGACTCCACAACTGCTTATACTGTCGGGTATTGGACCGAGAGATTTGTTACAAAGGTAATATACAAAGTGTTACAAAAATCGTGTAAAATATTTTAAGGAGTTAACAAGTAGGTCGTAATGATCACGTCTATGTACAAAATACGAGTATATGTGTAAACAGTGTTTGATTTTCTCTGGGAAAACGAGCCAGTATACCGCACCGCGCACTTAGTATGTGGTGTTATTTTTAAATTTCAAATAATTTTATATTTTTTTCGGGAATGTGACCATTGCAGCCTTATAGATAGACCTGTTAAATATTGTATACTATTATTGTTACATCTTATGTAACTATAGCTTACTTATGTAAGTATAAGTAGAATCACATCGGGTACAACGAAATCATATATTAGGCATTAAAACACATAGTGACATCTAGTTTCCAGCTATAAAACTAAATCACGAACGTATCCCTGTGCAATTGACAGAAATGATGTAACCAGAAATGTCTGAATCACGCAGGCAAGGTTTATAGTTTTATTTTTTTAATTGGCAGATTAAAAATAAACACAATAGTGGAAAATGAGCATGTAGGCAAAAACTTCCACGATCACATGAACATGCCCATATATGTCAGTATCAAGAAACCAATTAGTATCACTTTGGCTAAGGTGTTCACATTTGCGACGGCTTGGGATTACTTCTGGAGCAATGATGGTAAGAAACAATCGAGATATACCTATTAGTGTAAGCAACATAATAATGTTCCAACGCAATTTAGACATATAAGCGGACGTTTGTTATTCTTATAGCAGATATAGCCAAGTTGGTAAAACGCTCGCCTGGGAAACTAGGTGTGCATGTTCAAACCTTAGCTCGAACCATTAATCTTATTTTCAATGAACATTATCACTTGCTGTACGGTGCAGGAAAACATCGTGAATCGGTATAATGGCAACAGGCTCGCCCCCATTGGGACAAAAATACCATCGTCGAATTGTGAGTGCATTGCAGAGCACATCTTCCTACCCCTTCGGGGATTACTGGTGTGATGGTTCAAATCACATGACGTTGTCTTTGCAGGTCTGCTATCATTTCCACCAGTGGCAGGAGTGGAGTACCAAAATGCATCAGCTCTAATATTGTTTTCCATGGGGACAGCTAATGAACGATTGCTGAGAGACTTATCTAATTATAAACCTCAGGTAAACTTTATTTACTGATGCACTGATGCTATACCTATAACCTATTATATTATAAAATATTTAGTTCCAATTCCACAACAGAGATGGCGTGTTTCAAAATTTTCAGGTATTCCGCGATACTTTCCCGTACCACAACAATACGCATAAAGAAGGCTTTATGTTCTTGGCTACTTGCACCCAGCCGAAGAGTAGAGGAACTGTGACATTGGCTAGTGCGAGTATATCAGAGCAGCCTGTGGTGGATCCGGGCTATCTCGAGCAGTATGCTGATATTCAGTGCATGATTCAAGGTAACTTCACACAGACTTGACTGTGAGCGGGGAAAGGCAGCCTCGCAAGTAATGTACTTGAGAATTTTCTTTGTTGATATGTATGTTTCGTGTATGGATTTTAGCAATCAGAAGAGCGGAGAAGTTGGTGGCGTCAAAATCCTTTCAAAACATAGGAGCCAGGATACACTGGCCTAGACCTGAGCGTTGTCTGTCGCTGTGGAGATACTCTAGAGATGAACAGATGAGCCGTAATATTGAGCGGAAGAAAATGTAAGTACGTAATAGTAAACAGCATGATCAAGTTCACCTTGGGGTGCTAATCAGAGTGCAGCGACAATCAGAGTTATATATGTCGCCGCGGGAGCATTCACCCATCCAATTAATAACATTGATTAGTTGATTATCACTTAAATTCACAAATAACATTAATTATAGGCCTGAGACTACCATCCTTAACGATTTTTGTTTCTTTGATAGCAGCGCCATCTAGTAGTTTATATCATTACTTATAAGTAATCATTACTGGCGATGTATTTTATTGCATTTCAATTAATCTGTTTTGTTCTAAATTAAAAAGTAAATTTAATAAAGTTAATCTGCTTATAGCTTTGAGATTTTTACAAGTGTAAAGAGTTCAATCAATAATAAGTCATTCAATAAACTGGAGTCACGTGACGTCTTAGGAAGATGGCGCCGGTTGAAATGTTTATCGTTCAAATTTAAGTCTTGATTTATTGTGCGACCTAAATTAATATCACAATGATTAATTTCATATCAGAAAAATTGTAATGTAATTATTCTATATCCAAATAACACATGAAAACCTTTTTCTATTTAATTCCTTTAAAACGGATTCACAGCCATGCTAGAATAATCAAGTTGTGATGTGAATTAATTAACAATGATTTAAACAATTCATCAATAATCCAAGAAATTATAATTAAGCATTGTCTATTGTCAAATTAATTATTTGAGTATCATTAAGGTTTATTATGATGGCCAATTTTAATCTAATTTAAATTGAAATCATATTCTGTTACGCACTTCCGTTGCATTGTCGGGTTATGTCATGGACGCGTGTATAAAAGGAGGTGTAACACATTTTAAAAGATTCATTATATAAACTTGTGGAAGTTGTGCTTGGCTGGTTTGTTTTGTGCTCACTATACCTACCTACCTACCTACCTACCTACCGACGGAGAATGGAGGAGAATGCTGCCGCGGGGACCCCCACCGTGTCATCAGAAGTGGGATCGCTCTCGCGATCCCTTTATGCCGGACATCCAGAAGAACCACGTGCATCAGAACCTTTACCAAAGTTTGAGAGCGCACCGAAAGAGTTTTTCATGGAAATGATGAACATGATGCGCTCCATGAGTGAACGACTTACCGCCCAACCAGAGCAAAGAGTAAAGATAACCGAAGTATTTCTTCCTTCTTACGACCCTGATGGCAATATTGGCGTACGTGAATGGTGCGATCACATAACTACGGCGGTGAGTACATACAATCTTACTGATTATGACATTAGAATGAAAGTTTCTAGCCTATTAAAGGGCAGAGCTAAAGTATGGGCCGACGAATGGTTAGTGACAACAACCACATGGCAAGAATTACGACAAAATATTTTATTAACCTTCGAACCAGAACATCGATACTCTCGCGACGTGCTTTCTTTTCGTGAACACGTGTATGATGCGTCTAAAGACCTGGCAGAGTTTCTTTCAAAGTCCTGGTTACTCTGGAAGAGGGTAACCAAAGATAAGTTGGATAATAGAGACGCCGTCGAAGCGGTAATTGGAACTGTGGGTGATCAACACCTTAGGATTGAACTTATAAATGCCAGAGCCACTTCAGTGCCTGAACTTATATCAGTAGTAGCATCAATTCGACCTAAACGTTCTTATCAATCTGCCAACCTAAATAATAATCCATCTCAGGCCAAACGATCACGTCCGGATAATAAGGGAGTTCCGTTTTGTAGTTATTGTAAAAAGCCTGGACACTCAGTTGAAATCTGTCGTAATAAGGCTAGGGATACTCATGATTCGAGAGATTATAACGCTTCGAATAGTACACGCGTTAACCTACCCACAAGTAGTACTTGTACTTTTTGCTTCAAATCTGGTCATACCTTCGATGTTTGCTATAAACGCCTTAGAACTATTTCTCCTAATTTAGCCACTAAATCCAATGAAAAAGATCCTCAACGCGTAAATAGTATTGCAAGTTCAGAATTAACACGTATGCAGATTAAGATAGGTGATATTCGCTTAAACGCTACTTTTGATAGCGGAGCTGAATGTTGTGTTATGCGGGAAGCGATTGCTAGCAAACTACCCGGCCGAAGGCGAGATGTAGTTAATTATTTACGAGGAATAGGTTCATTTTCAGTAGTTTCTGTTTGCTCTATCGATTGCGTTTGTATAATTGATGGTATTCACGTCGAATTACAGTTTCTAATTTTGCCAAACAATGAGGTGTCAACGGACATCCTTATTGGTACTAATTTATTAAAGAAGACTGGCCTTGGTGTACTCGTGACTAATAATGGTGCCAAACTTTTATATCAACCATGCGTGATGCACCTGAGAGAAAATAATTCAATTTTTGATAACATTGATCATGATCTTAGTGACGTCACGCAGATTGAACAATTACTTACTTTGTTAAATAAATATTCTCATTTGTTTATCCGCGGCTACCCGAAGTCGCGAGTAACTACAGGACAGCTAGTAATTCGATTAAAAAACCAAGATAAGTATGTCGAACGTCGCCCGTATCGCCTTAGTCCTACAGAACGCAATAAGGTGCGTGAAATAGTTCGTGAACTATTAGACAATAACATCATTCGTGAAAGTCAGTCACCATTTTCTAGCCCCATTATTCTTGTTAAAAAGAAAAACGGACAAGATCGCATGTGCGTCGATTATAGGGAGTTAAATGCGAATACTGTCAGAGATCACTACCCTCTGCCACTCATAGCAGACCAGATTGATAATCTTTCTGGGGGTAAATACTACAATACGTTTGATATGGCAGCAGGTTTTCATCAAATTGTGATCTCTGAGAGCTCAATTGAGAAAACAGCCTTCGTGACGCCGGACGGACTGTACGAATATTTAACTATGCCTTTTGGTTTGTGTAATGCTCCGTCAGTCTATCAGAGATGCATAAATCGCGCCTTAGGGCCATTATTAAATGCAGGTAGTGCGGATACTAACAACAGTACTCCTAGTGATAGTGTTGCCCAAGTGTATATCGATGACGTAATCAGTAAGTGTAGACTCTTTGAAGATGGCTTAGTTTTTATGGAGAGAATTTTTATCGCCTTAGAAAAATTCGGTTTTTCCATAAATATCGACAAATGTCTATTTTTCAAACGCTCTGTTGAATATTTGGGCAACATTATTACAGATGGTAACGTAAGACCTAGTCCAAGAAAAATAGATGCCCTTGTCAAGGCCCCAGTCCCCTCTAACGTAAAACAAGTTAGGCAGTTTGCAGGTTTAGCTGGTTACTTTCGTAGGTTCATCCCTAACTTCGCACGTACAATGATTCCCCTCTACGAACTCACTAAGGCGGGTGCTGGGTGGCAATGGACAAATCGTCAAGAAGAAGCCAGAGATAAAATTATTCAGTACTTAATTTCATCCCCAGTTCTAATGATATTCCGCGAAGACGCGCCTATAGAACTTTATACTGATGCCAGTAGCCTAGGAGTTGGCGCCATTCTTGTCCAAGTAACTGACGGCCGACAGCATGCAGTGGCCTACTTCAGTATGCGCACGACCGATGCTGAGAGTAGATACCACTCATATGAGTTGGAGACACTCGCTGTAGTACGAGCGATTAAACATTTCCGACATTTTCTTTACGGGAGACACTTCAAAGTGATCACAGATTGCAACGCACTAAAAGCCTCTAAACACAAACAAGAACTTTTGCCAAGGGTTTATCGATGGTGGGCGTTCCTGCAAAATTTCGATTTCGAAATAGAATACCGTAAAGGAGACCGCATGCAACACGCAGATTTTTTTAGTCGTAACTTAGAAAGTTATACAGTTAACATTATGACTAGAGACTTGCAATGGCTCAGTGTAGAACAACGACGCGATGACTTTCTACGCTCGAAAATCGACTTAATCCTCAGAGATGAGATGATTAACGATTACGTCCTCGAAGATAACTTACTTAAACATACACGACACGACGAAACTTTAGGTGACCAGAAGCTGGTAGTGGTACCCAAATCATTTCAGTGGAGTTTAATAAATACCTACCATTCTAGTCTCAAACACCCCGGATGGGAGAAAACACTAGCTAAAATACGAGAAACTTACTGGTTTGAGAATATGAATACCACAATTCGACAATTTGTTGATAATTGCATCGTGTGCAAAACATGCAAAAATACATCTGGTGCCATCCAGGCACAGCTTCACCCTATTCCTAAACCGACAGTCCCCTTTGAGATGATTCATATGGACATAACCGGAAAATTAGGTGCAGCAAACGATCAAGAGTATGTAATAGTAACAATAGATGCATACACAAAATATGTTCTGTTACATTACGCAAATGACAAAAGCCAACATAGCTCTCTTGCAGCACTCAAGGCGGTAATACATTTATTCGGCACCCCGAAAGTTGTTGTAGTCGATGGCGGAAGAGAGTTCCTCGGAGAGTACAAAAATTATTGCGAAAGATACGGCATAGAAATTCACTCTATAGCACCCGGAGTAAGCAGAGCCAATGGTCAAGTTGAACGGGTAATGGCCACACTAAAAAACGCCCTAACAATGATAAAGAATTATGAAACTCCTGACTGGCACACCGCATTGGATAGTCTTCAACTTGCACTTAACTGCACTAAGCATCAAACGACGGGTGTAGCTCCCCTCACACTACTCACAAAACGTCAACATTGTGTACCTCCAGAGCTACTAAATTTAGTCCAATTGGACGAAATGACCATTGATTTTGAAGTCCTAGAACAACATGTACGACGCAGAATGACCGAAGCAGCAGCCAAAGAAAAACAAAGATTCGATTCCCGAAAAGCCAAGATTAGAAGATTCCAGAGAGGAGAGTTCGTGTTAGTCAAAAATAACCCCCGGAATCAGACTTCTTTAGATCCCAAATTTAGCGCACCTTATGAAATACATAGGGTGCTTGACAACGACCGCTACCTCATCAAACCAGTAGTCGGTCGTGGTCGCCCTAAAAAGGTGGCCCATGATCAACTGCGTCGGGCGCCGCAGCCGGGTGAACAGGCAGCCGTGTCGCCGGCACTCGGACAACCAGGTGATGAAGACCAAATAGAGGGCAGCCGAACAGCAGAAGACTGTCCAGGCCCCTCTACCACACAAGACTACTAATTACCTATTTGGTGAGCAGCTTTCACGTTATAACCTCTTTTGCTTTACGCATGATGTATTCCATGTATGACAGGCACTTATAGCCGTGGAGGCAAAAATATAATTATTATACATCAAGTCTCATACATGACGTATTCCATGTATGAAAGTCACATAAAATAGCCGTGGAGGCAACAATTATAAATCTCGCTTGTTATCCTACTGGGTCCACGGCGTACAAGACCGCTTAGATCCTGGTTCCCAATATCCTGTCAAATCAAAGACTTCGTGCCTGCCACGGAGCAATGGTCCTTAATTCCCTACCTCGTGTTCCATCAAATCAAAGACTTTGTGTCTATCACAGAGCGGTGTTCTTGATTCCATCCTTTGATCCTGTCAAGTCAAAGACTTTGTGTCTATCACAGAGCAGTACCATCACGTGAGAATGAAACCATACAGCTAAACAGCTGAACTAAATAAAACATAAGAAAACCAAATAAACACATCACACATGTTCGTGATATTAATATTTATTATCCTTAATCTATCTTAACCAATACGCTGCTAACGCCAAGAAAACCTATTGGTAATCCCAAACCATATGTATGTACCAAGCCTATCGTAAGGGTTGATGAAACCAATAATCGTCTGCCACGCATTATCTATTATATTTCAGATATCAACCAAGGACATCAGCAGGCAGGCATAAAACGGCAGTTGCAGAGCACGCACCGCCGATCAGAATGGCCGTGTCGCCGCGGGAGCATTCACCCATCCAATTAATAACATTGATTAGTTGATTATCACTTAAATTCACAAATAACATTAATTATAGGCCTGAGACTACCATCCTTAACGATTTTTGTTTCTTTGATAGCAGCGCCATCTAGTAGTTTATATCATTACTTATAAGTAATCATTACTGGCGATGTATTTTATTGCATTTCAATTAATCTGTTTTGTTCTAAATTAAAAAGTAAATTTAATAAAGTTAATCTGCTTATAGCTTTGAGATTTTTACAAGTGTAAAGAGTTCAATCAATAATAAGTCATTCAATAAACTGGAGTCACGTGACGTCTTAGGAAGATGGCGCCGGTTGAAATGTTTATCGTTCAAATTTAAGTCTTGATTTATTGTGCGACCTAAATTAATATCACAATGATTAATTTCATATCAGAAAAATTGTAATGTAATTATTCTATATCCAAATAACACATGAAAACCTTTTTCTATTTAATTCCTTTAAAACGGATTCACAGCCATGCTAGAATAATCAAGTTGTGATGTGAATTAATTAACAATGATTTAAACAATTCATCAATAATCCAAGAAATTATAATTAAGCATTGTCTATTGTCAAATTAATTATTTGAGTATCATTAAGGTTTATTATGATGGCCAATTTTAATCTAATTTAAATTGAAATCATATTCTGTTACGCACTTCCGTTGCATTGTCGGGTTATGTCATGGACGCGTGTATAAAAGGAGGTGTAACACATTTTAAAAGATTCATTATATAAACTTGTGGAAGTTGTGCTTGGCTGGTTTGTTTTGTGCTCACTATACCTACCTACCTACCTACCTACCTACCGACGGAGAATGGAGGAGAATGCTGCCGCGGGGACCCCCACCGTGTCATATATAACCAAAACAATAAAAATTTTCATAACAATTAGGCCATGTTACGGCCAACGATGTTAGCTGTATGAAACCTAGGCCTATTATTGGGCTTATTTATACTTTTTCCTGAGACAGGTCCCTTAGTATCTATCTAACAGCCGAAAGACGTCCACCATGGACATAGGTCCCTTGGTATCAGAAGACAATATCACTCTGAAGTTAGTATTAATCAAAATAATTACCCTTATCATAGGGGGGGAGTAGGGACGCATTTCGCGTGCACTCTATGATTAGAAAATATTCAGTAGGGTAAGCAGGAACAGCTAATGTAATCGTGGCGTCATCGAGAAAACATGCTGTCAGCCTGTCACTGTCATACTTATTGATGAAGTCTGTGGTGTGAGAGGGAAGTGAGACACTACGTTACCGAAACGGTACGAAAAAGGATTATGCTTGAGTTACTGTACGTCAAGTGCGAGATTATTCTTAAGCTAACTGTATAGTTTATAGTTCACGTGTAAACACATTGTATGGCAAATTGAACAGCGCCTCTAGCGGACAGTATTTAAAACTTTCAATCCTCCATAAAATTTATCTTAATACGTAGACTATGAAGTATACGGTTAGCTTACGAATAATCTCGCACTTGACGTCCACATTACCGTTTACAGCGGTAAGATTTCGAACTCCAAAAAGAGGTCCTCAAAATCTGAACGGTCGAAGAGTCCACCAGACGAGTATTTGGAATGCATCATTCGCGAAGTTGCAGTATCTGGGCACCATGCTGGAGGCACTTGCGCTGGTGGAAAAGTCGTAGACCAGGAGTTGCGGTATGTAAAATCATCATCAACAACTTTCACATCCTTTTGACTATGTGGCATCAACGCAATAGATATGATTAATTCATTGCGATTTCTTGTTAAACATACATCCAACACAACCTTTTTCATGACCCAATTCATCCATCATCATCTCTATCTCCATCAATATTTATTCTCATCGCTCTCGTAGTCAAAAGCTTCTCATCTCTCTCTCTCTCTCATGCCTGTACCTTAACAACTTCCTGCACTTACTTTATCTGTTGCCGGTTCCAAGGAATTATAGTACTTACACCTGACATCCAACACTAAATTATTGCACTGAAAGTCTGTTTCATAATGTGTTCTTAAAACCTATCTACAATTGTATTGACAGTATTTTATCGGATGATCAGTCTATAAGTTGTGGATGTAGTTTATCAGCAGACGAGAAACAGAATCCAATAAAAAAAATTAGAACCCCGTAAGCGGCAATCGATATTTTGTCCATTTCTGCTTGCATATCATGTGCTGAGCTTGTAATATTAAGAAATTATATTTTTTTCAGGGTAAAGTCAGTATCAGGATTGCGAATAATGGACTCGAGTGTTATACCAGCGCCTGCGGCGTTGTATCCAAACTCGTTGATAGTAGCAATGGCGGAGAGAACAGCTGATCTTATTATGAATAAATTTTAATTTATTATGAAGACAGTGTTTTGTTGATCCTTTGCTGCCATTATTCCTCACATGTCACGTCATGAAACGACACTTACAAAATTAGTGCTTACCTATACTTAAAATCGAAAGTAAAAAAAAATACGAAATTATATTTCTGGTCACCCTTTTATTTAAAATGCTCTAAAATTACGTTAATTGTAGCCATTCTCAAGAAATTAATAAAAATAATGAGTGATCTAAAAGCTAGTACTTTAGCATTTATGTACCAAATATATGGTTAATATCATAAATATATAACCTATCTATTATCCTAAACACACATTACTGTAACATCAGTTAGTTAGTGAGACCACAATTTGAACTCTATATAATAACATTATTCTTTAAAATGGAGAAAACATTACGAGTATAGCTACCTCCTACTCTACACAAACAACATGCAACTAAAACAGTGTCTAATATCTCATCCTTTCCTGGACTTCTTGTTCTGATCTAAGTGTAGCTGTGTTGAGACGTCAAGGATCATCTCCTTGGTCGCGGTGACGTAGAGTTCGAATTGGATGTAGTAGTCGCCATCCGCTATAGGCACAGGAATGTTCCTTGGAGGGAGTTCCATGTTCATGTATCTGTATCTACCCTGGAATTTGAATAGGAAGAATAATACCTCTATCAGAATTAGAATCAGAATATTTTTTAGTCATATAAACCATTAAGTCCACCAGGATGGCATCCAATAGGGAGAGATGGCGAGACTTCGTGAGGCAAGCAACACCAGTCCCAAAACCAAAACATGACGACCACGACCGCTCTGACAAGAGCGTCACGACTTAGAAGAAACCATTAAGTACAGTACTTATGAATCGTCAACATAGTTACAAAATACTAAGCTACAACTTTACCACCCGTCCGGAATGCCGTTCCTATGGAGAAGAACGGACAAGAAACTCCATGGCTGCTCTTTTTAAATAGATCCGTTTTTGAGCAGTACATTGTTATGGGTATGTGAGAACAATGTAAGAACGGCTAGGCAGACTTTAGCAGCTGGTCAAAAAGAAGTACTAATTCTAAGTATATCATATGAAGATAATGAATGAATGAATGGTGGTCATGGTTCATGAATTTTGTAAATGAAAATAAGAAGGAAGAGGAGAAAAACAAAATGTAAATAGTCTGTTTGAACAAGGTCATCTAATCCTACCGACCTTATTGGTAGATGCTAGTGACCCTGCATTCTGTACCCTAGGGTCCCGGGCTTGAAATCTGGTAGAGGCAAACTTTACATAAGGCACTCCTGTGAAAATGTTCATGCTTCTAGACCCGCCGATGAAGGCTGCGCGCTATGCGACATTTAGTTCCCGTTAAGATTTCTTTATCGCCAGACAATCACATAAATTATAAGGTCACCCACTAAGTTAAATAAATAGCTATGCAGGGTGTAAGGGGCATGATAACGAAAATGTTAGGTAAAGGAGATTAAATTATAGAATTCATTTATGTCGAAAGTCATGGTGTACAAATGTTTCCATTTGTGAGCGTGCAATGTATCGTAATCAACGCGATCACAACACACCGCTCCGTGCGATAGCCGACGTATGCGAGGGACAAGTGCGCTCGAGCATATCGAGTCTTAATTTACGTTGCAGTTTTAGGTATTAATTAGTAATTATTTTTTATTTTTTTAATCGCGTCGAGACACTTATATTATGATAAAATAAATTTAAAAATAATGATTGAAAAAAAAAGGGTATAATTTATGAAAATATCGGCGAAAAATTCCAACTCTGGGGGTCTACAATCATGAGTTGAATCCATGGCATCAGTTTTCGTTACGAGGCCACACACACCCCGTATAGAGTACATTACCGCACTCACCGCTGAAATGGGACATTTACTCAGAGTCAAGTTGGTGTATGAGACCATGAAATCTCGCATCCACTTCACTGATTTAAGGCTGTCACACACCTTTTCCGCGAAACGAAAATCACCACCCGACGACAGGACGAGTGACACGACGACCTGAGGACAACCAAAACACTACGATGTATTCTCGATGGGTAAACCGAGGACAGTACTGTCTCGATGAGGTACAATGGATAATTCCATTCTTCATTCGGACGGCTTCACAATCAACAAAGTCAAAGTCAAATCATTTATTTCGTATAGGCCTACGGGGGCACTTACAAATTGTCATTACATTTTTTCCTTAACTCTACAACCGGATCGGAACGCGACCTCAACTGAGAAGATCCGGCAAGAAACTCAGCAGGCTTGTCTTTTTTTTTTATCCATTATTTCTACAAAAAAATAAATAAAAAGTAAGCTCCAGTGTGTTGCCATGCGAGGCGCACACACGCTACACTTTAACATTATAAATATTGATATTTGAGCGATCAGTCCCAGGCTGCTTTATCATCCAAATAATCCAAGATTCTGTAATAACCCTTACGACATAAATTACTTTTAACAGTTCTTTTAAACTTATTAATGGGCAAATCTCGGATTCCTTTGGGAAGTTTATTATAGAAGCGTATACATTGCCCCATAAAAGAATTATTTATTCTGTGGAGACGAGTGACATGCACGGATAGTTTGTCCTTATTACGAGTGTTAATAACATGAACATCACTCCTTTTTTCAAAATTATGAATATTTTTCTTAACATACATTAGATTTTCATAAATAAATTGAGACACAACAGTTAGAATATTTATTTCTTTGAATTTATCCTTAATCTCTAGGACCCATGCCGTAAATTGCTCGTATTGCCCTTTTCTGCAAGATGAAGATAGTATTAAGATCTGCAGAGCAACCCCAGAGCAAGATGCCATAGGACATAACGCTATGGAAATAACTGAAATAAACAATTCTAGCTGTGTCTATATCCGTTAATAGTCGAATTTTTTTAACAGCATATGCTGCCGAACTCAGCCTACCAGATGGTTTTTTAATATGTGGACCCCATTGCAATTTAGCATCTATGGTAATACCGAGAAACACTGTTCACTCCACAAGGTCCAAATCAGTTCCATTCAATTGTAAATTGGTTCCAACTTGTCTAACATTTGGTGTTGAGAACTTTACGCATTTAGTTTTCGTCTCATTAAGGAGAAGATTATTTATAGTGAACCAATCAACAACTTTAGCGAGTGCATTGTTCACATCAACTAAGGACTAAGCCCCATGTCCCTCAATAGAAGGTGAGCTTGGCCATTTTCTTAGGATATTTTGCGACCTATGCTCAAGGCTGATTACCGAGAGATCCTCGAGGCAGCACTTAGACATAAGTACCTTCTTCTTTCTTGTCAAGAAAGTACGTCATATTTCTATCTTTAAATGGGGCCGTCCACCTAAAGGTACACCTCACTTTGTATGGGAAACAGAACAGAGCCAAGTATGCTAACACAATCGACTCATAATTAAATGTCAATGACATTGTAACTGTCGCTTTTGATTATGTTGTTGCATTAAAATTATTTAAATTAATTTAACACGTTTAACAATTAAATAGGAAAATAAAAAATAGTATGGCAACAAACTATGTATCAAAAAGACCTTGTTCGCGTGGAATGCTGGCTGCATTTCCTCGCTGAATTATCAAGCTAATTTTTTGAGCGAGGAAAGAGCCAGCCCTCCTGTCACCTGTGGAGGCAATCGACCTAGGTGATATTTTGTGTATAAACTCTTTAGCGCTATGGCTCCATGGGCCTAACGTCTCTACGGCAAACGGCAGAAATACGTAGATATTGTTTAATAGAGCGTACTTGCGCCGCTTGCCGAGATCCGCTGTTACATTGCTAATGTCTTCTTTCTTACAGTGACGTTATTTCCGAACGGCTTTAACAGTGTCGCCGTCATGTTGGTCAGGTACGGGTCGTGCCGTCCCTTTCTGCTTGTGAACACGACCACATCTTTTAAGTACTTCTCATTCGTATACTTGACTTTTGCTCGCTCTTGGCGGAATGTGCTTGCAATCTAAAAAAAAGTTTTGACATTCGGTTATCAAAATTGTTTTCGATAATCTAAGACATGCTAGTGATTCCTAAGGTTTATTGCTCCTTGCATTCATTTCCTTACGACTTGCTTTGTTGCAAATAGCAGTTTGACTCTTGTGCCCAACTCAAATAACTGATTAAAAAATGTATATGAATGAGAAGTCAAGTTGTTTACATTACAATGTTTGGTGTCATGAGGAAAATGTTTTTTTTTACCAATAGAATCAAAATTTAAACAAAACTTATACAAATGTATTTATATTAAATCGATAATTTGAGATACTTACTGCACTATATCCAAAAGCATACAGCAACACGATAAAGCATGTTATATAAAGTCTGTACATTTTTTCAATAGAAACCCATATAAATACGATGCTTAACTCTGAATTAAACTTTCATTAACTATTTAATACTAATATGGTTAATATATTATATTAAATTTTAATATTTTAGTCACTCGACTTTCTAATATAATACAGATGTTTGCATTGACTAAATTGTAAAGAAAATTATTCTTACCTACCATCAAATATTATAAAGTAATCATTGCAGGCACAATATTACAATTATATCAAATCTAGCTACTCTGCTATCATAATTATTGCGGTATTAAAAATCGCTTTGACATTCATTGGCATTTTGTATTCTAGAAACATCCACTCAAGTCCAGCCAACCATGTCCCCGATTGGAAATAATTAAAAGCAGATCAGCTACTTTTCTGGTTTGGTTCCATCATAAAAAAAAGTATTTGGGGCCGGGGCACTAACGAACTTTAAAATATAAAACAATATAAAAGATATTGCAAGTACTTTTGAATCAACCTGATTAACAAAAACCATTAGAAACAAACATATTAACAATGATTTAAAAAATTAACAAAAAAAGAATTAATTAACCAATATGTAGAACACAAATATAAATTTAAGAAGAGAATAGAAAAGCTCACCTACTTAATATTTACAAAAAGTGTAAAAAATTGGCCCATGCGGCAGTGTACCCAAGATGCTGGCCATATTTCCTTGCTGAGTAGCCAAACCTACTTGCTATGAAAAGTCCGGCATTTGCATTTTATTCAATTGGTAATTATTTAAATGAAACCTTTGAACATATAAGGAAGTATACTTAATGGAAGGGAAACTTGATTTATTAGTCAGTTACAAGTCTCTTATTTCTTCACTCATTATTTTAATATTTAGCACCTACTTAGGCTAATTATAAGCTTTATTTTATTTACCCTATCGTACGCCTGATGCATGGCAGGTATACTTAAGGCCCTGAACTTTCTATAAAATAAATTTGATTTGTTTTGTTTCCATTATCATTTATTGGTCATCACACACGGAATCAGATTTATGAGTAATTTATGCGGAAATCAAACGCATTGTTATTCACAAACCTTTTGCTGTGTCGCCTTGAGGTAAATATAAAAAAACAGGTATTATGGGGCCTTTTTTCCTCGTGTCCCTTAGTACTTTAATGCGGTTCGACAAAACGTGTTGTGATAATGTGTGATACCAAAGTTAGATTAGACGGTAAAGTGGCTGTAGTAACCGGTGGAAGTTCAGGAATGGGATTCGAAGCTGCTAAAAATCTGGCAAATAAAGGCGCTAGAGTTGTGATTGCAAGCAGGAATGAAAACAAACTGAGGCAGGCTAAAGACCAAATCATAGAACTAACTGGCAATCCCAACGTGGACTATAAAATTCTCGATCTAGGATCTCTAAAATCAGTGAGAAATTTCGCCAATGAAGTGAGTTTAGAAAACGGAATCAATATTTTAGTCAACAACGCAGGAGCGGTGGCGTTACCTGACAAACTGACACTAGATGAATTGAACTTGACAATGCAAGTAAATTTCTTCGGAACATTCCTACTTACGTTTCTATTGCTGCCTAAGTTAAAAGCTTCTGCCCCGAGCAGAATAGTTAATGGAGTTGCTGCGTCTATGTATATTGGTGCTATCGATTTTGACCACTGGAATGATATTGGAAGATACAACGTAGTAACGGGTCTTGCGACTTCTAAATTAGCTGTCGCATTGTTTAATGCTGAACTAAATGAGAGATTAAATTATTCTGGAGTCACTGCCAATACATATGATCCATTCGTTGTGAAAGATACAAGTATATTGGATAACATACCAGGTATAATAAAGCCTATTTCTCAGCTCTTCATAAATATAATTGGACAGAACAAAGAAGATGTCGGAAAAGAGATAGCATACTTAGCATCTGCGCCGGAGTTGAATGGATGGAGTGGAAGAAATTATAAGTTTTGCAAAGAGGGGATCAATCATTGGTTAGTTAGGGATAGGAAACTGACGAGACGATTGTGGGAGGAATCCAAGAAACTGGTGAAGATAAGTAGAGAAGAAGACTGGGAATTGATTAGTAAATAAATCTAAGGGTTGTCCACAAAGTAAATTAGGATTTGTTGATCCAGATAACTAAAATTATATAGTGATTTATTATTTAAGTACCAGTCAAACAGCAAAATGTACTTGTTCATATACTAATTGTCAAAGAAATTGTGTTTTATTTATTCCTGGTTTAAGATAAGCCATATACCACCCTTGATCAGCTCCCAAAATATTTAAATTGTTCCGACTAATACCTTGTAGATCATTGTCATATTTGTCTGTGATTCTAAAAAACAAAAGATCTTTGGCTTGGTCTTACAGTAGAACAGTAGGCTACTAAATAATCTACCTGCTACGGAAGTCCCCGAGTGTATTACTAAAATGATTGCTGATCAGAATAAAAATTTGGTGATCGAAAATACATAGGACCATTGAAGGACAATAACGTAGATATGTGATGCTAAGACTAACGCGTTGCCATTAACGTCCCAGCTGACGCACACACGTGTGCGTTATAATATAACGCAATTTAGTTGCACACACTAAACGATACATAGGCAGTGTAAACAAGCTGCGCATGAGCACGAAAATTGGCAAGAGCAAATATAAGATGCGCTGTGTCGTTTCTATGTAGTTAGAATAATTAGACTGAGTATCAGGTGTGCTGCGTAGCCCAGTTTTGTGGTGCTATTTCCCACAGCAAGAAACCTATCTACGTCTATAATTGATAGAACTAGGCGATACTTGGCGGAAATCTATCTATGGTCGCGGAGAATTGCATTTTATTTGAGGACCCGTCACTCGTGATAGATAGTTTCTCGATTAACATCTTAGAGGAGTTCGGGTGTTGTTGGCTTCTTTTATTATCGATCAAACTTGCTTGGTTTATAATCGGAAAAGTTGACAAGCCGAGGGTCAGTGGTGGGTCCTCTTTCCCCATAGGCTATCTACGTCTGTCATAGACATCGATGATTGGGACCAACGACAACGAAACATTTAATTTTGTAGTATCTATCTTGAAACACGTACTACCAGTATACACACACGCACTCCACGAGATAACTTTTTTACACATGTAAAATATTTTTTGTTGAGATATCCTATTATTGGCAAAGTAACTCTAGAGGTACATCATTTTATTGTAAAAACGCCAATAAATAAATAAATACAGCCAGATGCACTAAATGACAATATCAAGAATATAAAGGACATACAAATACGTCATACCCAAAGTAAACTTTTCCACTTCCTAAAGAGCAGGTATAAATAATCATAACAGCTACCTGTCCAACACAAACAGAACTATTAAAGAACATAATTTGTACAGATAACGTTAATAACATTGCTATTACAAAAATATCTACTTTTGTACTCGAGTGTACTTCAGATTTGATCCACTTAGGGATCCTCTGATAATACGTTGCATTATTCTTATTTTTAGGGTCCCGTACCAAAATAGTAAAAAAGGGAGCCCATATGATGCGACTTTGTCCGTCTATCCGGCTGTTTTAGTTGCAATTAAAATAAATCGCGAATATATTCAATTCCGAACACAACAACAGAGTGAAAGAGATTATCAATAATGTTTATAAAATACTACTACTACTATGAAACTAGATAAACTCAGAGGTGTAGGTTTAGCCGTAAGCCGCATTTGTTTACACTTGACGGAGATTTTCCAGAATCAGAATGTTTTTTTTATTAATATAAACCATTAAATACAGTACTTATGAATCGTCAAAAATGTAACAAAATTATAAGCTACAACTATACCAGCCGTTCGAAATGCCGTTCCTATGGCAAAGAACGGGCAAGGAACTCCTTGGGTGCTTTTTTTTTTAAAATATTTTTGTAAAAAACAACCTAGGTTAACTGACCTTTTGCTGTGTCACCTTGATATAAATACCTAATAATATTTTTTTAAATAGTGATGTGAAGTGGACTAGAGCTCAGAATTCGGCGACTTAGTTTTACAGGTCAATATGCACAAATGTTGCCATGTTACGGGTACTGCTGTTTGTGTCTATATTATAAAGGTTTAAAGCATTACTCTCTAATGTTTTTAAAGTAAATGTGTCCTTAAATGAAGATGCAGACTACGACTACGATTTAAATTTAATAAGCCTTAGTAATTATCCGTGTTTTAACAATATATTGTCTCTGTGTACGTGTTTGTAAAGCCTATGTTGCCAGATACAAATTATAAATTCACAGCTTATTTATAACGGGGTTATGATTACAGGTAGAGTCGATATTAAAATATCGATATTTACCACATCACTGTAAAATTCAACAGCACTTTGTTTACAAATAATATAGTTTGCTGAATTATAAAAAAAATTGTATATAAGGCCTTTTTCCCTTAGTCTCTTAGTACTTCAATGTAGTTCCCTTTAACGTGTTGCGATAATGTGTGACACTAAAGATAGATTAGACGGTAAAGTGGCTGTAGTGACCGGTGGGAGTTCAGGCATTGGATTCGAGGCTGCTACAAATCTAGCAAACAAAGGCGCCAGGGTGGTGATTGCAAGCAGGAATGAAAACAAACTGAGGCACGCTAAAGAACAAATCATAGAACGAACTGGCAATCCCAACGTGGACTATAAAATTCTCGATCTAGGATCTCTAAAATCAGTGAGGAATTTCGTCAATGAAGTGAAGTTAGAAAACGGAATCAATATTTTAGTTAACAGCGCTGGAGCAGTGGCATTACCTGACGAACTAACATCCGACGATTTGAACTTGTCAATGCAAGTAAATTTCTTCGGAACATTCCTACTTACGTTTCTGTTGCTGCCTATGTTAAAAGCTTCTGCTCCAAGCAGAATAATGAATGGAGTTGGTGCGTTAATGTATATCGGTGATATCAATTTCGACCACTGGAATGACATCGGAAGGTACAACTTACTAACGGGTCTCGCAACTTCCGAATTAGCAATCGCATTGTTTAATGCAGAATTAAATGATACTGGAGTCACTACCAATACATATGATCCGTTTGTTGTGAAAGATACAAATATTTTGGGAAATTTACCAGGTGTTTTAAAGGCTCTTTCTCAACTCCTTATAAATAGCATTGGACGGCACAAAAAAGAAGCCGGAAAAGAGATAGCATACTTAGCTTCTGCGTCTGAGCTGAAAGGGCTGAGCGGGAGGCATTATAAGTTTTGCAGAGAGGGGATCAGTCATTGGTTGGTGAAGGATAGCAAACTGACGAGACGATTGTGGGAGGAATCAAAGAAACTGGTGAAGATAGGCAGAGAAGAAGATTGGGACTTGAATAAAATATAAAATCTGAGCGTTGTCAATAAAGTAAATTAGGATTTGATAATCTAGATAACCAGAATTATATAGTGCTTCATGATTGAAGTAGCAGTCCAACAGCAAAAAAAATGTGTGTGAAATCATATACCAATAAACAAATAAATTGTGTTTAATTGATCACTGGTTAAAAATGGTCCACCCATAACAACCTTGATCAGCTCCCAAAATATTCAAATTGTTCTGCCTAATTCCTAGAAGATCATTAGCATTATATTTATATAATAAAAATATGAAACCGACGGCGTATCCGCAAGACTCAGCTCTGGCTTACCTTAATTGGGTGCCCAGAGAGGTGTCGTTGGAGATATATGCTCTAGGGGTGGATATGTTGAAGGGCATAACCAAGGGTGCGAAGTGCAGGGGACCTAGCTCGAGCAACAATACGGTAAGTGGGGACAGCAAACAACTTATGATTCCTGCCGCGACAGTAGTTGTCAGGGATAAAGAAGCGACAGGTAATGAGCAAATCAGGCGAATCTATTCGACAAGAGATAACCTTACACGAGGTAGTAATTTCGTGTAATGCCCTCCTGACTTCAAGCGATTTATAGCCATGACAGCCGAACAAACACTTAGTACGGTAAAGATATGGATAGTAACCATGAACACGCTTATAGAGAAATCTAAGGAAAGCTTTTTGCACTTTTTTGTTATGTAATGGCTCGGACTGTATCGATTTATTGACTGTTAAATAAAAATCTCCCCATCCACTACATAACAATGTCAATAATACAAGGAACATCCAAATACCTAATACCTTTACAGTATTCCTCTCCCTAAAAAGCAGAGTTTACTAAATAAGCATAACAGCTACCTGCCCAATAATGATCAGAATTGAATTGCTGTATAATTGAACAACAGAGGTTAGGTTACAGAGAAGGTCAATAACATTGATGTTACAAAATTATGTACAGTGGTACCTACGAGTAATTCCAGTCTGATTCTCTTAGATATCCTCTGAGGATTCATTGCATTTTGAGTTGAAGAAAACGCGAATATAATAAATTATAACACAACAAACAAAGAAAGAAATAATCAATTAAGGGATGTTTACAAAATACAACTGTTATCTAGGGCTGACATGTAACTAAATGAAATCAATGATTTGTAGCTTAGTAGGTACCTATGCTATGAATATAAAATAATTAATGTAGAGCTCAAGGGGTTAAAGCTCTACATTCCTACCAAACAAGGTCAGCGGTCAGGGAACCGCTGATCTTGTTTAGTGGTCAAACTAGTTTATAAACCTAGATTTATAAATCAACAAGCTGTGCTGACGACTTTGTACGCGTTATTCTATTTTTTTTTAAATTGCCTTAAGAATATATAGTGTTTTGTTTTCAGAGATAAAATATAATTTAAGTATTGTATACATTGACGCGGGTTATAAAATGTATTATCGTCACCGTCAAAATTCACTTAGTAGTTTTCCTATGACGCACGGAGTAAAGTTAAAAACATCACGGATTTTGGCCCCAAAGTCGACAACAATGTCCACTGCTTTTTTTTTTAATATTCCATTTACATTGACGACCTAGTAATTACCTTTATTGTAGGTAATTGTGTATTTTTTTTATTTTCTTTAACGGATTTCGTACGTCACCCTTTTCAGAGAACAGCCTTTAGGAGAACTAAATTTAATCATCATGACAGGCAATAGTCGTGCTACAAATAACCTATTACATGATAGCAGGAGTATTAGCAACCACAGACACAGACCGGTTCGCTCATTATACCTGTTTAATATTACAAGAATCGAGGCGTAGTGTCCTGTATACATATTAAAATAACGTTATTGTAATATTAATTTAGACGTTTAATTATCTCGCTAATAACTTATTATTTTGCTAATGCATTAAAAAGGTATTCAAGAAGCAATAACGCCAAATACTTACATTATTTGGTCGATATCTAAATGTATAATGAATATGACCTAAACATATAATACGATTTCATATAGTAAGGACTGCCTTTGACAGGAGGATCTTGAAATAAAACTAATTTTAAGAATTTTATCGCGGTTTCGGTTAGGAGGATCTTACTTAAGTCTTTCTGAATAATAATAATGAAGCTCAAACGCTAATTACAGTACCCACTTACATGAATATGTAGTAGAAGGACACTTATTAAAACTCTGATCGCTATTAAGAAAGTATGCCAAATGCCAATGCTAGTCTCTAGGGAGCATAATCTTCCGAAGCTCTATCAGTAACAATAGTAAGTACTCGTATGTATACGTGATAAATAAAAAAAAAACACAACTTACTGGCCAAAACAGAAGTGAGTAACATTACTAAATCATATTATAACATAAAGAGATTGGTACTCGTACCTACGTATGACATTGGTGAGGCGTACCCATGACGACTGGATTCATTTCAATTTAAGGGCACCGGTGCAAAAAACCTCCGCATGTACACCTCATTCGTATCTCAGCTGTCCTGAGAATGCCTTGTATAGAGGCGAAACATGTGTCGAATTCCTTTTCATATTCGCTGCGTTCCGTATAGAATTGTGTATTAGTTAGGGTTGCGATACTCATGAGAGACAGATTCTCGATCGACATCTTAGAGGAGATCGGTTTTGTTGGCTACTTCAATTATCGCTTAACTTGTTTGGTTTATATTTGGGAAAGTTGACAAGCCGAGGATCAGTGGTGTGGTGGGTCCCTTCCCCCATTTACCTAAAACCTGTTGAGCTCCTGAATAAACCAAATGAGATAATTTTACATAGGTACCCTGGTTGTGGATATAGGCTAAATCCCATGTAATATTGAGTTCAATAGTGATGATGCATATGTACCCGACTGCGGAGGGTATTGTGTTTATCAGCCTATGTATGTATGTATGTTTGTTTGTGCCAATGTCGCGATCTAGAGCTCAAACGCGCGGGCCGATTTCGATGATTATCATTTCAATCGATTTATCTCAATCTTGCGAGTGTCATTAAAGACATGAAAAAAAATGACAAGAAACAAAATATGATGTTCTTATACAATCGCATAATAGGTCTTATTTTTATATAAGTTTGACGGCCTGTTTCGCGCAGTTGGTAGGGACCCTGCTTTCTGTGCTGAGAGTCCCGGGCTCGAATCCTGGTAGGGACAAACTTTGTGTGATAAGCATGAATGTTTGTACCCAAGTCATGGATGTTTAATATCTATACAAGTAATATATACTGGGTTCGCCCCCAGTCCATTGTACGGTACCCATTATACAAGCGATACTTAATGTGTTCCTCAATCACTAAAAGGTACCCTAAAACCTTATAGCAAGCAACTTTGTTACCAGTTGTGGTAGTAGTTTAGTTACGTACCTACACGCACACATCAATTACCTATGTAGTATGTATTCTTCTGTGACTGCTAGGGTGACAACATAACAAAATATTTATTTTAATATTTCTGGGACAGAGTGAATTAAATTGGTTTGTTTTTTTATAATACTTAATAAAAATGGGCTAACTGATTGAAATTAATTGTGTGAGATACGATACTTAGGTACTTATTCTTATGTATTACAGAATTTTCTGTAAAACATTCAACAATGTTATAGTTGTATACAGTGGTTTGGCTTTTCTCCTAATAAAGCACCTTAAGTTTCAGATTTTAAGTAGCATATCTCTCATAGGTCTTAAAATAATGAAGATCACCAAGATATTTATTTTATTTATGAATAGACACACCAATAGTAGTATACTTGATGGTATAAAAATAAAAAACAAAAACTTTTCTTACAAGTGAATCTATGACAGGTGTATACAACATTATCCAAAATGTAACTAAATTACTACAAAATATAAAATTAAAAATAAGTATACAATTCATGATAAAAATAAAAAAAAACTTTCACAAAACTAAATGAAAAAAATAATTGAAGTTTTAAATTAAAATAATACTAAACAAAACTATTTGTATATGTATGTACTAAAATCTTTACTATGCAAATGATTTCGTACCGTTTTTAACACATAAAATGTATGCATCCTACCTGTGCGTAGCATTACACGGCCTGTTTCGCAGCTATTATGGCTACGCTTTTATCGTTGTACGACGTCGGGAAAAACAGTATCATTCTGTATATTATATATCTTTAAATATTCCAATATGTAAAGTTATTTTTATAAAAAAATATTAAAAGATTTATTGGTTAGTATTTTCGTAGCAAAATTTATTTGAGAATTATAAGTCTAATTCGTTCGCTAACAAATCGCTGAGAAACAAGATCTTGCCGAAGCCTTGCCCTTCACACGTCCTCAGTTATCATAATCTGCGTTGATTCAGATCACGTCACAATGGCTGTAAGAGACGACTTCACGGATTGCGAAAATGACGTCCAATTAAAAGGAAAAGTGGCATTAGTAACTGGAGCTACCTCCGGCATGGGACTCGAAATTGCCAAGAATTTATCAAAGAGAGGCGCAAAAGTCATCATAGCCAGCAGAAACCCGACTAAACTGACCGACGCAAAGGACAACATTATCAAATATTCAGGAAACAAAAATGTCGTCACCAGTCAAATGGACTTCGAATCACTGGCATCGGTTAGACGCTTCGTTGACAGAACAGTGACGACTGAACCTCGGGTGGACATTCTAATCAACAACATCGGGGGCATTGGTCTCGGAGATAAGATGACAGAAGACAGTTTGCATGTGATGATGCAAGTCAATTACTTCGGAACGTTCCTGCTGACTTACCTGCTATTCCCGTTGCTGAAAGCATCAGCACCGAGTAGAGTAGTCAACGTTTCGTCATTAGCATTAATCTTAGGACATATAGAGTTGGATCATTGGAATGACGTCGGCAGATACTCCGACTTTGGATTTTACTGCAACGCGAAGTTAGCAACTGTGCTGTTCACAGGCGAAATAGAGAAGAGAATCAAAGGCAGCGGTGTCAGTGTGTACAGTATGGATCCAGGAATATTTAAATCCGAGTTTTTAAGGCATTACGAAAACGGATTCCTTCAAAAAGTTTTGAATACTGGGCTTTTGACGTTTGGAAGGCCTTTGGATAGAGCGGCGACTATGCCTGTGTTTCTTGCGACAGATCCGAAAGTAGCGGGTGATGGTGGCAAGCATTTCAGGGACTGTAAACAGTTCTACAGCTCTTGGTTCGCGAACAATACGTTGCTGAACGAGAACATTTGGGATGAATCTAAAAGGCTCGTGAGGATAACTATGGATGAAGACTGGGAATATAGGCAGTAATAGTGTTGTGAAGTGGAACCTATCCACCTATGTAAAGGTGAGCAAATCATGATGTTATGCAATTATCTGCAGTATTTAGACAATTTGAAGTAAAGATTAAAATAGATAAATAAATATATTATACCTACTCTATGTATTTTTCTCTTGATCGTTCGCTAATTAATGTGCTATTTGAAACTTTGAACCTGTATGAAGGTTTAGTATGAGTTTTGATACTATCCAATGCGTGTGATCAAATCTACACAATTTTGAGCCCTTAGTGAAAACGTGCAGCTCGATGCAGCAGTCTTTTCAAACTCTCATATTAGTAAAGTCATCGACTAAACACGATGGAAGCCATGAAGTGATAAAAGTGAGTGAACAACAACTATCATTAAGGTTGACCTTTATTATAAATACCAGTTCATGTTACTTTCATTCGTTGTTCTTATTAAACATCGCTTCGTTCACGGCTTTATTGAACAATTAATATAAGACTCTACAGCACCTTTCCCTTGCCAGTATTACCAATAATTCCGTCTGAGTTAACTTAAAACTATTCATACAAGTAAACATAATGGCTGTTAGTGGTGATTTAAGAGATTGCGAAAGTAACGTACAATTAGACGGGAAAGTGGCTGTAGTCACCGGCACCACGTCTGGCATAGGACTCGAAGTTGCCAAGAATTTATCTAAACGAGGCGCAAAGGTCATCATAGCCAGCAGGAACTCTATAAAACTGGCAAACACAAAAGACGCTATTATCAAATATTCAGGAAATAAAAATGTTGTTGTGAGACAAATGGATTTCGAATCTTTAACATCGATCAGAAGCTTCGCAGATACAACATTGCGAACAGAACCGCGCGTGGACATTCTAATCAACAACATCGGAGGTCTTGGTCTCGAAGATAGATTGACGGAAGACAGTTTAAACGTGATGATGCAAGTTAATTACTTCGGAACGTTCCTGCTGACCTATCTCCTGTTCCCGTTGTTGAAATCATCAGCCCCGAGTAGAGTAGTTAACGTTTCATCAATGGCATTGATTTTGGGGCATATAGACATAGACCACTTGAACGACATCAACAGATACCACAATATCGGTTTGTATGCTAACGCTAAACTAGCAACTACACTCTTTACTGTCGAAATGGAGAAGAGAATTGGTGGCAGCGGTGTGAGTGTGTATAGTTTGGATCCTGGTATAGCTAGATCAAAATTTAGGCGTTACAACGATATAACCATGCAAACATTTGTGAATATTGTTCAACGGAATTTTGGGAGACCCTTAGATACAGTGGCATCTATGCCCGTGTTTCTAGCAATAGATCCGAAGGTTGTTGGTCATAGTGGTAAACATTACATAGAGTGTAAAGAGGTTTTTAATTATTGGTTTGTGAACAATGCATCGTTAAATAAAATATTGTGGGATGAATCTAAGAAGCTTGTGAGAATATCAAATGATGAAGACTGGGAGCTTAGGGGGTGAAATGGTTTTCTTGTTGTTAAAGGTAGTACTTAAGTATATTTTATTTGCAACTTAATTTTCATACACTATTTCGGCAGATGCACTTTTTGTATACTTAGCTACCTACCTAAACGTATATTATTGTAATAAAGACATTAAAAAATAACGGTATTCCTACATTATAATTTAAGGAGAGTGTATAAAAATAATGATGCAGGAGTTTAGAACAATATCATGTTGGTATTAAACATTTAATCATTGATAAATACTGTAAACTATTACACTTCCAAAAAAAATATTATATTATACTTTCCAAAAAAAATATTAATATTTCAAGAGCTTTTTTATTTCATGAAGTTAATTTAACCAAATAACTAGAAAATTACATCACGAATCACTTTGATTTGGACAAGGTTAAAAATTAATATAGCCACAAAAAAGCCACTACGATTCATAAAACAGTTGGAGTACGCCTAAATGATTATACCTAAACCAGAGATAACATTAAAACAAAACAAGGAGTCATCCTTACACACATACACTTGTTAAAATTGAATGGCTAAAATATAAACTTTACATTAATAATGTTTCTAATTTTACAAATCACAATTAATCAATGCAGTCACCGCGTCCTAATAGATAACACCATAATCAGAATTAGTCATCCAAAAATAGATGTAATAAAATCATCTACTGCAGTATCTAAAACTAGATCTAGTATAGTAACTGATCATTTTTAAATTCATAATCACCAATTTACCAATATGAAGGTACGTTATAATTATCCAATTAGAAAAGCTAGAAATTTTAATTATATGGTAATCCAGATGACTATTTCTTTAGATGTCACAGAACTATAACCATACAACTGAAACTCGTAAGGAAACAGATCGACCACGGTTCAATTCCATTCATTTAAATGTACAAAAAGTTTTAAATTATCAAAACTAAACGGCTTCCTGATTGGATAAAAGGTCAGAATGGCGATACCTTCACTTGTACGTAAGTACTTTTAATTTGATCACCCCTTGAAGTTATTTTTATGAAAATGCCACTTCCCACAACGTTATTTTAAATTTAACTTAATGAAGAAATATAAGACCTCGATGAAGCCCTGTCTTAGCATTGTAGAAACAACACTGTCTGAGCTACCATAGTACAAAATGACTGTAAGAGATGATTTCACAGATTGCGAGAGTAACGTTCAATTACATGGGAAAGTTGCTGTAGTTACGGGCGCTACTTCTGGCATAGGATTCGAAGTTGCGAAGAATCTGTCAAAACGAGGTGCTAAAGTCATCATAGCCAGCAGGAACCCAACAAAACTGGCAAATGCGAAAGACGCTATTATCAAATCGTCAGGAAATGAAAATGTCGTCGTGAGACAAATGGATTTCGAATCACTAGCATCGATCAGAAGCTTCGCAGACACAACATTGCGAACTGAACCACGTGTGGACATTCTTATCAACAATATCGGAGGTTTTGGTCTCGGAGATAGATTAACGGAAGACAATTTGCATGTGATGATGCAAGTCAATTACTTCGGAACTTTCCTGCTGACTTACCTGCTATTCCCGTTGCTGAAAGCATCAGCACCGAGTAGAGTAGTCAACGTTTCATCCATAGCATCGGTTTTAGGACAAATAGACCTAGATCATTGGAACGACGTCGGCAGGTACGATCATTTTGGAATGTACGCCAACGCAAAGGTAGCACTTATACTGTTCACAGTTGAAATGGAGAAGAGAATCAAAGAGAGTGGTGTCAGTGTGTATAGTATGGATCCAGGATTAGCTAGATCACAAATATTTAGGCAATATGACATCGTTCAAGCAGCGATAATGACGTTAGGAAGGCCTTTAGATAGAGCGGCGACTATGCCCGTGTTTCTCGCGATAGATCCAAAGGTTGCTAGTGATAGTGGAAAAAATTTTAGAGACTGCAAAGAGTTCTACAGTTCTTGGTTTGCGAACGATACGTTGTTGACGGAAAAAATGTGGGATGAATCTAAAAGGCTCGTAGGGATAACTAGATATGACGACTAGGAACATAGCTGTAGAATATGTTTAATATCACATGTGTAGTCGCAATAAAATGTATATACTATATTATGTATTACTAAGGTCATAGGTAATCTATAGACTATCATATTATATGCCATTGAAATATAATATGCGTGATTTTTACGTTCCTATTAACATATTATATGTCATTCAAAACTGGTGTGCGATTTTTGGGTCTGTGTGGAATAATCTCATTGTATGTTATGAATTAATAAAAATTGGCGCAATGGTGATTTTCTTGCTCACTTTTATATAAGTTAATATTTTTATTACACGGACATTTTAATAAATGTTAATGTAATATCTTTAATTTGGCACCCATTTAAGGTTTAATATAGTACAGCAATCGTATACCTTAACAGCTATTATTTTTACTGCAGGCAACTGCTCTCCGATATGACGATATACAGATATACGACCTTATTGAATTTTGTTTACAAAAGCAGGTGGTACCAGATGGCGTCAACAGATGGCGCCACTTACAAACCAACCTATGTAACCACACTTGTTAAGAAAAACACGATTTGCAAACAAGAACACTTGAACAAGTTCAAATTCTCCGCCCCTATTATATTGCTGCCTGATTATACCGAAACCGACAATTTCACAGCATTATAATAATTACAGACCTTTTTTAATGTCCTACTGCTGGACACGAACCTCCCCTCAGTGTGAGGAGGATTAGGCTATAGTCCACCACGCTGGCCCAGTGCCGGTTGGCGGACTTCAAACAACTTTCGAGGGGTTCTCTCAGACATGCAGGTTTCCTCACGAGGTTTTCCTCCACCGTTTAGCAAGTGATAATCATGGTTGAAAATGAGATTCGCACATTAAATTCCAGAGGTGCGAGCCGGGGTATGAACCTGCAATCCTCGTTACCGAGGCAAGCGTTCTACCAACTTGGCTATCACTGCTATTGGCTGCATAGCATTATAATGGTCCCATATTCCCGACCGTACGTGAATTAGTAGGTAACACACTGCGACTTAGATATGGACGAGAAACTAAAGTCCTCGTGTAAGAAGTTGCAAGTCTAGTTATCAGGAATAGGTTATTTTATCCGCCATAACATGATCGGCCGGTATGGTTATGCTATTAATATTCACACACAAGGTCGCTGGCTGGCAGGCGGCTATGGTATTGCAGTAATCTTGATGGTTATCTCATCTATTGCTGTCAGTGTTATCTTAATAACTTAATTGATGATTTTTGGTTGTAGGACATTAATATCTACATCTATAGTAATTATTATTAAAATAGTTTTTATATAAGGTGTTCAATAATAGTGTAAAATATATTAATTTCTTATATTTACGCGAATACTACACATTGAAATAAAACTTAGATTAAGGATTTTATTGCGTTTATTTTATGTTTTAACGTTCCCGATATTTCGGCTGCTTTACAGCAACCATGGTCACGGGAGGACTGAGGTGTTTGACGTCCCAGTGCAAGTCCTAAACAAAGTAATAATTCAAACTCTTGTTTTATTCGTATCGACTGGGGTTGATGCCAGTAAGTAGGTATATGATTACTTCTATATATTTTACACATCCATGACTTGGGTACACGAATATTGCTTTCTAAAGTTTTCCCTACCAGAATCAAAATATTTTTTATTCATATAAACCATTAAGTATAGTACTTATGTATCGTCAAAATAGCTTCCAAACGTTAAGCTACAACTTTACCACACGTTCGGAATGCCGTTCCTATGGAAAAGAACGGGCAAGAAACTCCATGGTGCTTTTTTTTAAAAGATTCGTTACGTTTTTGTACACGAACATTTTTACCAGGATTTAATTTAAGGACCCCAGGTACAGACAGAAGCAGGGTCACTATTAACTGGGATGATTGGGCTGGATAAGCCATTGCCAACATCACAAGGACAAATAGTATCATATTAATTGGGGTCCCAACACTCGTGCCAGACAGTTTCTCGACTAACATCTTAGAGGAGTTCTGTGTTGTTGGCTTCTTTAATTATCGATCAACTTGTTTGGTTTATTCATGGAAAAGTTGACAAGCCGAGGGTCAGTGGTGCGTTCCTCTTCCCCCATTTAGTTGCATCGTAACGCGGGATCATTATGTCAGTCACACTCTCCCAACCTTGCTTCCGGGTGATTTACGCAAATGTACTCGGTGTGGTGCAAATTAGATGCGTAAACGTGAACTAGACTTTACAGACTTCACAAGCATATAAAATGAAATCGCATATCTTAAATATTTTTCCAACAAAAAATGTACCAGCACAAAGCCATCCACTGCCGACTTCTCACAAGGACTTCCACACATTTAATTGCTTTGAAACTAAAATAGACCCGCTTCCTGCAACGCGCGTGACGACATCGTTTCACCTTGTGCACGCAAGTAACACGCAGGAACACTACATTATTATATCAAAACATTCAATATGCAAGCAAGCAGCTATTTTATTGAATAAATATAATCTCTGCTTTTATGGTCTTGATTTACAAGCCAATGATACAGGACAAGGTTGTAAATCAAGACGAATATTCTTATGACTTTTGAGATTCGCCAATACATGCCAATGGCGTTGGGCTAAAACAACAACACAGTCGGGAACGTAAAAACAAAAAATAAACGCGATAAAATCCTTAAAAAATAGTTTTATTTCAACAACACAGTGTTAATTAGTACTCAACAACAGCACCTACACAGTACACAAATAATTAAGATAATATGCTTTATAATGAGACAGGTGGGCAATATAATAACTGAGCTCACACAATCAGAGGACAAATATGCAATTTATTTGACACAGAATAAAGTAATTACTTTCATCTATTACTGCGCTTTTTATACGCTACCTCTCTACTACAGTAGCATTTATTGCCATAATTACGTTAATAACAGTCTGGCAACACTAATAGACATTTAATGTACCTAGTATTGCCATCACTGAAATATGAGTGAATGTTCAGAACGAATGCACCTCAATTGGGAACATTGAACATTGTAAAATTGTACGTAGATTTCTTAATGATGTTAAGTAGCTTTTAAATTGCAATTTTGTTGCGCTTAATCTATTATTATTAGCAATTTAAGTTATTTATTTAAAAATAGAAGAGGTAATCTGTATCCCAGACATTTCAGGTTTTCAGTGAGTAGCTACTACTTTAAGTAAATGTGATAGAAAGTATCATAGCCAACCCGCACTGGGCTAGGGTGGTAGACTATGGCATAATCTCCCTCGCATTGAGGCGAGGTCCGTGCCCAACAGTGGGACATTAAAAAGCACTGGTACAAGATGGAAAGTATCCGGATATAAGCTCGGAATTGAGGAACTCTCATAAATTTTAGGTTTACGAAATGCATTAAAGACTAAGTAACTTCACTAACACCTACATTCATTTCAACCATATACGGGATTCTGATATGCCGCTCAGTTCAATGAGCATTTATTGCATGTTTAAAAATCATAGTTGCTGATTTGCAACCAAAATCACGCAATGCAGATGGTATTGCAATTATTGAATATCTATCGCTACATACGCGGACATAGTGACGTAATAATCTTTATCGATAGTATAATAGTGCTGTGCCAACGTCGATAAAGAACAATGTCCAGGCAAGTTTGGATCATCGTACGAAGTGACATTAAAATCAATCTATTCAGTTATTTTAATAAAACTTTTTCTAGGTACTTCTTCAGTGAAATGCCTGAGCTACGAGTTTCGCCATTTTGCCGCAAACGACGGTTAAAGACATGAACGCAAATTAAAATCAACTATAATGCTTTAGGAATAGGGTTCTTCTTTCATTCATTCATCATTTAGAAAAATAGGAAAAAAAACTTTCTTTTTGACAAATCATATATGGTCATGATCCTCATTAAGGAGGGAACGACAAAGAAGAAGAATTTTTTTTTAATATAAATTAGTAATATGAATGGGGTTTCGTCTATTATGTAAGCTCGATTTACTAAATATAGTATGTGTGTTATGCCTAATTAGTGAACAGTGTGGAAATCTTAAATCAGAATAGTTACTATCCAATTGAATAGAAACTATACCTCTATGACTGAAGGATTTTAGTTTTTATCATAAAGTAGCCCTTTGCTTACTTTGTAATAAACCAGTGCTGTTTTATTGTACGTATGGCCCACTGCTGGGCAAGACTCTTTACGTCGCAATAACCAAGTATAATATTATTTCACATATTCTGCGCTTAAGATACAAGCCATGGTTCTATCGATAACAACGTCCCGTCCCTACGGTGCTACTTGCACAGGTCATTGGAAAGTAAGAGGCAAAGGTTATGTCACTTCGAGCATCGCGACTTATCGTCGCGTAAACCATTACTTGCATACTATGTTAGATCTTCATATTCATCCCATTTAATCCTATAATTTTTTGTTAAATTACTTACTACTATTATTTATTATAGTTTTTAATATAAAAAAGTCGACATTTAATGTTGCTCGTCGGGTTAGAGCAATATTCATTGTTATTAGAAATGTACTTAATAGCCCGATTTAGATTTTTATTTTCAGGGAAAGAAAATTTTAAAAAGTCGTCCGGAAAATTTCAAATTTTAAGTGTTTTTTTTTCTATAGGCATTTGGACAGGGCTACGTCTATTGGGTCAGCTAGTTTAAAATAGTTTTTCATGATTACTTAGTAATGTATGATAAACAGCACTAGCAGTTTCACTAGGGGTGCTAGTGGTGTTTATAGTGGCGCTTAAACTTTAAACTTGCTAGGCTAGGAATGGGCTCACAGTAATTCTTTAATAGCCAGAGTGGGGATCGAACCCGGAACCTACTGGTCACCAGGACGGCTCCTCTAACGTCTTGACTATTGACGATTATGTTGATTATGCGTTATTGGATATTACGTATCTCTATATGTGTAAAATTAACACACTATTATACATGTGAAAGTTTGGATGGATGGATGGATGTTTGTTACTCAATCACGCCAGAACGGCTTAACGGATATGGATAAAATTTGGCACTGAGATAGATTATAGTCTGGAATATCTCATAGGCTTTTTATCAAGGTAAAATGTATAGTTCCCGTGGGATAGATTTGTTTTAATTTTTCATACGTTTTAATCGCAGGTAAGGCGCACCGCAGGGCGCAGATCTTAATACGATCGAATTAAACCTACTCGGTTCACATAATACAATATAGCTAGATAACTAGTGTGGCCAGACCGGACCAGTATAACGCGTTTTATATTTGGAAGGGAAATTTATGACGTAATAAGAAATTCCCTTCCAAACTTAACGGTGACCCCAGTTCACACGAACAATGCTTTGTTGTTCCAGTATTGTATGTTGCATAAGCAATTCATCACATGACCAGAAGATCTGGTGACCTCTTGCTTTTGTACAAACTGACCGCATGCGGGTTCATTGTGTACTATTCAGCTAGTGCATAATAGAATCCTGTGATTTTGACGTGTGGTCCTTATTTTTTTAATATACCTACATTTTCCTTCTAAAAATTACTGTGTGATATGCCAAAACCCACCATCGAACCGCCTTAAATATAACTTTTAGAGTTGAAAATAGTATACCCTAAACGGCACTTTCAAGTCCAACGGGTAATTATTTTTTTGACGCCCATTCATTAGTACCTATTGTTTTTCCTTTACAACAGATTTTACCAATAGATTCAAAATGATAATGATTCCTCGACCGTGACTTATACAACGCACTGATGCTACTATTCAGAACGCTTTCAATCTGTTCATACTCCTGCCTCCTTTCATCACGTGATGATGTTCAGTTTGAACATAAAATGGTCTAAAAAATATTTCAAAATGGGCAAGTCATTATTGCTATTCTTTAGCTATATATGTGCGCGACTTTGTCTGTGTAGACGTTAGCTTCTGGAATAAATTTATCCCTTGTTACTATTCAAAAACTATTAAAAAATAAGCCAAACTTGATAAAATCCTTCAAGATAAATGGACTGTATAATAATGTGCACTGCGGCTTATAAATATTTCGAAAAACTATTTCATGCATTACATCTTAGTTTGTGTTATATTTACATCTAAATGTCAATATGTCCATCACATAGAGGGAGATCCTCAGATAGCTACTTGAAAAAAAAGGCCATCCAAAGATAAACAATTTGCCTAAGATGTTACATAGCCTCTAATACCTTAAACCAACAGGCCGAGGCGTTAAATGACTCATAGTGTGCACATTCGTCGGTTTACTTACGCTTTTATAGCCTTTTACTAGCACTATTCCAAAAATGAAAGGCATTCCGTGCGGAGGACGCATCATATACCACGATCTCTACTTCTCACGGCTGCGTGAGTGACAAGCGACAAGCGAGAAAGTAAGACATCCCAACATATATGTAAAAGAAAAAGAAGAATAGCTTTTTCCTGACTCTATTATTTTGATGGAATACTAATATTATTATTACAACTCTAAGCTGGTTTAAAGTGTATGAAATGAGAAGATCAATTACTTTATAAAAAAAAATGAGTTAGCTAACCATAGGCTTCAATTTTCTAGTAGCTTTAAGTAATCATAAAAAAATAAGTAAATATTATGTTTGTACAGTTATTATTGGAACAGTTGGTAGTGACCCTGATTTCTGTACCGAGGGTATTGAGTTCGAATCGCCTAAGGGAAATCTTTGTACGATGAGTAGGAATGTTTGTACATGAGTCACGGATGTTTAAAATCTATACAGAATGATTCAGAAAGGGCATACTCACCATTAAACCTGCCCTTCTTCAATGCATTTTTAATCATTATGTCAAGTCGATTTAAAAAAAATATGAGCAAATTAAGAAAAAAACATTTACCTGTCGAAATTCTGACTTCACGTAATGATAACAAATGTGCTAAAAAGGCGCAGGTTCAAAGGTTTATATACTCTTACTGAATCACCTTCTATAATTTATTATTTAAACTAAACTCGCCCACAGTTAATTGTACGGCACCCATAATACAAGCGTTGCTTAGTTAGGGACCGTACAGTTGGTATGTTCGTCTGGCGATTATTATTAATACAATAAAATATATTTATGAAGCAGTTAAGAAAATTTCCGTTTATAGATCTTATTTCACATTCGCTAAAAGTATGTAACTTGGGCGGGCCCTGTAGCGAGCACTCGATAAGCCGTGCAGCGTACATGGTGACTTAAAACGGCAATCACGATCTTCTCTGTGCGTCGAATCACATTATATAGATACTCTTTACACAATACGACGTTTATTTTAATAAATAATAAAATCAAAATTCTATTCACTAATCCAGCAGCTTTACAAGGTTGCCTATGGTCGCTCATCAGTCCGACTGTTTGTCTCAACTCCGCAAGCTCGGATCAAAACCAAGCCAGCCTCGCAAAGCCGTAGTAGATGAATTATTTCCCAACTCATTGTTATGTCGTGTGTCGGACACATGGAGTGCACTACAGTGCATTCAAAGTACGCTGCTGGCATTTAATTCTAATGTATATGTATGTGGAAATAGCCAGGGCCTATTTCTGTAACATATCTATGTATAGTCTCGAAGATCGTGTTAACAAATAATAATAGGTGCGCTGTGAAAATATACAATATTAATCTTCATTTAGAATTGCACGTGAACAGTAATAAAAAGAAGATAGCTAGAAATAAACGTTGAACCTTGAAACCTTGCTGACGTACTACGTTCGAAGCCGGCCGTGAAGCCGCCAGTGGTCTTAGAACCTCCGCTACATATATAACTAGGGGCGATCCATTATAATAGGCAGCCTGAGGGGGGAGTCGTGCCCTCGCAATTGGAAATAGATTCGTGCCGGACCTAATATCTAACATACGCGATAGATCCAATAAATGAATATAATTATAATAGAAAAAATCGTGTCGTACCCGCATCGTATCATCTAAAACCCTCTATTACCCACATTTCGCAACTAGTTGTCCATCAGTTTTAATTAATAACGAATACACTATTAGCTATTTACAAACAGTTTGTTTATGATCATATGTTATTAGCTTATTCATCAATGCGTGATTAAAAGTTATATTTTTTTAATAATTAAATGCGCTAATTGCCTTGTTTGCGTGCGATTAAGGAGAACATTGTTTTGAAACGTTGAAGGAAAATGCATCGTATTCATAATGACACAGTACCTATAGTTCATAAAAACGCAGTCAGCGTCTTAAGTAATTGATGAACCAATGTTGTATAACTTCTGGTTACTGTTCATTCCATAAATACTAATCTATGTATTTGAAACATTATGTTTAAGTAATAATATCGCCAGACGAACACACCAACTATACGGTCCCACACTAAGCAACGCTTGTATTATGGGTACCGTATGGGTGAGCGCGAACTCAGTATGCAATACTTATATTGATACTAAACATCCATGACTCGGGTACAAACATTCGTGCTCATCACACAAAGTTGGGCGCTACCAGGATTCGAACCCGGAACCTTCGGCGCAGAAAGCAAGGTCACTACTAACTGCGCTAATCAGGTCCTCAATCTATCAAGTGTTTTTTTGATGTTGTTGTTGTATATATTTAGATAAAATGAAATAGTTGCGCAACAATTACAGGTTTTAAAAGTGAAATTTCTTTTGACCCTAAGGCAAATCCCCGACATGCGCGTCAATTCCATGACCCGTCACTCACCGCGGATGATGATTGAAGTCATCTGCATAATTGTGAAATCAACCAATCAATCAACAGGATGACATCACCGGCGATCGGTGATGATTATGAACCAAATACATGGTGAAAATTATTCCTTCCTTTCAGTGGATGCAGGTCTCCAGCGAATATTTGTATCGGGGTGCCTGAAGGAATTCGGTCGAGAGATTATTAATAAATATAAAAATGGGTCACGGCTTCCACTCAATGCAAGGCCAATTTATAAATTAATAATTTACTAAAATATGGAATTTCAGTTTTTTAAAGAGGTTTCAACGTTTCATTTGGTATAAGATTACAGGAATGATCTTTTCAAAAAAATTTCATGTTTATTTTCTCACGTTACAAGTTTTGGCGATATTCATTTATTTATTTTAAATAAAATCCACATTCCCATGCCATCCTCAAGCACGGAACAAGAATTGCCATTATATTAAATGTGGGAACATAAAAATAATAGTATTGAATAAGCCCACTTAGTCTTTCTAGGGTGGCCTATGACCCTGGGTGTGCGAGGTGACCGCACACGGAATTCGAACCCGCACGCAACTAACGACAATAGACTTCTATGCTTATGTTACAGTAACTTATTATTTAAATAAAACATATTTATTATACTTTAGAAAATGGATATTCCGTTGATAACCATTTTCTACGTAATATTCTGAGGTTTACTTTTTACAGAACAGCTATTCTATTCTGAAATGTTCATTTGCGAAATCACTTATTCAAAAGAGTTCAAAAGAGTTTCGTATTCTCACACTAGCGCCACTGAGTGACGACGGAAGTGTGATGAACTACGTCCGCTGAGTATTTTGACAATTTAAAATAGGACTATTGGTATTCTGTACCTCAAGCACAATCGTTTTATCCCTCTCACACCACAGATTTCATGGATAAGTATGGCAGTGACAGCATGATTTCTCGATGACGTTACGATTACATTAGAAGTCCCACTGAACCAAAATTCTCCCGCCATATCGCAAGTGTGACACCCGGAATGACTGTCGAGGTGAATTATACCTTTTTCAGAATAGCATGCTGCTGAACCCGATTTTGGGATTCAGTTGTGATATATATATTAAACTATACTCGACTAAACTTACTTCCAAATTTATAGACGTCTATTTGCAATGGCATTACGAATAACTTTTCTTTTGACAAACCCTATTTAAAGCTATTGTAAATTAAATAATTAACACAAAGATCATGTTGTCCGCCATACTTTCCGGGCACGTCTGCTGGTGCCATCGTAAATATCTCACCCATCTCCTTAACGCCGGAAGATGTGTAGGGTAACCTCTGAAATCACGCATTTGCTGTACAAATCGTGGGATTAAACAACTTAGTGTTTGGTATTCTCTTGAAGTCTTAATCATTGAATTATTCGGGCCATAGCATGTAAAGTTACTTACCATGTAAAGGTCGATGACATTAAATCAACCGAATAGGATTTCTTTTATTTACGCGAATACTACACATTGAAATAAAACTAATCTTACGGATCTTATCGCGTTTATTATACTTTTTTACGTTCCCGACGTTTCGGCTGCTTTATAAATATAAAAGTATAATAAACGCGATAAAATAGATTAGTTTTATTTAAAACCGAAAAGGATATTAAATAGTGGAAGGATTAATACATATCTGGATTTATAAGGTGTAACAAAAATAAATGTAAAATATTTTATGACGTTACCGAGTAAGTCATACTGATATCTTTATGTGTAAACTGAATGTGTAAATGGTGTTTGAATTTAATTACAAAGCGAACTAGTACTGTTCCATAGTGCGCTTAGTAACTATGGGCTGTTATTTTTTTTATTTCTAATTATCGTAATTTATTAGGAATATGATCTTTGTAACCTACCGATGATAGTTACACATTATATAATGAAGATATAAAGTACGTAATTACAAGTTAAAAAAATAAGAGTAAAAAAAATTAAAAAAAAAGACAAGCCCGCTGACTTTCTCGCCGGATCTTCTCAGTTGAGGTCGCGTTCCGATCCGGTTGTAGAGTAAAGAAAAAAAATATAATAACAATTTGTAAGTCCCCATGTAGGCCTGGAGCCCAAGTCTGCTAACACAATCGATTCATAATCGAATAGCAACGGCATAGTAACTGTCAATTCAGACAGATATCCCATACAATATCTGTCAAAACTGACAGTTACTAAGCCGTTACTGTTCGATTATGAATCGATTGTGTTAGCAGACTCGGGGTCCTGTACGAAATAAATGATTTGACTTTGCCTTTGAGTTATCACTAAATACATAATACATTAAAATATAGTCTCCGAGTAACTATTATCGACTATTAGCGAAATGTGAGGGCACTGCAGTGCATCCTTGCTAACACCTTCAGGGTTTACAAGCGTGATAGTGTCTCTATATCCGAAGCTGACTATATAATTAACGAAGGTAAAAGGATGGCATTTGGTCCATGGTTAATGCCATACAAGTGCTCTTCTGTTGGTCAAGGGTCGGTCGTCTGTGTGTCATCATTGAGCGCAGCACAATCTCTAATCTCGTCGAGTTTCATTAAAATGCAGCTCCAATTAGTAAATAGCTATGCTGTGGCATTATAAGGTTCGGCTTGAAAGAGCGAAGAGGATTCCAACACGCTACAAATGATATTTAAATCCATGCTTTGATTGATATAACCTCTATTTATTTACCACTATCTGCGACCTGCGGTGTTACCCGCGATTAAAAAGTATGAAAAATTAAACAAATCTATCCCACGGGAACCATACATTTTACCATAATAAAATAAAAAGTAGCCTATGTGCTATTCCAAACTATAATCTATCTCTGTGCCAAATTTCATCCAGATCCGTTGAGCTGTTCTGGCGTGATCGAGTAACAAACATCCATCCAAACTTTCAGATTTATAATATTAGTGGGATAGTGGGATTCACATGTTTTCTTGTTATTGCTACAATATAGATTTCCAAAACAAGACACTGATATTTAGTCGATGATACTAGACGCCAAAGTATAGCAGGTTTGTTCGTCAAGTGCGAGATTATCCGTAAACTAACTGTATAGTATATAGTTTACGTATTTAGGCACATTGTATGGCAAATTAACAGCACCCCTAATGGACAGAATTTAAAAAAATCAATTCTCATACAATGTTTCTAAATACGTATACTATGAAGTATACGGTTAGCTTATGAATAATCTCGTACTGGACGACCTGGTCTTTAATTTGTAATTTTTTTTGGTCATTACAAACAGCAACACTGGGACATACATTGCTTTAAATATTACTTGAATTATTAACTGCGATTTTATCAGTAGAAACCAACATTAAGATAATTTTATTAGCATAGAAATTTTCACAGCGCACCGCATTATCGCAAGTAAAAGTTTATAATGAGATAAATAACCTTTTTAGGGTTCCATACGCGAAGGGTCCAAACGGAGTCCTATTGTTGTGACAAAGTTGTGGGTCCGTCCGTTAGTGGTCTCTAGGTTCTAAATAAAATGAGATAGGATCTTGAAGTTTTCATATAAAGGTAGTATTATGTAAAACCTTGATCACACGTGGAACAAATACTAACAATAATGTTGGCGACCTGATTAGCGCAGTGTCCCTGCATTCTGTGCCAAAGGTCCTGGGTTCGATTTCTGGTATGGACAAACATTTGTATGAATTGTACGAATGTTTGTACCCGAGCCATCAATGTTTAATTTACTACGCTAATCTTACGATTGTTTATAGATGTTTTTTTTATCATTAAAAATCGAGTCGTTCACTCTTATAATAGCCAGAGTACGGACCCCGCAATGCAATCCCTACCCGACTGAACTTGGCCACTTTTAAAAAGTGTTTTAATAAGAATACAAACATTATAATAATCTTTAAACTGGTTTCACATGGAAGCATTTTTTATGAGATGTTATAATCTGCATTTTTTACTTTTAGGTATATTTTGTAATAATTTCGCCGTAGCATTTTCTTTATAATATAACAATATATGTGTGATCTATGAGCTCGTTGTATAATCGTCTCTTATACAAATTTCCTGTAGTATATCCAAAAATCTGTATCTCAAAATCTATGAAGCAAAGTCTATTTAAACTTGGTATAGTGATAGCTTACTTATAAAAAGAACCTGGAAATCGGAAGGATCAGGGTGCAGGGAGAGGGAGGAACTGGATGCGTAGAACTGAACTACGGGCTGAGCCTTGAAAGAGGCGTTTATACAGGCGTGTGTACAAATAATTATTATATTTAAAGCCAGCGTAGACACACTACACCAAAAATGTCGTAGGTGTTATTTTACAACACGCATTTCTTTTTAAATATTTATACAGCTACATATTAATGAGATTGGATTGGATATTAATAAAAATGCAATAAATTAATAATAATAACACGACTATAGAAGCTTAATGGCCTCCCACACATATTTGCATCGTGTTATAATAGGTACCTTCTTTATCTGGTCCCATCTGAAAACCAGTGCTGTGCCACCGATTAAGTAGACAATATATGTGGGCGCTAGTGTTGTTTATATGTATGGCAGCCCAGTAGAATAGGGACCGTTTAGTTGGTGTGCTCGTCTGGCGATATTTATTTATTTAATTGACAACTTCAATCTTCAACTTCGCGTCAATAAACCATCTTAATATAATTATCGTTTATTTTAATAAGATTGTTTATTGGCACATCAAGGCCACAATATACAAAGTCGTTTCAACGAGCTAATAAGATAGTAGAGTCGTTGCATTCAACCTATCTGCGAAAAAAATTGCACTTAGATGTAAAAAGGTTCGCTATTCCAATGTTATTACGTGTGACAAAGTATCATCATATTTCTAAGAGCAACCATTGCGAATGCATCCTCCATTTGTGAAAGCGATTTAGCGCCTCTTCGTATATTTGCGACCACAATTATTAGTCGACGCGAAGCAACCTTTGTTTACGAATGCACTTCAGCTACTTTCAGCGGTAACCCACAGCGGATACGTTGACCAACGTACCTACTACCTTGGCCCCACTCTGCTAACACGATTAACTTGCAAACGAATGGCAATGGCATTGCTATTCTAACTTTTCAAAGCTTTGCCATAACAAAACTGATAAAAGTGTCAATTGTGACGCCATAACCATCCAATCATGGGTCACCTAGTACCAATTAGTCTGCGTCAGCCAATGTTTTTGGCGGTAGTAGAAAAACACCTAAAAAAGAACAGCGGTGTGTTTCTGGTATTATATTTCCATTCTGAGCCAGTGCGAGGCACAATGGCTGACAGATTTTATCACAGCTAAACATTACAGTATCATTTTCAGTGCGCTGGCCGTGTGGTCATTAAATTACAAACCACGTGTAAGGGTAGTGGTAACGAAAACTTTGCGTAAAGCTTACAATGGCCATAATAAAATCATAGATGAAATTCATGGGTCAAAAATATTGTGCGCGCAATGTATCGTAAATAATGCGATTACAACGCAGCGCACGGCACGATGCCCGATTCGTGCGAGTGACAAGCGCGCTCAACCGTATCGAGTTTTAATTTACATTGCAATTTTAGGCCGAAATTTACTAATTATGTTTATAGGCCCGTGCCCAACAGTGGGACATAAAAGGGCTGGTATTATTGTTATTATTATACATATACTGAAAATATTGACTCAGTGGTTTTTGTTCTATTCTCTTAAGTGTATAATACAATAATTCTTAATTGCACAGATCTAACTATTAAAATTGGCTTACTTAACGTGATTACATAATGCCACCTTTAAAAATATTGTTAAATAAATTCAAACCGTCTAAAATGTATAAGTGTGTTAATGTGCCTAATAAAAAAAAAGTATTTTTTTTAAATTGTTGATATTATATTTTTATATTATTCTCCTCTACGATGATAATGAATCAATGCAGAAAATAATGACTAACGACGATGTTTTTGATATCTATGCTAAATTATTTATGTTACTGATTGGCTATTGTGAAAAATATCAGAATGTGAATATTTTTAACGACTTTAAAAAAAAGGAGGAAGTTCTCAATTCGGTTGTACTTTTTTTTTGCTGCCTCTGAACTCCGTGGTTTATGAACCGATTTTCATACCCACTCTTACACCCCACAGGTATCGATCCACTGCCCGTTCGGAATGCCGTTAATACGCAGAATAAGAAACCAAAACTCCATGATGGCTCTTTTTATATGGCTGTTATTAACATTTATAAGAATGACATTATATTTTAGTATTATGCTAATTAGCCAACAATATAATTACCCATAGCGGATTTCACACGTATTTTAATTGGTAATCGACTCCATATCAACATAGATAAACTTTAACGCTACCGTACCAACAATGCTACTGTCTCTTACTTTCAAAAGCATAACACTCAGAGGTACACGCGGATTTAGTTTACCTTCTACGCTCCTTTTTGTTTTTTAAATTGTGACAACATTTGACGCGCAATGAAATATCTATGGTAGGTATTATAATTGTCACTTTATTCATTTCTTTGATTTTGAGAGTTTTAGCTTTCGAAAACTCTTGAAAAGTTTGCGTCATGACAGTCTTACTGCAGATAGTTTTTTAACTCATTAACAGCTATTAGATAATCAATTCACGTCGCCACTCATCGTTAGAATGTTTATCCGAAGCCACTTGATCGTTTCAAGAATAAAAATAACCACAAAATTAACGTTACCCAAGGCTTTTCGAAACAGCAACGAAACTTGAGAATTAATACTTAAAACTGTGTTGGTAGATGATACAATATGCGTTAGAGGACCGTCTAGAGTAATACTTTCAAATCCTTGCTTAATTTGAAGAGTTTTAAACGTAGATAGGATGAAGAATGGTGGGAACTAAAAAGTTTATTTCAGCTATCATTAAATGAGCCATGGTGTACGCGAGGCTATTGAAATTAAAAAAAACATCCTAATTTCAATAGGGAAGATGGCTGGGGGCTACCACCGACTTGGGATCCAGTAATTAATATTATTCAATCCAAAACCAAGCGTACCATTGCAAGACCTCGAGACACTGTGAGCACTTTCTGCGTAGATCGGACCACAAGCAACAATTAAATATGAGGTTCTCTCGTGATCATGGTTGCTGTAAAGCAGCCGAAACGTCAGAAATGTAAAAACATAAAATAAACGCGAAAACATCCGTATAATTAGTTTTATTTCAATGTGTAGTATTCGCGTAAATATAAGAAATCAATATATGTTCTGATGAATTAATGAATTTAAAAAAATGTTCTAAAGCATCTCGCGTTATTTTGTAGAAAAAAATGATGGCCTTACATACATACAGACACGTATTTCATCCATAACATTACTTACGTGCGAACCCTTAATAATGCAAATCAAATTAATCCTGGATACTTACTAAATTATATTATTTATTTGAAGTTAAAACGTTATTTATAAAGGAAGCTGCAATAAGTGTTTCATTACTGACATTAACTGTTTGAATTAAATGTCAACAGCCTAGCAGTAAGAGGGTCGTCTTCGTACCCAAGAGGTACCGGGGTCGATTCCACTCAATTCTATAAATTATGTGACGTAAGCCTGGACGTGAATCCACTTCTAGCTGAAGCTATGACTTAGTTGGAGGGGCTAACGGGACAGCTATTAATGAGATTATCGTACATCACTAGCTAATCTTAAAATAAAAAGCGAAAACGGACCTTATTTTTTCGTCACAGTTGAGGTCAAAATCTAATATCATTACAAATTCATTACTTAAAAAAATTGCAGCACAAACGTGGCCGCGGCGCGTGTTGGTACTTCGATATTTCTAAAAACACCCTGGAGCCTTGACGTTTTGCGGACTTGAAGGTCATTGTGCAACGTTATGGACATCTATTCGTATTCCATGGGCATGTGGTGGTAACAAATAACTGTTTAGTGCTATAAATATTCCGATAACGTTTTTGAGTTAACAGTATTGCAATATTGTCAGTCATTTGCATGTTCTTTTTTTTTTAATAATATCGCAAGACGAATACACCAACCTTAAAGTCCAACACTAGGCAACGCTTGTATTATTGGGGCCGTACAATGGACTGGGGGCGAACGCAGTACATAATACTTATATAGATATTAATAATAATAATAATAATAATATAAGCCCTTTATTCAGACCGTTCGGTTACATAATATAGCATGCAAAAATAATAAAATATAAAAATGTTTAAAGTATTTGTTATATGTTGTGACACCGGCTGTGTTGGTCTGTGTGCTTTTCGGCAAAGGCCTCCCCCATTTCCTTCCATGTTTGTCTATTTGTGGCTAGTCTTGTCCATAGCCTTCCTCCTATCTCCTCTATTTCGTCGCTCCACCGTTTCCTCTGCCTTCCTCTCCCTATATAGATATTAAACATCCATAACTCGTGTAAGAACATTCGTGCTTATCACACAACGTTTGTCCCTAACAGGATTCGAACTCGGGATCCTCAGCGCAGAAAGCGGTGTCATTACCAAACTAACTGAGCTAATCTGGTCGTCAAATGTATAGTATTGTAATGTTTTGTAAAATGTAATGTATTGGAGGTGATGTACTCAAATTATGTAAGCTTTATTTAGTTATTAAAGTTAAAAATACTAAAAGCATCTTGTCCCGGCAACAAAGTAGTAGAAAATGACCTAACCCAAGCGCAAGTAATATAAAAATATAGGCGCATATTTCTCACGCAATTATAAGAAAAAAACCAAAGGTTTCGTATGAGGCTAATTGCCAATAACAAAACAGCTTACGCTTAGTTTGCGACCGCGGCACAAATAATATGTAATTGATGCTTATAGTAACAACTAAATGACAATACTGCAGTTAACCGTCAGTAAAACTTGCGCTAAGCTATGTTTTAGACAGTTAGTCGATCATTTTTTAATGTGTAATTGTAGGTTTATTATAATAGGATACGCTATCCCAAATATTTTACCTCGGCCGCTTAGTGTTAGTAGTGACCTTACGAAATAATCTATAAGCAAGTCTATGGTTATGAAAACCACAAACAAACATCTAAAACACTGCCAAGCTGATATTTTATTTCTAATTCACAAAATTTGAAAAGAGAAACGATAATTCCATTTGAATCTATGAAACGTCGACAATTTCGCAAGTAAAGTGCAAAAATAACCGTGTTGGTTATAATAACTTCGTTATTTTGATTGTGGTCCATATTATAAGCGAACTAGTTTTTAATATATGATATATACCACATAAAATAGTCCCTGCAATCTTCGAATAGCAGTGGGCTCACGTCAATAGTTCATTGACCCGCCTGGAACCTCTCGTTTATGCTGGTGCCCCCAGTTAGACCCTATAAACGCATATCCCCGAATTTATAGACGCTTTATAACTTTATCAAGCGTCATATAGTACTGCGCAAAGCAAAACTCTTGTGCGCAGTACTATACGTTGATAAGGTTATAATACATCTATAAATTTGGGGGTTACTCTTTAATATGTGAAAAGCTACATGTATGTAGTTGCTTATTTGTGTAACAAAAGGACTCCAGTCAACCCTGATATATAACATAACGACAAATTTAATAGCCACACCTACTATAATTACTGTATGCCAAGTAAAAGTCCCTAAGTAACAAGCTTGTGATGCAAAAATATATAGATTTATCAACGAACCTGGGCCTACAGTCTGCTAACACAATCGATTCAAAATCGAACAGCAACCGCATAGTAACTGTCAGTTTTGACAGAAATTGTATGGGATATCTGTCAAAATTCACTGTTACTATGCAGATGCTGTTCGATTGTGTTAGCAGACTTGGGGCCCTGATTAAATATTGTAAGAAGGTTATTACTGCGTCAGAGATTGTAATACTAATCGCTTGTACGTTATTACTTGTACCACACATAAACCCCAAAATGATGAAATGTCAGAAATAATGTGAGCTCTCATAATATATCTCGGTGTGACCTTAACGACTAATGAGAGGCATACGAGGCATCCACTTCGAACGAGTGTGTACACAGATTTCAACAAAATCAGACCTTTATGTGTGTAATGTTTATTATCGTCATTATCATCAACCCAAAGCTGAACAGGCCTCTATTTATGAGGGTTCCTCCGTTATACTTACATATGACATGGCATATAATCAAAAGAGTTTTTTCCCCATAGGCAAGAATTAACAGTTAGATAAAATAGAAATAATCATAGAAAACAAGGGTAGTTAAGGTTACGTCAACCTTAAGCTGTAAAGGGCGTCTGCGACCAACAGCTTTTATCAATTAAAATAAAAAGAAGTTTAATATCTTCTCTCCTTATTATCGAGGCAGGAAAATGTATACCAAATGCCTGACATCTGCTGCTGTCCTTAGGACATATAGTCTCGGAGGCCAAACGGAAACCGTTACGAGTAAATATCGGTTAACAACCAAGAAGCCAACCCCCATTTATAAAACGAACTGGAAGTCTCTAACAAAGATTCTATATACAATATTGAGGCTTTATCTCAAGCTAGTGGGTATTTTTATCATATTACTCGTTTTAGCATATTCATAAGCGTAATAGAAAAGAAAGTTAAAGTCATAATTGTTTTTTTTTTATTTAACTGTCATTAGAAGATATTGCACAAGCATATTTTTATGTAAGTATGATTGTAGAATGATTCCACTCTTATACATCAAACCGACCTCCTGATAAATTGTAAAATATAGACAGGTACGTATCTGATTCATTAGACATTGCCGTCAAATTCCCTGGCTCTAAGTATCCTTAAACTGTTAAAAGAAGTCAGAGCATTAGCTTGTATATATATGTAGATGTCAACGTCAAATCATTTATTTCATATAAAACATAAAAAAAAAAAAAAAAAAAAATACAACCGAATTGAGAACCTCCTCCTTTTTGAAGTCGGTTAAAAAGGCCTGAACTTACAAATTGTACTTTTTTCCTATTTCCTTAACTCTACGCTTCACGTTACGACTTATTTATTCAATGAAAACTACTCGTCGACGGGAATGGTCATATAAGTTAAATAGACTAACATCTATGAGCATTTTTCTTGTAGCTTTGAGTTGGTCTTGGTAGAGAAGCTTTCATGTACTTGCTGCAAATTTAAATTATTAACGATCAAAATTCAACTAAAAGGTGTTTAACGCCAGATAAATAGATCTTATTAATCGATACATGATTGTTGAATATATCATTGGTGAAATAAGTATTTTGAAACTTAGTAAAAAATACTGCAAAGTAAGCCCGTTGATTTTTTATAAGTTATAATATGTACTTTCAAAACAAAATAATTAATTTGTCTTGGAATAAAATCAATGATTTATTTACTCTATGCCAACAGTCCATGTCTACTATTTGTCATTACTATAGACAGGCGCCGCTCACCGAGCCGTGTTATGTACTAAAGTCTCTACTGCCTGCTCACCTTAAGGTGATATTCGCATGACAATGCTCAGCTCTGACACAACAGTTTACTGCGACTTTACACATGCGTCGTTCAAACGAACATTTTCTTAAGTGGGCAATGAGTAAAGTCCCCGATAGTACGTGCGAACAGACAAACAAATTAAAACCGTAAACCGCGCCGCGACATCGTAAAACACGGCTTGTTGACTCGGTCACGATCGATTTTCTTCAAGTGTTTATAGCCTAGTGATTAGAAAGGAGTTGCCGCTCCTGTAAGCAAAAGGGTTCGATCGATAGCCCTTAAATTATTGACGTAAGCTCACTCCTAGGACAAGCCTTAGCTTATTTAGAAGGGCTAACATGAGTAATATAACAGTGAGTGTAGGACATTACTAGCATTTATTAAAAAAAAATGAAAGTACGATTCCCCAGATTATTGGCATCGCTGAAATGAAGCTAGAACCTTAAATCTATATTTTTATTTCTTTTTTTTTATCTGCTTGGACACACTAAGTCATTTTGTTTTTTAAATGTATGTGACAGAGTAGAAACTACTTATACATTCTTTAATTTAATATAAACAAAAGACAGATGATGAATTACCGGTTTTTAATGTCTAGGTCGACCACTTCAAAAATATTCAGAATACTAACAGACATTTTCCTCAAAAAGCCTGCATACATAAGACAATTTTCGTTTGAACAGTACAGCTACAGAGCCATAGCAAAACGCTGTACTAAGACTAAGTATCTACCATGCAAAAATGGCCTTAAGGTGGGAACGTAGTGATATACCCGAGTACACTTACTACCAAGACCCTTGACCCCATACATCGATCAAAGAAAAATGTACCTTAAAGAAAATTAAAACGAACGCCCTCCCAATTTACAAGAGACTTCCTATTCGGAGGTAGCATCTCCCAGCTTACACAACTAAGCTATCCTTTCTCCGCCCCACCTCGGCCACTGTTTAGTATATATCAGCGACCGCAACCCATGAACACCACATTACTTCGCACAGAACCGAAGTGACCCATCACCTAACATCATGAAAGCCTTCGTAGCGGTAAGTAAAGTGCCAGTGCTCGTGCCAAAAAAAAAGTGAAATAAAAAAGTGACCAGTGTTGTGACGTTCCGAAATCAAACGGTGCATCGTGTGTGTTTTGAAAATAGAACCTGGAATGGAGCCTTTTGATTTCCGAACTTGGATTACGATCGCGTATCGATTATTCGATAAGGTCATTCGCCTATGACCTGTAAATCTCCGCATACTTGTTTAAAATACTATCATCTCCAAAACGGAGCCGTAACACAATATTTCAAACTCTACTACCTTGAAGTTAAAGCTGTGAATATATTTAACAGTTATGTCACTTACTGTCTTTGTTAGTTGAAGTATAAACAAGTATGCGTTGTTTGTAATCAAAACGCGATCGTAATCTTATCACAATAACTTGTTCTTTTTTGTTTTCATGTATATATATAATTTGTGTAAAAATACTAGGTTAAGGATACAAAAAGTCAAGGCATCATTTCTCTAAAGGCCATTATTTTCCCGCTTTCGAGACATGCAACTATCTGATGTATCTCTTCCATAATTTACTTCTTGCAATTAGATAACAAAACAAAAAAAAACTCCGAACGAAAGTAAAACGTCAGATGCGCGCCAAAATCTCTCGCTCGCCAAATTCTCAAAATATTTATAGCAGAATTTCTCTACCTTTGTCCGGACGATTTGAGACCATTGACTTTCTACAGACGGAGAGACACGACAAAATTACCTTTGAACCCATTCGGACCCTCCCATTTAGACCCTATAAAATCACTTTACAAAACTTTTACTTTACTGAAAACCATGTGATATCCTTTAGTGATGCGATAAACACTGTAGAGTCGAAACTAGAGAAACGATTATTTTCCAGCACAATCAAAGATCGATATAATAAATCCGCACAAAAGTTTCCGAGGCTCTATTCAGCTGTCAAATTGCTTTACAACCGGCTTCACACATCGTGAAGTCCCATTGTATGAGGGCGCGACGTTTTTATCGCTTCACTTTTGTGATGCTCATTAGAATACCAATTTCTCTTAATTGCATAACTCTACGGAATATTCCCACCCAGTAAATATTAAGTTATAGTAACCTAATAATAAAAAAAATACAACCGAATTGAGAACCTCCACCTTTTTGAAGTCGGTAGAGTTGGTAGAACGCTCTCACCTCTGGGATTCCTGGATTCATATGCAAATCTCATTTTCAACAAGATATTTTAAGATCAATCAATACTCATCTTTATTACCTCGCAAGTCCAGTTCATATCGATTCTGATCGATTATATTTCATTAACCACTGCTTTGTTTTTTTTTAATCAAAGACGAACATAACATTCTAACGCAACAGTTGGTATATAAAATAACTTTCAAACGAAATATGTACAATTCCGTTTAAGTAATAACAGAATACATGCCTTATTATATTTCTCATAATTAATTTATGCAGACGCCATTAATGCATACACCATCTCCCTCCATATAAATCTAAATAACCGCAAAATTACAACATTCACATAAACCGTAATGATCATTGCAATAATTTACGCTCAACATTACAAATTTTGCGCTGTACATTACACAAGACGCGGGTCATAAGTCGTTAGGCTACCGACACACGTAAATATTACCAATAGTAAAGTTCTAGTCGTTTTAATTGATGGTATATTACCATTTCAAATATACGCTCTTATGCGCGTCGTAAAAATAATTGTTATGGTGCGTGGCAAATAAATAAACCTACCGCTTAATGTTATTCGTCGGCGTATATACAATATTACAAGGGACATTAACATTGTCAAACATTTGGATCGCACGACAGTATGACATTCAATCACATCAGTAGGGTAAACAGGAACTCCCAATGTAACCTAACGTTATCGAGAAAACTTATTTATGAAATTTGTGATGAGAGAGGGAAACTGTACGTAACAATGATTGTGCTTGAGGAACAGCACCTGAAGCACAATCCTTTTTACGTACCGTTTCAGTAACTTTACTTCCCCCATCCCTCTCATACCACATATTTCATGAATCAGTGTGACAGTGAAAGCATGTTTTCTGGATGACGTTGCGATTAGATTAGGAGTTCCTGCCTACCTTACAGATAGTAACAAAGTATCTAATCTAATCATTAGACTAATGGATAATCGATCGGGCTGTCCCCTATTCAAGCTGCGTAGAAGTGCCTAACATTTAAAAAGTTGAAGAAAAATGCAGTGATATTACAGAGAAATCCCCAATCAGATGCGGCGCGTAATAAAGACGAAGTCGTTAGCACAAAAAGAAATTTGTGCTCAAAATTCACGTTTTCAACTCGGTCTTAAGCTGATGTTCGACTTTCTAAAACTAGTAAAATGCTATTTCAACAACAAAATAACACTAAATGCAAATATTTTAACGATCTCCATTATAATAATATGTAAATCGTATAAAAATGTATGAGTGCACCTACACAAAATGCCAAAACGAAAATGAAATTTCATTTGGACAGTAGATATCTATACATATGCTATCATTTAGATCCGGATGTTTAATTACTATGAGAATAGCAAAAAGACCTGCTGTTCATCATCAATATAAAACATTATAATTGATGAGTTTTGCGACCGTTTTTAGAGAAAATGTAATCTTTATTTTATGTTCCTACTACCATACATTTGGTGGTAGGTAAGAAAATCAAAACGGAGTTTTTGGGGGTAGTCGAAGAGAAAGGTTATCATTTTTGTTTTAAAAAAAAAAGAAAAAAAAACGGCCAAAATACACAGTGCTTTTTTGACGGGACATCAGCCGGCACAACTGGTTTCTTAATAAATTTTAATCGATTAATAATTATTCGTTATATAGTTAATTTTATTGAATCGTTCAAATATGTTGTAATTACTAGAAATAGCCATTACAACTATCGCGGATTGACCTTACGAATTCCCACGATGCACCTGTTCATATGACCGTATGTGGCGTGACTAGAATGCAATCGAATCATCATTCGGTATTCACGCAGTATTCAAATTCTATTACGTCAATGTATGATTGATTCCAAACACGATTGGCGATTGTTCAATTTGCCAATTACATGATTCGACTCATGGATTAGATAAAGAGAATAGATTTGTTTTGAAACAAAAAAATATAAATTCTCTATCATAAAATAAGTAGGTCAGATGCAAAGATAATTATTTATTACTCAATGTAGATGACTTATTACAGATATTAAACAATTAAAATGCAATATCTCCGACATTACCTGACATCAAATTGTTGTAACTGCAGATTTTGTTGCAAAACTAAACTCTCAAAAACTCATAAACATTACGCGGGCAATAATGCGCAATTTGCTGTTATAATAAATAAAAAAGTATATTTACTTCCGTAAGCTCTACTGGTAATAGTCGAAAGCTCGTTTTAATGGTGGCACCGTGACTTCCGGCGACGGTGCAGTTGCGCGGGCGCATGTCAAAGTGCACTGGGTAATGTAGGAGAAACTGTTGAAGTACATTGTTGCCAACTTAACCATCCATGTGCTGTGTCTTTCTGCATTTACAACACCATCTATAACAATGGCATATTTCCAAAATATCATAATTCTACTACGAGATTCTACTTCGCATTGTGAGAAGTGACCTGCCTCCCATGATTTTGTTCACATTGCAATAACAATGATCACTTATTTGCAACTCTTGCGCACTATGGAGCAATATTTTACGATTACCCACACCCCAGATTTTTCTACAGGTCATTAAAATTACCCAGATACCTAAGTTAACTATGCAGTGCGCAAGATGGGCGATGCAAAACATCAAATTTAATTAATTTTGTGTAATTCATATACCTATAAATGTTTAAGCTGCTTTAACTTTTATATGGCGATAAAATGGCAAGGGTCAATCAAGCTGGACAATGTTTGGTTATTTTTGTTATATTAATACATTAGAACATTATATAATGAACGCGTAAATTATAAACAATAATGAAATCCTCCGCTTTGATATCGGTGAAGTACCTAACTATACCTGATCAAGAGACTGTAATGTTTGGTACGACTGAAATTTCCTCTATAACTTGCCGATAGCCATTACACAACGAGGAACGTTAATAAGTAAGTACAGACAATATACAGGCTCCCACCGTCTGTCGAGTCAAAGATCAGATCCTCACATTTTCGCTCCGGTTGCGCGTCGCTATCGCGTGATGATGCAACGCAGCCCTTACTTCACATGCCTCTAGTACCTCCGACCTCACTTTCACTGCATTGTAACTATTGTTCACTGTTATTTTATTTCTTTATTTTGATAACATACTGATGAGGTTAGTATACAAATCAAGATACAAACCCACCAAAATTGTATCTTTTTTTTTTAAATAAATTCATAAATTTTATAAAGGACTGTGAGAACCACACAAATTTGATTGAGTAACAATCAAAACAAAACAAAATAAAACGAAAATTAGTAATAGACAGGGAACCAAACTAGGGACAATCTTATACATTTGGTACTCCATCAAACTTGACATCACCCATTATTATTGTAGAAACAAGTAGGTATATTATTTATGACTAGCATTTACGACCACATAAGTAATTTGTTAATTTGGGAACCATGTAGCCATTAACTTGTAATTATTAGATTGGCTTGACATAAACTTTATAAACGGTCTTTACCATAGACTATACACTTCACATAGTCCTTCCAACCAAAATAAAAGTGAAATCATCCCGCGAACAGTACCATCCACTCGACCTCAAGTTTTCACTTTCATCAATTAAATGGAACTGCTAACAAAACACCTGTAGATACGGTCATATGCGCTTGCGCAACGTTTGTTTGCGTGCGCGCACCGCAACGAGATAGCAAACATTATAAAAGTATAAACAATGGTATCATGTTGCTATATAGGGTATTTATAGAAAAAACTTGAACTTTATAGAAAATCTGAAATCTGGAAAATTACACTAGTACCTGAACAATATAATTCAGATATCATTTCTTATATCGTTATGAAAGCCAATTTAACCAAAATGGCGAGTAACCATAGATTTACAAAAATATATATAAGTTTTGTAATGTAACGGTAAAAGTTTGTATCTTGTTCGTTTTTATTTCACCCTATTTTGCCTTTTGTTGCCAAACGAGTCTCAACCATCTAATACACCGCCAAAATTCTCTTTCTAACGCAAATCAACCTACATTCTTAAAACGTAGAAGGCAAATTCCAATATTTGTTTTCTTCCACTTTTTTAATAAATGAATCATCAGATTACATACTGAGAAACACACTTGTTACTATTAGCACGCAATAAAAATTGAACTCTAACAGCCAACTAATAAAGTCAATTGTCCACAGTGCATAGCCCTCGCGTTAGTGGCCTGCGCCAGCGCCGAGCCTCCGTCCGGCTACAACTACAACCGCCCCTCGGGTGGCGGTGGCGGATTCAGCGGCGGATTCAGCAGCGGAATCAGCAGCCTCAGCGGAGGTGGATCTTACCGCGCCGTATCTTCCGGCTACCAGACCTCCGAAGGCCAGAACGTCGACCCCCAACTCCTTGAGCAAATCCGCACAATCCTCCTCAAAGAAGAGGCTTCATCTGGATCCGGCGGCCACGGTGGTCACAGTGCACCCTCATCTTCCTACGGCGCTCCATCATCATCCTACGGTGTGCCCTCCTCCAGCTACGGAGTACCCTCTGCTCGCGTCGTAGGCATCCTCCTTGACGGCGTCCACCAAGCCATCCAGGTCGCGCAGTTCGAGCAGGAGGGCGGCTCCTCAGGTGGCTACCCCGCCCGCGCCCCCTCCAGCAGCTACGGCGCCCCTTACTAAATAAACCAATGTATCCGAACATCAAGCCCATTTAGACAAATAGTCTAAATGCCTCAGTCATTAGTTCGGATGTTCGTTATTCGGGCGCACTCGTTACACCTCGGGGGCTCGAATGTTTTAACCAATCGGCTGGCGATCACGTACAATGTAGGTGATGACCAGGCCCTACGTCACCGCCTTGGACCAACGCTTGCGACTATGCACGCACACGGGTGAAACATGTCCCAGCGGCTAACCAGTCGCCGGTGGATGACTTGACAGCTGTCAGAACTGTCAAACTGAGAGCGAAGACAGCTTGCACGTCAGGCCACAAAGCGCGAAGTGGCTAGCCGCTGGGCTCGACTCATGTCCTGTATAAAGTTTATTTTAAGATAGCATAATATATTTTAAGTTTTTATGTTTTATTTTTCAACAAAAAAATATAAAATAATAAATACATTTTGACACCGTAAGTCCGTGTTTTAATTTAGAACCATAACATGAAAAAATATATGAATCACAATTTGACCATTTATAACAACGATCTTCATCTCTCCCATTATTATTATATAGATAGACACACTCTGAAAATTTCCCAATTCCTTCAATCAATGTAAATATTAGCAGCTGTTTCAGAAAGTCCATTTGCAAGTGCGTAATCACTGCTAACAACATAAAGAAATTCAATCAGAGTCCGCTTTGATTGCAAGACATTAGTTTACTTCGTGATAGTTCAGTTTACAAATCAATGTAAAATGAAGATTGCTCAGTAACGGCGAGTTTCTACTTCAAATTGCCACTTCATTCAATGACCTCAGTGAGCATCCTATGCAAATATCTAGCATACCTTTACTAGAAGCTTTCAAGTCATAAATATCAACAAATAGAACGGTCTAAGAACCTTGTCGTTATTTTCTTGCGGGAAGGTACCTTCGATTATAAGCAGCTAGATATACACTGCGGTACTTTCAGTAATCCCACTGTTATGCCTAGATTACACGTAACAAGTAAAATGGCGAGACAGTGCTCTCGGCCGAGTGCTCGATACCTGTAATCAGTTCTAAGTACATATCATATAAACCTTGTTTACTCAGCCGAGAGCACTGTCTCTCCAATTAACTTGTTATGTGTAGTCAAGCTATTAGATACGTCTCTCCTCCCAACGCGAGTAGGGATACAAGACTAGACCCTACCTCGCTAACTCAGTGCAGGTACCTCATAGCAATAATTATAGTTCAAAAATAACTAGCCTCTCCCGTAGTTGTACTAGTACTACATGGTAATGATTACGTATAAATATCGGTAATCAGTCAAAAAAAGGTAGACTCAACGGTGGTCCCAAAACAAATAAGGAAGAGGATACAATCAGAACTAGTTTAAAAAAAAGTCAAAGTCAAATCATTTATTTCGTTTACGCCTACGGGGGCACTTACAAATTGTCATTAACATTTTTTTTTTCTTAACTCTACAACCGGATCGGAACGTGACCTCAACTGAGAAGATCCGGCGAGAAACTCTGCGGGCTTGTCTGTTTTACAAAATTTATTTTCTTGTTAAAAGCCGTTTTTATTACAACAACAAACAAAGCTCCAGTGTGTTGCCATGCGGTGGGCATATAAGCTACACTTTGCCGTCACAAATCTTAATTGACGCTAGATATTTGAGCTTGAGAATAAATGATATATGTTTACGTTAAGTATACTAATAGGTAAATAAATAATATTATAAATTTTGGGGTCGAGTCACCTTCGTCCGTAGGAGAATTAAGTACCCTCGAGATACCCTACACGTGACCCTGGGTGGTGCCAACCAGGTGACAACTCTACTGGTGGTAGGCTTCGGCCGTGGCTAGTCACCACCCACTGAACAAAGCCATGTCGCCAAGCGGCCTAGCCGTGTTCCGGCATGATGTTCGCCTCGGTGTAAATTAGCGGTGAGGGAGCTACACATAGGACCGCGTTGTGTAACATAGGTTCACCCATAGTACTTATGCATGTCAATTAAATATTGGAAATATTTGTTAATCAAAATATATCGCAATGTGTATAATATGCATTATTAGTGTAGATATTGGATTATTAACCTGAATTTGGTATGTGATATGAAGTCATCGATGTAACCAACCGTGCATTGTAATTGCAAAAACCTACTGTAGTAAAAATATTTTTTTACGACCGATATTAGCTCAAACTTTCAAAATCCTACCATAGATTATTGACCACCTGCATCTAAAGTGAAATCTTTGTTTTTAACTTTAAAATATTATGTTTGTTCTCTACTTGACAAATACCTACCATAGCCTCTTCTTAAATACTCAGTTCACCTTTAAAAGGAAACATTTATGTAGGTAATTATCTTAATAGAAGATTTGTTAATAATGCCAGCACCAAAAGTTCATCTTTGGACATTTAGTTTGGAGGCTCTGGAAACTGACCATATCTCATTTTACTCTATGACCATGTTACGCATAACGAAATGTAGTTCCAGTTATTATCTCGAAAGTGAAAACCCTACGCGATTCTGATGACCGCACGCGATCCGAATCGCCGCTTGCGAAACAACGATCCCACGGCAACTAAACTAACGAAAATTGCGAGAGTAATGCACGTTACATAAAATTACATCACACGCGACTTAGAAGACAATGGTCATCGCGGTTGGGCATGTATGATGATCTTGCGAAACAAGTGATTCGGGTCAATAGAAAAAAAAAACGTTGTTTCCTGAAGCATTTTCATTGGTGATGCGCAATGTGTTTCATAAGGTGTATAATGAGTTACACGACTAGATTTGTTGTGAGTATAGATTTATCGTGTATAAAGAAGTGATAAGCGGTCGAGATCTTTAGAGATAGTATAGCATTTATAAATCTGAGAAAATACCCATGAAGTATCTTAAAAAAGTCCTATTTTTTTTTACAAGTCCACATAAACTGTCACCCTACTGCTGTATCCCAGAATCTATTGTCGTCTAAAGAAGGCAACCAAGTTTGACCCTCAGCGAGACCCGTGATAAAGCAAACTATCTTGGACCCCGCAGCGAATTTAATTTTAAGAAAAAGCAGTAGGAGTTGAAAGAAAAATTATCGACTTCCCATTATATTGCCATCATCGTCGATAACACCTGCTACAAATGAAGGAAAGTCTATGTCTGATGAAGAACCATATTCACTACCACGTCTAAGACCAGAATTAAACTGTTTAAAGTAAAGTCTAGGACGATGTTATTAAATCGTACTAAGGTAGAGTAAGTAAAATATAAACCCTCCAACTCGTTGGGATTGTCAATGAAGAAGAAGGACAAGAAACTCTTACGCTTTTCTTAAAGGCGTTTTGTGCAAAACAAAGTAGGCTACCCAATAAGCAGGCGATCAAATACCGTAGACAACAGTCAGCGATGATTGATAGCTGCGTTCTTACCCGTCATGCGCACGCGTCGACGCTGTTGTGCAAACAAATCTGCGATAGATCGTGAGATGTGTCGGCGATGAGTGCATCTTACATAAACCACTGACTTTCAATTAATTCTGTAAGCAAATAAACGAGGCGATTTCACTTAAAGTCATATTAATCCTAGCCATGTAGACATGATGTCATGCTCTTGGAGTTACCTGGTAAGCATTGAATCGCTAATGATGACCCGATTTGCAAAGTTGGTAGCGACCCTGGTGTCTGTATCGAGGGTGCCTTCGAATCCAGGTAGAGGTAAAGTTTACAAAACAAGACGAGGATGTTTAATAATCTATGCAAGTAATTTTATGCTCTTGCATTTTCATCACCTCAAAATACTTCTGATACAGCAATGGTTGTGAGTAGCGCCTCTAACGGGTAACCCCTAAACTACCTTTCATAAGAATTCACTAGAACATATAATAATTATTATTATGACTGAAAGCCGTTAATTATGTCAAAACTGTAACTGAAATGAAACGTAAATAGTAAAATGCAATCTGAGACAATACGCTTAGTATTGACTCCGATTGCGTTTCGATTGTTGCGATGTAGAATCAAGAAAATTCAACAAAAACAAAATAGTTTGTGGGTAAGTTAGGAAACCAATATATAAGGGTTAAATACATTATTATTAAATTAACTACCTCAACATCAGTAAATAGATCTTTAAAGTTACATTACATAGGAACATGATAGTGACAGGAAGAACATAAAAACAATATAAACTAAGACATGCAATTCTATTTTCAGAATGGAAAAATGTCTAGAAAGCTACGGACTGATGGCGAAACTATGAGCTCCAGTAATTAGCGATAGAATAAACAATGGACAAGTAACGAGTGTCAACCGCGAATCAAGAGCCATCGGTGTTGAGCCACAGAGTGAGATGCTGTGAAATAGATTGCAAATAAAACTAATGCTAGCATTCTGTTTTTAATTACCGACAATAATAGTAGACTGGGTTATTTAAATGTTCATGTAAATCGGATGTAAATCGATCGAATGTAAATCGGACTTTAATCTTGAAAAACAATATTACCGAAGTATTGGGGGTAGTCGAAGAAAAAGGTTTCTTCGAAAAATATAATGCATGATTTTGGTGGCATATTAACCATTATGTGTCCATAAACGTGCACGAGTGTAGGAAAATAAAACTATGTACCCCACCCACTACCACTTAAATGTTGAAATTCTTTGGGCTATGACGGTTACTACAGTTCGTCTACGGATCTCCTCATTTCTGATTCTATCGCGTACCGAAACCCCGAGCATAGCGCTAAACATGATCATAATAGATGTAGTTAATTTTAAATTTATTTTATAGTGTTATTTCAAGCTATATCAAAAGAAAGGCATACATACATATTGCATAAGCAAACGCTCGCGTTCTCTCTCTTCGTGTGGCCCTAGAGTTAGCGTTCACGCATTTCAAAAGTAATGAGTTTATACGTGGGTTGGTACGTACTGTGTCAATGTTCTTGGCATTAAATACTCAAATAGGGATTTTAATATATTTAAAAAATTAAAGAATTAAAGTTATTTTTTGTAATCCGAATTTGGACACATATTTATCTATACACTTACCTATATCTAGAGTAAGTTGGGCTAGAGTAGCGGGCAAATAAAAATACCGATAATAATATACTTCGCAAAATATATTTTAATTTCATACTACTTATTTGAATCAATTTCATCACTTTCAAATCACAATTGGGGATTATTTTACAAATATCAACAAGAAATATTATTTTTATATTATACTTACTTACATACTTACCTAGATGCCCTCCGTTTATTTACCTACTTATAATACTAACGATTGGCACTTAGTGAGCACAAAATTATGTATAAACAATGTACATTTATTTACATTTCACAAAATAATTATTAATATTATGTATTATGATAGAACACTGGATTTAACGTCTGATAAAAATAATTATAAAATTGTCATTGACCTGTAAAAATACAATTTAAAGTGTCGGGGCGTAGGTTACTTATCTAATACCTAATTATCCCAGCAATAAAAAATATACGAATATTAATGTTAAATTAATAATTTCAAAACCTATCTTGCCCTAAATGTACATACAAAATAAGTAAATATTGCCTTTAAGTGTAACTGCCTACTTCCATCTTACTGTTCTTTTAAATTATTTCACAACCAAACGCTAGAGTATTTTCCTATGACATGGATAATCAAGAAATCATGAGTTTTAATAATGAGCTCGTCGAGGTTTTGTTCTTAAAATCCTATTCCAGCTGTTTAATATTAATTACTTAATTTTCTTAATTTTTTTTTGAGATATCTATTTGATGAATATTTATCTATCAACATTTTTCTATAAATCCTAAAAGGTACCTAATTAAAGTTGATAGAGTTTGATTTTACGGAATTGATAATCCATGTTGTATACGCGATAAAAAATAAAATATTTCTTTGTTTTTATGATGACCAGAATAAATTGTTAAGTCCATCGATTGGAGCACTTTCATTCTTTATAATAACATTTTTACATTAAATAAACAACATGATGACACCTTTTTTTCGAACAAAATACCCATATAAGGATTACAATAGTAAATATGACACAACTATTTGATAATTTCATAGGTTTTTATAGATAATGTAACATATAAAAATGTAATCAATACCTAGTAGTGTAGAATTATTAGGAACTCATGAATATATCTCAAATATAACTAGAAGGCAATATCTTAAGTCGGTTAGCGTAACTTTTTAAAATGTTAGTCACAGACTGGAATTAGTAGGTGCCACGATGTTTATGGGGAATACATCTGATCTCATATAATATTAGGTGTATCAAAAATAGTGTAAAATATTTTAATCCAATTTAATAATTGGCTGTCACATTGATGGGATGTGTATTAATAATATCAGTTATGCTGATGGTATGGTGTTGCTGAGCCCAACGATCTGCGCGCTGCGGCGACTACTGAACATCTGTGAAATGTATGCGTCGGCTCATGGACTCAGGTACAATACCAAAAAGAGTGAGTTACTTGTGTTCAAGTCTGGAAACAAATGTAACTTTAAAGTGCCGCAAGTATCACTGTACAACGTTCCTCTAACACGAGTAACTCAATTTAAGTACCTGGGTCACTGGGTTACCGAAAATCTAAGTGATAATGTAGACTTAGAAAGGGAGCGTAGGGCGCTGTCTGTCCGATGCAATATGCTGGCTCGCAGATTTGCACGATGTACCACACAAGTTAAAATTACACTCTTTAGAGCATACTGTCAGTCATTCTACACGTGTAGTCTGTGGGTCTCGTATACGCAGAGGGCATGCAACGCCCTGCGTGTTCAATATAACAATGCCTTCAGGGTGCTGTTAGGGCTGCCTAGTTTCTGTAGCGCATCGGGAATGTTCGCTGAGGCAGGAATTGATGGTTTTCATGCTATCATTCGGAAACGATGTGCCTCCCTCTTCCACAGAGTGCGTACCAGTTCTCACAGCATCCTGAGAGCATTGAGTGATAGATGGGAGTGTCCGATAGTGGGCCACTGGATAGAGCTTCATGCACCCGCTGTGACAAATCGTGTGTCATAGCATTGTGATATTACTAACAATAAGTTAAGGCTCATTTCATACTAACAATCAATATGGATCCAAATGGTCTGAAATAAAGATTTATTATTAATAGATTAAGGAGTAGGTGATACCGTTCACGTCTATGTATAAAATGGTGGTTAACTCAACGGATCATGTAACACTTGAAAAAAATCGATTTATAAGCAATTAAAAAATCACTACGTGCTACAGTGGTGTTTTTATTTAAATTGCAAATAAATCGATGTTTTTTTTTCAGTAATGGGGTCATTATAACCTACTAATGAACCTCTTCTATTACCGTTGCACCTAACATATCAAATTTCTCTATGATTTTCACTTTATTGCAATTGAGCATATGTATTACAAATTGGATGAACAACCATTGAGTTTACAACTCGTTAAAAATAACGAAGCAGATTACTATACAGGATGTAAGTGGCATGGTAACGAAAACTTTATGCATGTAATAAAATTATAGAAACCATTTATGTCATAGGTTACAAATATTGTTCTTTTTTTGAACGCGCAATGTATTGTAAACGATGCGATCACAACACAGCGCTCCGCGCGATGCCCGACGCGTGCGAGTGCAGAGCGTGCTCGAGCGTATCGACTTTCAATTGACATAGCAGTTTTAGGTCTAAATTAGTAATTATGGTTTTATTTAAAATCACTTTGAGGTAAACGTCTATCATGATTTAATGCTAAAATCAATTTAAAAATACTGAAAAAAATGCGTATATTTCATGAATAGATCGACGGAAAATTCCACCTACAGGCGGTACATAATCATGAGTTGTATCCATGGTATCAGTTTTTGTTACAAAGCCAGTTACACCCTGTATAAACAATAGACAGTTGAAATATAAAATAAATAATTAGGTTAATTTTAATAAGATAATGTATTAAATGCATCATAAAAATAATGGAATCAAATAATAAAAGTTTATACACGAGATTAATTGTTATTCGACCCAAGACAAAACGAACATCATTGTATGCTTAATTAAACGTAAATAGTACTAGGAAAATTGACGACAATGTTGAAAGTGGACGTTTTGTTTTGCGTCAAGTTTTAATCTTATTGCAATATTTATAAGCCCTATAATTAGTTGTCTTGTCATATCGAAGCGAGGAGGGACTAAGTATTGTCCTTTTACATCTAGACACGAGTATGTACATATGACATCAACATATTATAAAAATAGCACTATTTCATTTATACAAAATATTTTATCTAGTACACTTGCACCGTATAGCTATCCGTAAAAACCCTGTACTATCTAGCACTCTTTTTTTCTGTATCCGGATTTTTCTCGGGTTCTATATTCTTCTCTTCACTGACCTTTTTGTCTGCTTCTGCTTCTAGCTCTTCAGATTTTTTGGCAGCTTCTTCTACCTTTTTTGCTTCTTCATCTTTTTTCACTTCTTCAGCTTTTTTCGCTTCTTCAGATTTTTTTGCTTCTTCAGCCTTTTTATCGTCCTCTGCCTTTTTCTCTGCCTCAGCTTTTTTAGCAGCCTCTGCCTTCTTAGCTGCTTCTATTTTCTCAGCCTCGATTTTTTCTTCTTCGGCTTTCTTCCCTGCTTCTGCCTTTTCTTCTTCAGCCTTTTTCGCTTCTTCTTCTTCATTTTCTTCAGGCCATAACACATCCGGGTGATTTAACATGTAATACATCATTTGCTTTTCACTGCCAAAAGTAGAAGCTTTCGTGCCTAGACACATCAAGAATTGACTCCTTTCTAAATTTTTATCGCACGTGACAGCATGGAAAATATGCGTGAGACTGTCGTCAGCTGCTCTGTATACTGATAAATTTGACTTAATCAAGGTTTCAAACATCTGCACGTCCTCCATACCCCAACCTTTGATCTTTAAGTCAAAGCCTCCAACCTGTTCGAAATCGCATTTATAAATACCAAGAATACCGAAACCGTACTGTCTAAAGTATCCATTCTCATTGCTTATTTCCTTAGTGTACTTAAGATTTATTAATTCCTTTTCAGTTTTAATTATTTCTTCTTCTGGTTCAGGCTCCTCTTCTAGCTCATCTAGAGCTGCATTAGGAACAATTTTCTCATTTAGTAATTTATTATAGTCATCACCATTGACTACTTCATGATTGTACTCACTGAACACAATTGGGAAGTAAACTTGATTATATTTAATTGTATGTATCCTTATCCGCCTAAGAGTATCAAAATTGAACATCATATCAACGTCTATAAAGAAAACTAGATCGTCACTCGCGCACAGTTTGAGTCCTTCAGTTAACGCTGCACCTCTAGAGAATGTTTTGGTACCCATTTGTACCATCTTTATATCTTTACCATACATATCTACATAGTAGTTGATTAGTGACTCTGTATTCCTATAATCCAAGGGGCTGCCGCTATCTAGGTATACCACGACTATTAGTATTACAGCCTCACTTGTTTTTAGTACTATATCTTCATAATTTCTCATGAATCTCCCAAAGGTTTCTTGTCTACCTGACAACGGTAGTATGAAGTGTATTCGTCTGTCAAAGACTGGATACTCCTCAACGTCATCGTCGTTCCACCTGAGGACATTCGGTAGATTTTGCAGCTTCATCAACCCACTTTCTAAAGCTTCTTTGACGTTCAATTTGCTGAAATCAAGGAAGCTGTCTTGCTGCCGGGACTCATCGAAGTCCTCGTAGTCTACTGTGTTCGGGTTCAGATCACGCTTCTCGAGTAAATTTGGATCTTCAAACGGTGGCGGATCGCCCATTGGCAGTTCTCGAATTTCAATACCTGAAAATTAAAAACAAATTTATGCATTGAAATCAAATTGCTGATCATAGATTTACTATTATTAATACCATGGGCCATATAATACAAACTATATGTTTGCTAATAGCTGTAGGCTTACCACCTGTTAGGTTGTAGTTCTTTCATATATATTTTTAGTTGAAAGGGGATGTTCTTAATATGTTTTTTTTTTATTAATTTGACCACCCCTTTAGTTCTTTAATCGAATCTTATCCAAAAGGCTGTTATAAAAAGAAGAAAGATCAAATAATATTCTCCCTAACATCTTACCAGTAAAGGACTGCTGTAGATATGCGTGCCTCCTCACCGCCGCCGTCATCTTCCGGCCCCTGTACCTCCTGTACTTGAGGAGTAGGTCCAGCACGTGGTCGGCTCCGTGTAGCGGTTGGAGCCTGGTGTAGCCGTAAAGCAGCTCGTTGAAGTCGATCACGCGGCCCCGTTGTCGTGAGGGAGCGTTTATTATTTCCATCACCTGGAACCAGCCATTTGGTTGCCGTTCAGAATAAAACATCCTTCATCATTCTCTCAAGTAAGCAGGTAATATATTTTCACGCAGTTTCAAAAAAAAAACTCTATTATGAATCGCTCTTTAGAATGTCCTTAGGTACTTAGGACATTAGAGGGCATTGAACTCAAGGGCTCTTTATTATATTTTCTTTGTTTCTACAATGTAGACAACATTGTTAAGGATGTGGGAAAATATAGTACATTGGACTAGGCTTAAATAAATGATGCTATGAGACTGAGTTGTATATTTGATGGTAAACGTCAAAAATTGGACCTTATGAACATTGCTTAACAACCCACAACTTATTACTGGATATCATAAATAGAATAATAATTTACAAAGGAAATTGCTCTATAAAAATCCTGTAGCATGTTTTTGCAAGCCCTGCTCTACGTTGTTAGTTCAGACTCAGCAACACTCTTGCCTTTGCGTCTTTTGTTATTTATATCCTATGTTTTAACCCTATCTTTAAACGGAGTACTTTAATAAAACTGTATGAACTTTTCATTATAAACTATTTCTAATCCTACAGGGTAGGTATAGGTAGAGTCGAAGTAAATAAAGATTAGCGGGTGCATGCAGGTTTCTCTGAGCCCATCTAGTCACCCCTAAACAAAACATTAACTAAAAGCACAGCATTCGCAGATTAAGCTTGCCTATAAAGCATTCTAACTGGGACCAATATAGGTAACATTGATATTCTATAATTAAAATTATATCCTTCCTATACAGGTTGATTCAGAAAGGATATAATATCCGTTGAACCTGCGCTTTTTAGCGCATTTGTCATGATTATGTGAGAATTTCTATATGTAAATTTGATGATGAAGACGCGCAGGTTTAAAAGTAAATACTTATATACTTTCTGGATCAGGCAAGCAGGGACTCATTCCAATACATGGGTACGAGTCCCTGCTTGCCTAGATTCACACAATTAACATGTGAAAACCTTGGAAATAAAACTACTCTTACGGATTTTATCGCGTTTATTCTACGTTTTTTACGTTCCCGACGTTTCGGCTGCTTTACAGCAACCATGGTCACGGGAGGGCTGAGGTGGCTGAGTAGTTTTATTTCAATGTGTAGTATTCGCGTAAATATAAGAAATCATAGAACCGTATTTAAACTACTATCTTCCTTCTATCTATATCTTTCTTCTTCTTTTTTTATGGAAGATAGTAGTAGTAGTATTATCATTAAGTATCAGAGTATCAACTCTGATAAATAATGATAAAAATCCAACTTACTTCTCTAATGACATCATCCATCGCCTCCTTCAGGGGTCCCTCGATCCTCCTCTTAGGGTTGGAATGGCTGGCGGAGTAGATGGACTTGCTGATGAAGTCGAAGGGTACAATATCTTCGACGGTGTTCGCCTTGTAACGGTTCATATCGATTGGGGCACCTGAAATATGTGCAGGGCGGTAAATAAGACAACACGACTAGTTGGTGCCTACGGAGTTTTCAATCATCCGTCCAGCTGTAATTTTTTTAATACTTTTTTTTTAGTTGATCAATAAAGAGTTTTCTATCTATCTTTCTACATAATAATAATAATAATAGCAGACATTTTAAATGACCCACTGCTCGGCACGGGCCTCCCCTCAATTAGAGGGGGATTATGCCTTACTCCACCATGTTGGCCCAGTACGGGTTGGCAGACTTCACACATCTTTCGAGGGGTTCTCTTAGATATGCAGGTTTCCTCACGATGTTTTCTTTCACCGTTTAGCAAGTGATAATCGTGGTTGAAAATGAGATTCGCACATAAAATCCAGTAATCCCACAGGTGCGAGCCGGGGGGTTTGAACCTGCGATGCTCGTTACCGAGGCAAGCGTTCTACCAACTTGGCTATCACTGCTCCTATCTTTCTAGATGAAGTCATTTTTAATACATATCGAATTAAATTAATAAAAATGTTGCTCACCTAATATCTGATTATCTCCCAAGTATCCTGGCTCACCAATCCTGGCAGGGAACAGTGGAACATCGCCGGGCAGCATGTAGCCATCCACCTCTTCTTCGGGCACGTCGAGCTCCCGCATCGCTGAGGCGATGTCCCGGTGGAGATCCAGAGATCGTTCCCGGAGCTCTTGGATGCGAAGATTCTGGAAATTCAGAAGGGCGGTATGTTAGTGACACTATACTAGCGCGGGCAATGTTCTTTCTGTGGTAGAGCTCTTGTGAGAGCGGTCGTGGTCATCATTACGAGTTATCAGGGGACCCCACAATGCTGGCTATTTACGTTGTATACGCACTCGCAAGGTTTTAATTATTTGGTCATGTACCATTACAAGCTAGAGACAGAGAGAGTAAAGCTAATTTCTTTTGATATGAGTGGATATTAGTGGAGTATAGTTAAGAAAAAAAAAGATGATTTATATGTGCCACCGTAACCTTTACGAAATGAACGATTTGTGTTTGACTTTGATTCACCCGCCAAGTTAGCTATTATTTATTTCTCAAGTTTTGTATATTGTCTGAGGAATAGGATGAAACAAAATGACCGAAACATTTGTAAATTTCGCAGAAGAAAAGTACAAGGAGAGAGTATCGCGCAGATTCACACAATAACGTGATAATGTTCAATAAAAAGTCGCACAAATGATAAGTTAATGCGTTTATTGCACCCGCATTATCTTGTTTACATCCGTTAAACACACTACTATGATTGTGTACTCACACTAGGTACCTACTACTCGTATCACCACGCGAAGCCCCTTGCAAAGTACCCGGAGACATTAAATAAATTGCAATCATTAAACCGACCGCATCCCCTTACAATCTATTAAAACTCTATTCCAAAATTAAAAGACATTGGTCCATTTACAAAATCGTTAAAAGCCATTGTATATATATCAAAACGATACGGCCTGATTAGCGCAGTGGTAGTGACTCTGCTTTCTGCGCCGAGGGTCCCGGGTTCGAATCCTGGTAGGGACACAAGCTTTGTGTGATGAGCACGAATGTTTGTACCCGAGTCATGGATGTTTAATATATATGTATATAAGTATTATATACTGAGTTCGCCCTCAGTCCATTGTACGGTTCCCATAACACAAGCGTTGCTTAAAGTGGGACCGTATAGTTGGTGTGTTCGTATGGCGATATTTATTTATTGATATTCAGGGGTATCAAAGCATTTTACTGTGTCACTAAATAAGGATAGAAATTGTATAATTTGTACGCTAATAACAATAATATTGTTAAATAAACACACCTGTATAGTCCCAAACTAAACTACGCTTGTATTTATTATGGGTGCCGTACAATTGATCCCAGTATCACCCATTCCCGGGCCGCAATCGAACCTATGCTCCATAATTTATTATTTATTTATTGTGTTGGTAGTATGAAATGACCCATGCATGACAGACTAGAGTTTTTTTTAATAGACATGAAACCTCTTTGCTGACATTACAACAAAAAAATGGCTGTTTATAACACTAGTTAGGAAATAGAAAAGCAAGTGTATATAATACGCTGCATTATGAACCTTAAAGCGGTGCAATAAGAGCCACTTTACGAGCGAGTGTGTGGAAAAATATAATTGCCCTTCTGCCATTATACATATAACAAAACCGACAGCAAATTATCAATGAACAGTAAATAGGGAATATAATACTGGCGGGGTTAAATTAGTATCTATAAAACATAAAGAATAGAAGATAATTGTGGAATATATTGCTTACGGCGTAGTCAGACCGTATAACATTATATTTACTAGTTCTAATTAATAATGTCGATCGTAAACCCCTGGGAATCTTGTGTTACGAGCGTTGTAACTATTAAAAGTTTTAATTAAAGGCTATGTTTATTAGTGCGTGTTGGCAATGGGTTCACTTACCTTATGTTGCTCTCACTTGGCGATGTTGGGCAACAAGCTATTTGTAACTTAATCACTTTAGTGGAACTTTTGGACAGAAATAATTTACAACAATGATGACCTGGGCCTCAGATTCGCTAACACAATCGATTCATAATCGAATAGCAACCGTATAGTAACTGTCACTTTTGACAGATATCCCATACAATATCTGTCAAAAGTGACAGTTACTATGCGGTTGCTGTTCGATTTTGAATCGATTGTGTTAGCAGACTTGGGCCCTTGATTAGCGCAGTTGGTACTATTTCTGTGCTAAAGGTTCAAATCCTGGTAGGGACAAACTTTGTGTGATTAGCACGAATGTGTGTGTCCAAATCATGGTGGTTTAATATCGATAATACCGTAGTATACAGCATGATTCAGAAAGGGTACACTAACTGCGCAAAAATGCACTAAAGAAGAGCAAGGACAAGGGTTATTACTTATACCATTCCCGAATCACGCTGTATAGGTACTTAGGTTTCAAACGTCCAAGACTCGTATACAAACGCGCACTTGCTCATCACACAAAGTTTGACCATACCGCGATTTGAACCCGGGACCCTCAGCATAGAAAGCATGGTCACTACCAACTGTGCCATTGGGGACAATGGACCGTGATTTATGTCGGTGCCTGGAACAGCACGGTCTGGACGACTTCCGGCTCATGGATGACTGAAAAGCGAACGCTTAGATAATCCATAAACATATTCAAGTCAGTTTAGTCATTAAACTGCTGCTATTGGTTTAAAAATAAAACGATTGAACCTATGGTAATAATAAAGAACGTAAAACATCAAAGGCCTTGTCCGCGTAGGATTAGCCGTTACATGGAATTTTCGACTGTGAAAAAAGTTTAGTTAAAAGTGTAGTTTAGTTTTGTGAAAAGTGAAGATGTTTTTTTTTTTTATTGCAATATAGGCAAGTATTTGATCTCGATGTCACCTGATGGTAAGTGACGATGAGATCTACGATGTAGCATACTTTTTTTTCTTTTTTTTCAGTAACTCCGCACACTCCTGCGGATGGTTCCCGTATTTCCATGAGAACGTGGCGCTTAAATATTGTTTTGAAATAATAGAGAGGCTATAAAACTTTATAAAAATTATAGATGACTGTTTTTATTTACATTATCTAAGTCATCATTTGGAAGAAGCCATAATTGAGTAGTTATATCAAATTGAAATAGCGCATTTTGATAGCACCACCTAGCGTGTAGCAATCTATCTATATATAATAGTTATATCTGTATATATAAAACAAATTCGTGTTAATTACACCATTTATAACTCAAGAAGGGTGGGCTGATTTTTGTGATCGTATTTTTCTTTAATTGATCTCCGTCCCGAATAGCAGAATAACTATTAAAACATGGAACAAAATCACTAAAAACATAATAACAACAAAGGTATTGAAATAAAACTATTTTTTAGGATTTTATCGCGTTTATTTTATATTTTTACGTTCCCGTCGTTTCGGGAAAACACAAAATAAACGCGATAAAATCCGAAAAAAGTTGTTTTATTTCAATGTGTAGTTTTCGCGTAAATATAAAAATCAATCTATACATATAAATAAAATTGGAGTGTCTGTTTGTAATATTAAAATAACCGCTTTTTACTAAGTGCATTTGGATGTTTACACGTTACCTATACCGAAACAACATTTTTTAAAATTTTTGTCTGTCTGTCTGTCTGTCTGTCCGTCTGTCTGTCTGTCTGTCTGTCTGTTTGTTCCGGCTAATCTCTGAAATGGCTGGACCGATTTTGATGGGACTTTCACTGGCAGTTAGCTGATGTTACAAGGAGTAACTTAGGCTACTTTTATTTTAGAAAAAAAAAATAGGATCTCACGAAAAAAAATTAAAACCAATGTTGCAGCGCAGCGCCTGATTAAGTTTGATAGCAACAACCTGCAATGCGTCCCGCGGGCTCAGAATGGGCGAGCAGGCTGTTTTCAACGGTTGTCTTTGTTAAATACCACGCGGACGAAGTCGCGGGCAACAGCTAGTAAATAATAAAGACGGTTCATTTTCCCTTACATTGGATTCTAAAGCGGTATGAAGTTCGCCGGGACAGCTAATGTTCTATAAAGGACAGCTAATAAACTTCTCAAATTGTGAACCATACCGGGGTATGCGCCGTCGCGAGGGTGCCTCACATAAAATTAACTAACATAATTTATTAATTAAGTGTTTACCTATAGATATATTTATAGCACATGTGGCAGGCAACAATGTCTGTTGCTGTACTGAATGGATTCCTGGATATTGCTAATTGTTTTTAGACTACTTAGAAGCTGTTATCCTAGGTACTCACTATTGTCCATTACTAAAGACAGATGTTAAACCGCAATTCTTGGGAAGATTCCGAAAATTATGAGTAAGCGATTTGCCTTGGTTCGGGTTTTTGTGAGATCGCCCCAATCCCATCATACTGGCGTTTATTAATTTTAAATTCTTGGTATGTTCATCTAGCTATACGTATCATACTGTGTTGGCAACATCACCACTTGTTTTAATTAATTGTATACTTGGCAACATTGCTGTTTTTCTTCTCCCTCCCTAGACTGTCAAAAGGGAAAGATGTATTATTGTATTGTGCAAATTTATGTGTTGTTCATATACCACTGAGCTTTTATTTACGTACAAGTCCTCCCCGCTCCCATCGCAAAGGATTGGCTGCCAACGTCTTCACAACCGGGAATGAAACCCAAGGTAACGTGTGATAGAACAGCGTAAAGCAAACAAGTAGAGTGCGCAATTGTGTTTTTTAAAACCACACTATTAGGACTGCAGTTTGCAAAATGGAGCTATTAGCATTCCTGTGTAACATACACCGACTTATAATAATAAACAAAAGGTAACTATTTTGAGAACACGCTACAAGTGGATACAAAAACGGTTACTATTTGATTAGGGCTGGCACATATCTTGAAGTGATTTGTTTACTTTCTATTCCAATTTTTTTAAGATACACGAACAAATATAGAATGACAGCACTTTTTTGGCCCAAAATTATGATTCCGTTGAAGAGTTACGAGGGAATGTAAAAAATATTTTTAAGAAGAGCAACCATGGAGTTTCTTGATCGTTCTTCTACATAGAAATGGCATTCCCAATAGGTGGTAAAGTTGTAGCTTAGCACTTTGTAACAAGTAAGACGATTCAGAAGTATTTTAATAATTGGTTTACATGAATAAAAAAAATACTCATACTATGGATGCTTTAGTAAGCACCTGTTTTGGTTTTCAACATTAAGGGACATTGACATGCAGAAAGCATGTAAACTACCTTTAACGTTGAGTGTATTTAAATAAGAAGAATGATATTGAATGATGAAAGTCTGTGCAAGACGACACTGCTTAAATCGATTTCGATAAAATTATAGTGTTGCGTCATATCTTGTGGCAACCCTATCAAATATCATGAATGACTTTGGTATGAGTATATTTCAGTAGATATTACAGCCACCTGTAGTTTCTAAAGCTGTAACATTTACAGCACCCACGCGCACAGCTGGTGCAAATTTATTAGGTACCTACTTAACTACAAAGAATTTTCATTCATAATACCCAATAAATAGCACTACGAATTGAATGCCAACTTCATACACTGAATGTGGTCAAAGATGATATAAACAAAACACGTTTACACTTTACTCCTAGGTATATTAATCATTGATCTGGGCCACAAGTCTGCTAACACAATCGATTCATAATCGAACAGCAACCGCATAGTAACTGTCACTTCTGACAGAATATCTGTCAGATATCTGTCAAGAGTAACAAAACCATGGGCGCAACCCACCAATAGACAAAAGTGACATCAAAATAAACGCTCCTGCCATACCTGCGCTTAATGCCGTTAATTAACGCGTTAATCGACAAAAAAGGTTGGTGTTTTATGTTGGTTAACACGTTAATTAACGGCATCAGGCGCAGATGTGGCATGGACGTAAGGATCGTGAGCATTTAAATGTCTCTTATGCAACTCACCTTAAAATACGAGTGTATCCGATACATCTGCCGGTGGTCCTTGACGGGGTGGAGGGTGATGGCGCGGTGCACTTCCCGGTTCTTCAGTCTGCCGGTGTACGCGGCATTTCCGCTTCCGTTATGGTGGAGGATCGTTTGCATCTGAAAATATTAGGATTCACGGATCAGATATGGATTTGATACATAAAATATTGATTATTAATATTTTGACGTCAGGTTACGAGATATTTTTTTAAAGCAGCGAATTAATTTATTTATTTATTCATAAAACAATTGGCTAACAGCATACGCCAAAACACCAATATGCTAAATATATAACTAAAACTATAGACTAATTCATATTATATAGGCATATACATGACATTTTACTCAAATATTTTGGTTATCTATAATCAAATCTCGTTTGAAAATAGGCGCCGAATTTTCTTATCTAATTAATTAATAGGCGTTTTAATGATTATTTATTTAAAATGTAACCAGCGGAGGGGAATTTTAATAAATCCGATAAGCTTATGCACATCGTAATGGTATACCGATAACGAACGATATCATATGTAGGCTTGTTCACATTTACGCGTAATTGGTTACAGCATCCGTCATCGAGCTCCATTTAAGTAATATGCTGTCTAGCTCTGACTGGCTCTATTTCACACAAAATTTTACAAATATACATATTATAACTAGCAGTGATAGCCAAGTAATAGTAGTCATAGCCAAGTTGGTAGAACGCTTGCCTCGGTAACGAGAATCGCAGATTTAAACGCCAGCACGCACCTCTAGGATTTCTGGATTTTATGTGCTAATCTCATTTTCAACCACGATTATCACTTGCTAAACGCTGAAGGAAAACATCGTGAGGAAACCTGCATGTCTGAGAGAACCTCTCGAAAGATGTGTGAAGTCCACCAACCCGCACTGGGCCAGCGTGGTGGACTATGGCATGATCCCCCTCGCATTGATGGGAGGCCCATGCCCAGCAGTGGGGCATTAAATGGGCTGGTATTATTCTTATTATTATTTATTATTGCATATTATAATTATTCGTGAGCTAGAGCAAATACTACTCCATTTTAAACGTGCCTGAGCATGTGACGTAGAATTTACTTCAAATAACGACCGCTTTACTTTGATATGTTATTACTGTGGCGATAAAAGTTCGTTTTAATAATATTGATTAGCCTACAATAAATTACCAATAATGTGAATTGTAATACAATGTTTGATTATAATAATATCGCCAGACGAAGCACACCAACATACGGTCCCACACGAAGCAACGCTTGTATTATGGGAACCGTACAATGGACTGGGGGCGAACCCAGTATATATTACTTACATAGATTTAAAACATCCATGACTTGGGTCCAAATATTCGTACTCATCACATAAAGATTCTCCCTACCAGGATTCGACCCCGGAACCCTCTGCACGGAAAGCAGAGTCACTACCAACAGCGTTAATTTGGCCGTAATTTATCTATCAACTCGAGCTCATTTTAGAATGGTTTACTTGGGTAGGACGTAAGTAGTGTGTGTAGGCTATTGCTCAAACCGACCCTTCTCGAAGCGAGGCACATGGTACTTCAGTTAAACCATAATGCCTAACTCGCAGAATTGCAATCGACGAAAAGTAGATTACTTTTTGAATTAAGAAAATAAACTTTTAGACGTACATAACTTTAATCATTTATGTTTCATTAGGTTCAGTAGAGATAATGCTGTATATTGAAAGTACGAGTTGGATCGAGTCGTAAACATATGGTAAAGTTATTAAAATATAGAATACGGCCTTAAATCTATTTGAATAATATCGGCCTAAGAAAATGAACACCAATAGGGTGGAGCAGCAATATAAGTTTTCTTTTTTCAAATTAACGTTCGTATTTTTTTTAATAATGTTGGTCTTCGTAAAATTGTTGCAAATTTAAATATACATATTTACGTCGACTTTTTGGCGGAAAGTTGAACAGTGAAGTTGTCATGTTCGTTTGTGGATATTGTTTCGTTGTTTTCAATTGTTTCGTTCAATATCCGTTTAGGGATCACTTCCAACAATGGCAGTCGCAATAAATATTAAAACGCAATTGAAATTTAACTTCAATCTTGTCTCAATTGATTCGCAATGTCTAGACTGATTTCGAAAGCCATTTTCGTAAATCGTGCACCAATGCCGTCTGCGACATTTTAATAGTTTTGCGGGACTGTATTGTATTATTGCACCCTTGGAAATAAATAAAAGAGTGCCTGTGTGTTAAACTTAAGGACACGACATTTACAGCTTTAGATTTCAAAAATAAAATTTAAAACCAAAAACGCTCCAGCCCCAATTTACGACCTGCGACAGGTCTGGTATCAACCGTAATTATTATTATTATTAATTTATTAATTGTAAAATGTACTTGCTCCCGAAACAGAACGAGTTTTCGAGTCAAAATCTTCAATTCAGTTTAAAGAATGACTCTGAAAGATATCTATGAAAAGAGAACATTTCTAATCGAATCGATTCAGTTACAGAAAACTTCAGAATCGACCCCCTGCCGCTGGTTCGATCTCGACGCCTGGCCATTAAACAATTGCCGTGGGCCCACAAGTTTTAGTTTAGTCGGAAGGACTAACGCGACAGCTAGTAAAGAGTTTATATCACATTACTTCAACTTATGAGAGTTCTAGCAGCAACCACGAATTTCTCACGACCAGGAAAGACATTTAACAAAAGGATGATGGAACTGTTAGCCCAGGTACGCGTATCGCGTACATCACAATAATTATTGGGTACTTATGTCTTGAAAACTGGTTTAGTTTCCTCAGTAAAGCTGATCTCTTCACGACGCCTTAAAGCAAATTACTTTTAGTAAGCTAACTAAGTGCATATTACCAGCAGCAGAGTGCATAGAACACGCAATTACTCCTGCCAATTCCTTGAATCCTAAATAGATAATTATTAGAGCGTTTATATACTACCTACTTATCATAGATACTTATTCCTCATTCTTACTGACGTATATAATATAATGAGCAAATACCTACCCCGATGCAGACGACGTCGGAACTCATTATCGTACTCATGTGATTGTATATTTCAAGTAAAATATGTACTGAACGACCATATCATCGTATTATATGTCCAAGTGTGCGTATTATATGTCCATCTTTAAACCTGGTAATGATTGCATCTTCAATAACTGTTCGCATTTATCATCCTACAATTGAGTTACTATTGAAAATATTTTATTATATACTTAGGCGGATGGTATGCCTGGCGGGGCGGCCGCTATGCCCCGACGGTTATTGTCGGGATCTTGTATATATGTTACGTGCTTCGAAAACTCTCATAGCGCGTTTCAGGATTGTACTGAGATTTGTCAATTGTGCTGAATGCGTCTGCAGCGCCATCTGTGTAGCTTGTGGAGCGGTTGAAGTGGTCGCTACATATTTATATTCATAAAACCAGATAGATATCGTCGCTTACAGTGTTTTGCGTTATTTCACTATCACGTTGTAGGTTAGTACTTCTTAGTTGGACATGGCCGTTGCTCTTGCAATTTACCTCCACGTATCACGATGCAAAGAATTTCGGGAACATTCGACTATGGGACAGCTAGTGATGGATCGTATTGAGTCAATTCATCTGGTTGGAGAAAGACCACGTGACCGTTTGCCTTCTAGCCTTTGATCAGCAGACGTTCCATGGACTTTTTTATGTCTATAAATATAAGGATTCGTAGTTGATCAACGGACGTAAGCCTTTGCTTAACTCTAAACTCTTTCAATATGGAGACGTTAGTGCGATGGACAGGCCAGCTTATTCTCAGGAGTAGAGAGGGAGGGAGGGTAGGGAGTAGGTAAGTAGTCGCCCCCTAAATTATACAATGAAAACTTTTCGCATTGAGTATGTATAGGTATACCCGATACACACACTCTTTCTCCAGATTTACGATTCATGGCATTTTCAACTCTACATAGCGTAGACAGTCAACCTGGGTCTGATCAGATCACATGCTGCTAATATTCAACCTCCCAACAACGTATTGTTACACTTTCCTAAAAGGCTGGGTCCTGTCGGACGAGACCAGTTTTTGTGCAGCCATTGTGTGCAAATCAGCCGCTCTTTTAACTTCAACTATAGAGTGGAGCCGACACTTTCTATGTTACTGTTATACCTATTAAATAAGGTTCAATAAAAATAATGTAAAATACATATGAATCAGTAAATTATATGGTGCACGTTGATGTATAAAGTAATTGTGTAAATTATCTATCTATACATAATAAATAAAATTGGAGTGTCTGTTTGTAATATTAAAATAAACGCTTTTTACTAAGTGCATTTGGATGTATACACGTTACCTATACCGAAACAACATTTTTTTTAATTTTTGTCTGTCTGTCTGTCTGTCTGTCCGTCTGTCTGTCTGTCCGTCTGTCTGTCTGTCTGTCTGTCTGTCTGTCTGTCTGTCTGTTTGTTCCGGCTAATCTCTGAAATGGTTGGACCGATTTTGACGGGACTTTCACTGGCAGATAGCTGATGTAACAAGGAGTAACTTAGGCTACTTTTATTTTAGAAAAAAAAAATAGGATCTCACGAAAAAAAATTAAAACCAATGTTGCAGCGCAGCGCCCGATTAAGTTTGATAGCAACAACCTGCAATGCGTCCCGCGGGCTCAGAATGAGCGAGCAGGCTGTTGTCAACGGTTGTCTTTGTTAAATACCACGCGGACGAAGTCGCGGGCAACAGCTAGTGTTTGTATAAGTAGCGTTAGGCCGTGCGCTGAGTATAGGGAGTAATTAATGACTAATAATTCGATTTATTTCTTTGGGAATTTAATTATTATTACCTACTGTTGACCCTGTTAAAATATTGTACACTATTATTGTTACACCATAAATATTTCAGCTAATTTATAAATTGGGAGTACAAAATTGATTGAAATTCTGAATTTGAAATCACTTTCTTTGAACATCTTTAGTAAAGGCGTTTCTTTCCATCTAAAGTTACTTTTCTGTTATGTTTTTAAAGATTGCAAACGGGTATTGAGTCGCCGTTCACTCAGCACCAGATGTTTTTATTTTTAATAAATAATTGGATTTATTTTTTGAGCATGTGGTCTCTTAAAAACAACCGATGTTTTTCTTAAAATATTTACTTCATTTAGAACATTACGTTTGCATATCAAGATTTAAAAAGAAACTGAATGCGACCATAGACGAACTTCATAAAAGTTAACACAACTTTTTTTTTTATTATTTCAGGCAGTCGATGCATTTACCTTTATGGAACATACTTAAACTGTCCTAACTATGTGATAAGAATATTTGCAAACCTCAACGTTATCTACCTATATATCAGACATATAAAACTCAAGTAAATGTTAATACCAAATATTATCTCAGTAATATCAATGTTAGTTCTTCGTAACAGCAAAAACGTTTGCAAAAATATGTGAAGCCGACACTTTCACGCGATTTCTACTATATAACACAAAACCGGTCCTGGCGGCCTATAATATTGTAACTGCAGGTACCCAAGCTATCTAGATGAGTGGCCTTTGGCTTAAAGATTGTCGCTTATTTTCAGTGGGACAACCAATCGTGGTTTACGTTTTGATGATAACATGAATTATCTTACAGCCTTCGACCAACTAAGTCGTTCTTTACGCAAAAGGTTTTTTCAAACAAAAACAATAATTCTCTATTCCCTCCTTCAAATTAACTATTCACCCAATAGTAAAATATGACACTACACTCCTCTATAATCCGGAACTTTCATATTTCGTTAGAATAGTTGGAGATTGTCTATTATCTAAATGTATTATATTCAATACAAATCGTATTCTGAAATTGTCATAGCAGATCTTATCACATACGATGATGTATACAGACAGCGTGATTCAGAAAGAGTAAACTAACCTTTGAACCTGAGCTACTTTAGGTGACGTCATTTTTTAAATTGAGATATCGAAATTTTGACTTTACATAAAGAAACGCAGGATCAAAGGTTAGTATACCCATTTTGAATCATTCTGTATAAACAAATTCATATTTAATTTATTCATTCATGTCTAACAACACCCACAGTTGTATTTACCGATAATACCACGATTTCACTGAATTCTCGGAACACCGATAAACATACGATTACTTAGTAGACTCGTCATATCGTGACGTAAGCAAGTTGGCTACAGATATCTTTTTCTAAGTCCTAATGGGAATCTGGAGAAATAACGACGACGGCTTGGTAAAAGGCGTCGTCGTGGCAAACGATCGTATAAGTTAGCGATGCGATCTCGTCGCACGGCGAAATTAAATACACAAAATCTATTTAGTGTCGTGAGTGAAGCTCGCAAGGCATCGCGCGAGCACAGTTCTTCTCATTTTCATCGCATGACGAAATGGCATCATTTACTCGTACGATCGGTAGCCTATTAGGACGACACTTTAGAGCGTAGACCGCTCGGCTAACGGCCCCGAGAGTTTGCGGGTTCGAATCCTGTGCTAATTTAAGTCGAATCGGTCTTATCGTAATTTTCCCCTGGTCAGAGTGTTATCGGGCTCGCTCCAAGTCGATTGTAGGTACCTATACTCGTATACCATAAATACAAGTGTTCCTTATTTTAACAACATACAGTTGCTCCTTATATGGTGTCATTTTTCTAAATCTTATAGTGTCACCACCAAGTCTAAACGGGGGCTTGCATTGGGACTTATACGACCGTGAAATGTGGCCCTACAAAAGTGCGCAAACCTCTCTGTGTTGGTAGAAATTAAACAATGGTTGACATTTTCTTATCTCGACTTGGGCTTTGCATAAAAAAGCGGATCACACCTCTTTCGTCCAACTAAACGAATTCGTCGCCACATAAATGGGCCAATAAACTCCATTGCAACAATTTACTCAATAAAAAGTATATTAAAAGTAATAACAGTTCGTTAAGAGGCGATTTTTGCACGCCTCAGACGCGGGCGTCACCTTATTACAGCCTGAAACACATGCTAAGAAACTTCTAATTCGCTGTGTTGTTTAACTGTTTCTCAGTAGCGTTAGTGTAACCTATTTATTTGTGTTAAAGTATTACTGATTGCGACAACAACAACACATTATGAGGTTACATTTATATATTTTCTTTTAAGCTTTTGTATGCACTTCCTTGTAAATGTCGTGTCTACTTTGAAATGATCAACAAAGGTAACCTACTTTTATTGGTGTATAACTATACATACATCAATAAAAGTAGGTTTGATGTATTGCAATAGTTTAAGAATTATACTCTATATATAACCACACGAAGCTGAAATTTAAATGAACGTTTCAATGCTTGGTTTAGATAAAATACTCTACCGCTTCATTTAGCGGAACAACGTTTCTGAAATATCTGCTCTGCGCTCACTAATTCCTTCGCGTGGAATTTAGCCTATAATTACTATCCCGTGAAAACTCATTTCCCGGGACCAAAATATTCAAGATGGTGATCTTGTTATGAGATATCATCACACCAAATTTCATTAAAATCCGCCCGATAGATTTCCCGTGATACCCAATCATTTGGCTACTCATCCTTGACTCGTTATCTTATCACTTGATAGCGTATAGTTACGTCCAAAGTATTTCGTAATCCATTCGTTTGATATTTGGTACGCACTTCTTGTCTATGTAGGGAAATAGGTTAATGCGATGCAACTGTTCTTCTCTCTATCTCCTCCTAGCAAGGAGAGAGAGAGAGAAGAATAGTGGTTTCCCATTTTTGGATTTGTTCAGATGGTCTTCCAGTCTTCCAACTTGAAATTATATACCTAGAGTTAGTTTTTTTGAATCAGCTACTTAAGCCTGCCTAGCTGTTCCTACATTGTTCTCACACATCTATAAGAATGTACTGCTCAATAATGAATATAAGATATTTTTAAAAAGAGCATCCATGAAGTTTTTTGGCCGTTCTTCTTCATGAGAACGGCATTCTCAACGGTTTGGGGAAGTTGTGGTTTAGCACGTTACGACTTGTTTTGTTGATACAAATTGTGAATTATCGTAGTTTAAACTGATACTTGAAGCTTAACTCGCTTCCAGCTCATTTGGACACTAACTACTTACCGCCATAAACACGCCATTTTTTAAACTCAACTCGTTACTAATGCACAGTATATAAAATTATGAGAGTCACCTATTGCACAGCCGTGCGGTTTGCGGCATAGCCTCAAAGAGGCTAAAGTTACCTTCCGAGTATTTTAAACAAATCCACTACTTGAATAATTCTAAACGGTATGATACAAATATTCATCGGAGCCGGTTAACAAAATAATTGCGTTTATACTTATAATAACTATACTTTAATATAACAACGATAATTCTGTGTTTTTTTACCATAGACTAACGAAAAAAATAATCATGTTTATTTTTTTATTCTTCAACCTTGCACTAATGCGCATTTATCTGCAATTTAAATGAAATGAAAATAGACTGATGGCAAAAGTTCTTGAAGATGTCTTCGTCAATTCACTGTCCTCAATCAGGCAGGCAGAGGAAGCACCTACTTGCCCCCCTCGATGCGACGCGCACGCACCGGGGCGCGGGCGCCGGCACGCGCGGAAACGTCAATCTTCACTCTAAGACGCTGTTCGCTTCCTGATTTACCCAGTCCTTGAATATGACCTGATTCTTTTCTGAATATATTTTGACAATTATGTAAGTGAAAGCTTAAAATATTGTAAATGTTTATAGTTTCGAACGATGGTGAAAAGTTAAAAATAATAATTCTAATTTGTTACAATTTGGTAAATAATAGTTGTGGCAATGCTCACTAAAACATCGCTAGAAATTGAAATATAGGTTAACAATTTTATTGACATTGATGTCATCAGTATCATATACTCATATATCAGTTTATATAAGTTTTCTTTTAGTATTCTATGTAAAGTACATTTTAAGTGAAGCGGAAAATAGCCATATAACTATAAAATCTCTTATAGCAACGTCCTGAGCTTCGCAATTTATAGTATTTTATAATGTGCACTACAGAATGACCATGTACTACCTCTGGGCTACTAGCAACTCCCTCACTCCTGGAGCGACCTCTTCAACCGCGCCACAAGCTACACAGATGGCGCTGCAAACGCATTCAGCACAATTGACAATTCTCGGTACAATCCTGAAACGCGCTAAGAGAGTTTTCGGAGCACGTAACATATATAGAAGATCCCGAGAATAACCGTCGGGGCATAGCGGCCGCCGCGCCAGGCATACCTACCACCCGCCTGGCTGGAAGATCTTCCCTTTTCCGCCAAACTCCTATTATTTGGCAACGTTGACGCGATATCATTGATTTGTTATCACAACCCCTGTATAATTTACCAAATAGCCCTATTAGGTTTCTATCGGAGGTTTCACGTTGTGGCTTCTATCAACCACATGTACGGATGTAATAATAAATCTTATTTGCATCATTTGCCCAGATAAACCAGTCGTAGCCGACAGCGAAAGGCCAACGGGACATTGGCCGTTATTTAGTAGTTGAGTACCTACTGGTTATTTTTATGTTACGTACCTATGTGTTTGGAATGAGACTAACATTTGATGTTAATTAATTTGGCTGATTACTATGCGTAAAAGTACTTTACTAGTTACAATATGGGCGCGCCAGATTGTATGGTTCCAATTTGAGCAACTTGTATTATGGGCACTGTCAAATAGTGGTGGTTATTACCGGAAATATTATCCAATGATTCCAGTCTGCTGATTCTGATTTCACTACTCCTAGCTTAGGATTAGTTATTATTGGGCCTTTAAGATCTTGCAATGGGGGTAATCATTTTATTTTAATTGTATAGCAGTACTTTTTCCTTGCAACCTGCATTATACTTTTCGAAATAAAATAACATAACTACTTACGTTTAGATTTTTTTAATTACCATGTTCGATTTTCGAAATCTATGAATGCAGTTTTTATATCTCCCGTGATTTTTTTTTCCATCTCGTGTCAAGAGATGCTTGATGTCCATCTTAGATATATAAAAAACAGCATTCATATATTTTGAAAAACGAACCTGTAGTTTCAGATTTTCGCGAACTGATTGGTCATCTCGACTTGAACCATTCTGTATACCATCTTCCAGGCTACACGGTCATATTCAGTGACACATACCGCTTTTTGATAGACAGCAGATACATAAAACAACTCCGAATACAACAAAACTCAATTAAATAATTTGATCAATTACCTTATAAATGATAACACTGCGCTAAATGTAAGAAAGAAACATAGTAGATAAGGATAAAATTAATTGATTTTTAATTATTTATCAGATCTTGGCCAAGTGTATCATGATTGAAGGTTCCTCGTCGGCGCCATCGGTCACGTTGTTCGTGAGCTCACGAAAAACATGTGATTTGTGTCATTACGGCGGTGTTTTTTTTTATTTATCTAAACGTGGTCCTTTACTGTTGGCCTTATGCATAAGCCCCATGTCACTGAGCAAGCTATGAAGAGAGTTAAGCTCGGAGTTTCTTATCGATCCCGTACGAAGATATCCAAAAGGCAAAAGAACCAAAGCGACCAACATAGCACTCAAAATCAGCAAGCTACATCGCTCGCAGCACCGACATTTGTTGGGAAAGAAAGGTGACCTCGAACTGGAAGACGCAGCAACGGACGGCGCCCATGGACCAACGATCTAGTGACAGTCACGGGGAGCCGTTGGATGTAGAATTAGAAACCTAGCAACCGTCCGTTTTGACGTTCTTTGGGGAAGGCCTTGGTCGAGCAGTGAACGTCCTCCGGCTGATGATGATGTATACTTATATTTACAAATACGAACTAATTATCTAGCGGCTAATTAATAGACATGTTTATTGTCTTCAATCAGCATAGTGATCCTAGATAACGACTTATCTATTAAAATAGCTCATGTACAGGCTTATAGTGTTTAATGTAATATCCATGTTATTTGTTTTTATAGGTCAGTGTGTAATTCCCAGACGTTTGTTTATGACAATATTCGTAGGTATATCGTTCCTAACCAAATGACAATTTTTACTATTGAATACACATTTTTTTTTAATTGTCTTATTAAACTTCTAACCTCAAATAACGACTACAAATGTGCTAAAGAACTGCAGGTGCAAAGGTTAATACAACTTTTCTGGATCATCTTGTATATACTGGTTTATTTTTTGGAGCGATACGTATTTTATCGTTAAAGATCTCTTTAAATGTAGATATTCGCGTCCGTTTAGGTATTTTGTATTCCATTAAAGCCACGAATTGAATATAGGTACCTTTTTTGGAAACTAGTTCATATTTAGACAACGATACAAAGTTCTAGTTTGCAATGTGACATTGCAATCCAGTTTGTAAAAACGTTTTAATTACAATGTGTAGACAAATGGAAAAGTTGTGCTAGGTGTATATAAATATGCACAAATGGTGTCTCAAGGTAATCGGGTGCCGCCATTATTCCTTATTATTTGTACGAAATAATAATTATAGATTATTCTGCTGGTTGATTATGGTACTTATAATCATATAATCAAGTGTAACTAAGTATTAGAATAGTTTTAAATGTGTTTGTGGGTTTTTTTTGAGAAACAAGGACAGGCTAAAATTAGTATTTAAAAATGTTAAACATAAATCGACAATTATATGCATAATACTAACATATGTATCCCAGGACGTCAAGTGCGAGAGTATACTTCATCGTATTAAGACACATTGTATGAAGAATTGAATGTTTTAAATACTGTCCGCTAGAGGCGCTGTTCAATTTGACATACCGTATGTCTAAATACGTAAACTTTATTGTTTATACTATACAGGTAGCTTACGAATAATCTTGCACTTGGCGTACAGTAGCTGGCCAGTCTAGTAACTAGTCTCAAACAAACATTTAAAATCATTTAAATGTTGGTAAGATAACTGTATTATGGCTTCTTCAAACGAATTAATTTGTTTGCTTTGTTGCTTAGCGCGCCCGCTACGGTGGGGGATAAGTAGTAACGGTAAACTATAAACCGGTGATTTTGTGAGGTCGATATTACGAAATTTACATTTCGGACTACTACAACGGTGAAGGAAAGCATCATGAGGAAACCGGCATGTCTGAGAGAACCCCCTCGAAAGACGTGTGAAGTCCGCCAACCCGCAACGGGCCAGCTGCACTATGGCCTTATCGCCACTCGCGTTGAAGGGAGGCCTATGCCTAACAGTGGAACGTTAAAAAGGGCTGGTATTATTATTATACCTACTTAATAAGGATACAATATTTACATACTGAAACTTGATAACTACCTAAGTACGCTAACATTTTATTTAACAGGTTATCATGTTATAGGTATCACGTTTATGTATAAAATCATTTTGTAAATTATGATTTGTTTTTTTTATGAAAGCGAACCAGTAGCGTTTCAACGTGCTCTTAGTATGTGCTGTAATTTTTACTTTTCTATTAATTAGATTTATTCCTTTGGGAATGTTATATTTACAGCCTTCTGATGGACCTGTTAAAATATTTTACACTATTTAAGTTAGACCTTGTATTGTTTTAAATTAATTTTGAAATGAGTTTAATATACGTACATAAATAATTTAGTACTAATGACGTTGTTCTATTTTCAAATTTACAAATTTTCATATTTTGGTGGTGGTATAATGGTACTCATTACAATATTGATTTCTTATGTTTACGCGAATACTCGTACTACACATTGAAATAAAACTATTTTTTCGGATTTTATCGCGTGTATATTATGCTTTTACGTTCCTGATGTTTCGGCTGCTTTACAACAACCATGGTCACGGGAGGACTGAAGCTTCGGGAACGTAAAACATAAAATCAACGCGATGAAATTCGAAAATATCGTTTTATTTACTACATGTTAAAACTTTGCAAAAATCCCAACGGCTGCCCATAGCCCGTGCGGCGTCAATGCCCCATGTGTTCCTCATCATGAACGCACATTGATTAACCCTCAACTGCGTCTAATTCTCAGAATTGGTACCGACAAAACATGTCTGTGCGTTTTTTTTCTCTGGTCCCGCGAAATTACTGCTACCCTCCGATAATTGACCGTTTTTGCGGTCCGAACGACCAATCAAAATGTTTTTGAGGTTTTTTCGCCATGAAGTATTTACGGGTTGATGACTTTATGCAAACTAGATAGCGTTAGTTGTATGTATGCAATATTATGGGGAAATATAAAAATAAAATATATCCTCACTGCTGATGACTAATAAGGTACATAAATGAGAAACTCTTTGTAGTTTCTATAAGGACTTACACACAAAAATGGTCGAATGTTTGGTAAAGAGATAGCTACAACTTTTTATCGTCGATGTCTAGGCGGACGGGGCCGCGGGTAAATTCTAGTTGCTATTATATATATATATTAACTACCTATTTCATAATCCGAACGTCACTTTCGATTTTTTAATCGTAAATTCGTGTGCAGATTTGGCGAACTTGATTGGCGGGTGTCGCTGACCCGCGCGGCGCGCGGCTGCGCGGTGTCAAGCAAGATGCCATTGCCGGGCCCGGCTTATTGCTCCGAATTGCAATGACCGCGAATACTAGTTATTCGTTGTACAATGACTAGTTAATTTATATTTGCGTTATTCTTTTGTTTTACCATATAGAGCATTTTAATTTTTTGTTGCTTTTTATTTAGTCGTGATTTGTGGAATTGTCGTCTTTGTGACGCCAAATCATAGGCGCGGTAGGTCTAGGAGAAATTTAAGTGATATTTGTCAGAATTATTTTAATTCCAAAATCTCTTGTTTCTTAGAATTATAATGTAAATTTAGTAGCACACTCAACATTGTGATTATCATTGCGATCTAGATATTTAAAAGGAAGTAACAAACCATGATTCTTCAGATTCTTACAATATGGCTTAATTCGATAAAATATAAATTAGCTGACACTGACATTATATATTAGGCATAATATATTAGGTATATTCTGGCATAATATATTTGGCATATTTGATGGCTAATAGGTTTTCCACTTATTCCAAAATATTCAATAAAACCCATCTCCTTTTGCGCCAACAAAATATTCAATAAGTTGGTTCTCATTGTAAATACATTTAAATGCAGTATCGGTTCATTGAACTCTATAATCATTTAGTCGAATACTCATTTATTTCGGGGCCTCCAAGCCGGACCCGCGGCCGTGGAATTACGCCAACAAAAATCTAAGTAAGGATATTATTAACTTTTTGCACGTCTCTCTGTGTCCATCCGAGAGAGATTAACCAGCGGGTAAAGAGTCCATTATATTGTATGGATACTACATTGACCAGAACATTTATAGTGGTTTTAAAATAAAACTTATTTTACAGATTTTATCGCGTTTATTTTATGTTTTTACGTTCCCGACGTTTCTGCTGGTTTATAGCAACCATGGTCACGGGGGGACTGAGTTGTTTGACGTCTTAGTGTCATAGTTTGTGCTGGGGTACCCTAATATTTAGTTGTTGCTTGCGGTCCGATCTACGCAGAACGTGCTCACAGTGTTTTGAGGTTTTACAATGGTGCGCTTGGTTTTGGATTTGATTATATTAATTACTGGATCCCAAGTCGCTGGTAGCATTTATAGTGGTTTTAGTTATAATCATTGTTTTAAACAGTCATGAACTTAGTAACTGCATCTCCTTTCTTATAAGTAAGGGGCGAATTATATTATGATGTATCAGTAGGATAGATCGCATAATATATTATTTATATATATTTAAGAATAAGAATTCTCTCCTAGACAAAATGTATTAAACTGTCGGAAGCTATAATTCTAGGAAAATCAGACGTTTAAAGCTTTTATGATATGTATATGAAGTCTAAGAGTTATGACATGGGTCATTGATAATGTAATAAGAGGCCACTTAATTTATGATATAAGTAAGTAACATAAGTACAACTACGGGCTATATCATACAGCATGATTCAGAAAAGGTATACTATCAATTAAATTTGCGCCTCTTTAACGCATTTTTAATCATTATGTGAAGTGGAAATAGTGTCAATAAAAAAAATCTCCCATGAAAATGACAATGCAGATTTTTTGTAAACAAACATTTTTTATGCGTTAAGTTAGCTTAGGTTCAAGTATTAATAAGTATACCCTTTCTCGGTCACGCTGTAATGGACAAATAAATACCTGATTCCAATGTTTAACTCAAACTGACAAAAAAAAATATTCGTACCTGTTTGGGAATGCGTCAGAGATTGGGTAAATATACAAATAAGGAAAATTTTGATATTTAGTTAAGCTTTAAATGAACTCTTGTACTCTCAGTACAAGTAACTAGACTGTCGAACATCTATTTCGCATATAAAACTAACTTATATGTAGTTATTATCTAGCTAGACGCCGGACCCAGGCTCAGACGTGTGTATACAATTTTCAACTTTATTACTAGGGTTAATCAGCTCAAAATTCAAATAGTCAAAGCTCGACCAATAACTAGTTCGTATTGACGCCAAATGTTTGTTAAATTTAACAATAGTGTTAATAAACCTATGTAACAATCTGGGTCTCTTATTAGGGCCAATCATTGGCATATATTAACGTCTATTTAGCGCGCTCTGGTTTGTTTTGTAGTCTTGACAAATAAGTACCTATCAATAACTGTTTTACTTAACAATAATAAATAAATATCGCCAGACGAACACAACGCTTGTAATATAGGCACTGTACAATGGACTGAGGGCGAACACAGTATAAAATACTTATAAAGATATTAAACATCCATGACTCGGGTACAAACATTCATGCTCATCACACAAAGTTAGAACCTACCTGTATTCGAACCCGAGACCCTCGGCACAGAAAGCGGTTCCACTAATAGCTGAGCTAATCAGGTCGTCAATGAATACTTTAGTAGTCAGATAGTTTTGTACTTTACTTTACTGTTGTGTTTTACTATACATTGCAGTTTTAAGTCAAAATTAGTAAATTTTTTTTATTTACATTAATTTTGAGATAGCCTTCTATTATGGTTTCGCGCTAAATCATGAAAAGGTCTAAGGAAAATTCCAAGTTTGGGGGTTCAGAATCATGAGTTGTGTCCATGGTATCAGATTTCGTTACGAAGCCACTTACACGCCGTATATAATTAGGCCGGTTATTATAACTACAATAGAAAAGCCAAATCTGCCATTTTTGGATGCGCTCGTCCGATAGCCGACCCGATACAATAAATCTGCTAAATAGACAGACCGCATTCTGCTCGTGTCTGTAATACAACACTCGATCACGCCATTATGAACGATTGATTATTACAACATATATTTACTAGCTCAGCTATGAAATTATATACTAGAGACACACCCATCACCTCGTACCAACTTTCTACGTTATTGAAGTATGTCAATCACGAGCCGATTTTTGGGATTTGAAAGCTCAAAGCTCAAGGACCGGCATTCGACCAGTAGGTCGAATGCCGGTCCTTCAAGCTGTTCCCACATCAGGATTTTTCGTTGAATTAAGTTTCAATACATATGTTTACACTCATGGGCTGCAATAAGGATGCGTCGAATATTCGGTAAATATTCCTTATTCGGCATAATATGTTCCGTATTCGGCCATATATTCGGTTGATGTACCGTATATTAACCGAACTTTAGTTCTTATAAGATTGTTAATTAATCATAATAAGTGTCCCGACGCCTAATACTAAGCGACGTGACATCTTGTAGTGAGCGTCACAACGCCTTATAGTGTGCGTCATGACGCCTTACAGTGAGCGTCCTGACGCGCGGCCATTTAGTAAGCGTCGCGACGCCTTTGAAGTGAGCAATGCAACACTATAGCGAGCGTTGCGACTTTTATAGTGAGCATCGAGATGCCATGTAATAAGCGTCACGACGACTTACAGTGAGGGTCCCGACATCTTTTAATAAGGCGCCGCGACGCCTTATAGTAAGCGTCGCGTCTTCTTATAGTGGGCCTTGCGTCGCCATTCAGTAAGCGTCGCGACTTCTCATAGTAAGCCTTTTGACGTGTTATAGTGAGCGTCGCCAAGCCTTATAGTTAGAGTCGCGATGCGCGCGCATAAGTTGAGCCAAATAATTTGGCCGAATATTTGGGTTGGTAAGCGTTAAAACTAATAATATTCGGTTCGGATTAAAATATTTAACGCATTTTTATATTTTATAACAAAACCGTCATTTTAACACGTTGACTGCGTTAAGAGGTCTAAAAGATCTCTAACGTGACTTTCAGCTGGTGCGGCGCCGAAAATCGTGTTCTCCACCTCTGTGCGGGAGGTCGTAACTTCTTTATTTCTATGTGTTTGACAGAGACAAATATACATACCTACTTCCCGCTGCGAGTTTGATTCAATAATGTAATAAAAAAAATAGGAGATGGATGAGGTCTCTAACGCACTGAGTTGTAATAATATACATCTGTTGCGTGAGGAGATCTTTCGGACCTCCTAAAACACAGGCGTCGTAGACGCAAGGAGCGGAGCGCGGGCGGCGCGGGCGCCGTTAGCTCGCGCTCAGTGTTGTTCAAATGTCGATAATGTGTACCTGCGCACTCCATTTAAAAAAAATACGCTCTTATATTTTGTCAGCGTGGTAGCAAAAAAAGTCGTTGCACAGGCTGTTACAGTAAATTACGGCTCACATTTAGTAGCACAGATGCATCCAAAAAAACCAAACGAATAAATACACTATGTGTGCAATGCGAACAACAAATGTGGTTACCATGCTTCAATGAGGAACATTTTTCTTAAATATTTTTTTAGTCACTATGTTTATTGAAATAAAACTAATTTTATGGATTATCATAATTCATCATTCACGAAAGGACAGTCACCATGGACAGTCCTCCCGTGACCATGGTTGCTGTAAAACAGCCGAAACGACGGGAACGTAAAAAACAAATAATAAACACGATAAAATCCGTAAGATTAGTTTTATTTAAATGTCTAGTATTCGCGTAAATATAAGAAATCAATATTACTATGTTTAAATGATTACTTCATAAAAAGTTAAGCTATCGATAACTGGGGTTTTATTTTAATCCCATCACTAGTCACAACCCAAACTGATCTATCTTTAGTTGCGATGCGAGATTCAATGGATACCTAATTTTTTTTTCGTTATATCTCATAACCCACTTTTCACATCCCCATGCGTAGCAAACTTAAGATAGAACAGTTAATTCTCTATTTATTTACAGAAAGAACATAGATTGTATCTTATTTTTTGATAAAGATATGAGTTTTTTTAAAATACCTTATTTTACGAGATGGATTAGGTCTCATACGCACTAGAGTGAAGCTCGGTTAAGAGGTCGAATAGGTCTCTAACGCACTGGCTGAAAGTCCTCTGAAAATGGCACCGCACTCAACGTGTTAAATCAATTTTGCAGATCCTTTAAACTAAGTGCATGTCATTAGATAAACTAAGTACGTAATAAATCTTATTACACGTTGACTGCGTTAAGAGGTCTAAAAGATCTCTAACGTGACTTTCAGCTGGTGCGGCGCCGAAAATCGTGTTCTCCACCTCTGTGCGGGAGGTCGTAACTTCTTTATTTCTATGTGTTTGACAGAGACAAATATACATACCTACTTCCCGCTGCGAGTTTGATTCAATAATGTAATAAAAAAAATAGGAGATGGATGAGGTCTCTAACGCACTGAGTTGTAATAATATACATCTGTTGCGTGAGGAGATCTTTCGGACCTCCTAAAACACAGGCGTCGTAGACGCAAGGAGCGGAGCGCGGGCGGCGCGGGCGCCGTTAGCTCGCGGTCAGTGTTGTTCAAATGTCGATAATGTGTACCTGCGCACTCCATTTAAAAAAAATACGCTCTTATATTTTGTCAGCGTGGTAGCAAAAAAAGTCGTTGCACAGGCTGTTACAGTAAATTACGGCTCACATTTAGTAGCGATGCATCCAAAAAAACTAAACGAATAAATACACTATGTGTGCAATGCGAACAACAAATGTGGTTACCATGCTTCAATGAGGAACATTTTTCTTAAATATTTTTTTAGTCACTATGTTTATTGAAATAAAACTAATTTTATGGATTTATCATAATTCATCATTCACGGAAGGACAGTCACCATGGTCAGTCCTCCCGTGACCATGGTTGCTGTAAAACAGCCGAAACGACGGGAACGTAAAAAACAAATAATAAACACGATAAAATCCGTAAGATTAGTTTTATTTAAATGTCTAGTATTCGCGTAAATATAAGAAATCAATATTACTATGTTTAAATGATTACTTCATAAAAAGTTAAGCTATCGATAACTGGGGTTTTATTTTAATCCCATCACTAGTCACAACCCAAACTGATCTATCTTTAGTTGCGATGCGAGATTCAATGGATACCTAATTTTTTTTTTCGTTATATCTCATAACCCACTTTTCACATCCCCATGCGTAGCAAACTTGAGATAGAACAGTTAATTCTCTATTATTTACAGAAAGAACATAGATTGTATCTTATTTTTTGATAATGATATGAGTTTTTTTAAAATACCTTATTTTACGAGATGGATTAGGTCTCATACGCACTAGAGTGAAGCTCGGTTAAGAGGTCGAATAGGTCTCTAACGCACTGGCTGAAAGTCCTCTGAAAATGGCACCACACTCAACGTGTTAAGTAACGGATCTCAAATAAGGACCCAAAAAAGATCGATCAGTGGGATCCTAGAAAACCCTAGATGAGTTTTCGCTACCTTCGCGCCGGACACTTCGAGTCAACGACATTGATTATCTGCGGTCATCGCACTCCTAAGCTTAGTGTATGCAGATATTAGAAATCTAGCTACGCATTATTACCACAGGCCATGGAAATGATTACACCTAGTGATGTGTCTAGTATATTTAAAGGAGTTATCTAAAAATAATGACATCACACAACGAACTCATATGAAGTTGGAATAGCTTCTTAAAAATACTTTTTGATGCCATAGTAAAGTTATTAAGATTTTCAACATATTTCGCGCCTGAATAGTGTAATATAGAAAAAGGTACTTACGTACTTAATTCTTATACTTGACTAAAGTATTATTCGTTCTGTTGTAAATTCCATAAATAATGGAGTGAGATAGATTCTAGCTCCAATTATTGTTGTAGGTTAACCTACTTACGAACTTTTTAAATCTCATAAATGTTTAATAGATGGACTGTTATATTTTAATATCTCAGTTATACATAATAATGATAAGACATTCAGCGACAAGCAGTCTACCAAAAATTATCCGTTTGGCATAACAATAGGTGCGCTGGCGGCGAGCTCAAGGCCGTAAGACCAAAACGAGGTCCTGCGGGGTTATTTTAAATCTTTAGAAATCGTTATTGGAAACGGATCCAAGAGCATATGATGATATGTTTTTGGATCCGATCCGTGGATGCAACAATGGTTGCACCTGACATTTTGGTGATTCAGAAAGGGAACAGTAAGCATTAAACCTGCGCTACTTTAGAGCATTTGTAATCATTATGTGAATATGTCGAATTAAAAAAAACGCAATGAATCGCGATTGTCATTTGTTGAAAACAACATTTATTTTTTCAATTCCGCATATCGAATTCTGATTTCACATAGAAAGATGCGCGTAAAAAGCCCAGATTCCAGGCTTAGTATGCCCTTACTGAATCACCTGGTATTACTATTACGGAAATCCGTCTTCGAAATCGATTCGGAATGATTTAAAATAACCCCCTTAGAACCATTAAATCAAAGCGCAGGAAACATAAATTTTGTCTAAAGTAACGTTCCATTGTGTGCCTAATTTAAATGACACGGAGTTACCAACGTAGAACTCCTACCTGCAAATTGGGAGAAATATTGTTATGAAGCTTTGCTAAGCCAATTTCTGGACACAGTCATATTGGTCGAATTATTATCAGGAAGAAGTCCAAGGTAAACAGGTACTGGTGTATTAAAAAAATACGATAATTCACAGTGTTTTTACAAATAACGAGTACTGGAGAGACGTCCCTTTAAGAACTAAGATTATTGGGGAAAATGTTGGGGAGATGGTAACCCAGAAGTCACCCAACTTGACTGAAGTCGATTGACGTTGGACACCATGTTCAATGTAGAAGTAGTGCATTCGGAAATGCCGACGGAAGTAGCTATAGCTATTTATTTGATATTATTAAGAATGAAATGCCGGTTTTGTTTCTCACTTATTTTAGGACCCACTATTGGATTTTTGTACAGTCCTAAAGGAATGGTCTTAACCCAAAGTTCACGAGTTTTTCCGACATCACATTTTTGCAGTTGCTACTTATTTACTCAATAATCTTCTTTTGTTTTTTTGCAAATATTTTTTATTTGTTTATAATATCAAATTCTGACTTTACATAGTATTGCGCTCAAGAAGCCCAGGTTAAAGACTTACTAAACCGTTACTAAATCAACCGGCATATACTCGTATTACAATATTTGACGACCTGTTTAGCACAGTGGGTAGTGACTCTGCCTTCTGCGCTGAAGGTCCCGGGGTCGAATCCTGGTAGGGGCACACTTTGTGCGATGATCATGAATGTGGAACCCGAGTCATGGATGTTTAATATCTATTTAAGTATTAATATTCTGGGTTCGCCCCCAGTATATTGTTCGGTACCCATAATACAAGTGTTGCTAAGTGTAAGACCGTTGTATTCGTCTGAAGATATAAAATACATATTTATTCATATAAGCCTTAGATCTCTTTTAATCAAGCAATAATTTTGACGCATATTACCTTTCAAGCAACACACCGAACCGTTAGTTTCAGTACTATCCTCTTACACATTACTAGTAGATAAGTACGTACGTACTATTACTAGTAGATACTTGGCTATAATCACATCATCAATCACCACCATCAATTTTATTGCTAACAATTAGCTTAACGTTCTAAAATTAATTGAAAATACATTCGATGTGGAAAGCTTTTAAAGGTTTCCGTCTAATCGAAGAAAAGGAAATTGTATCCCCAGGCCTTCCTATTAGGAGTCAGTGTACCCTGTTGAGTTTTATATACTCTGACGGATGAGTCCAGCGGCTCGATTCAGAACGTTTCTACAAGTATCGGAATCGATTCGGTTAGAATTTTTCTCGTTTCGACGACGATCCTTCAGAGCCATTCTTCATAACCGACTCGAAATTTCGCTTTGAACACTCGCTGTGTCTACATAATACATTTCATATAGCATGTTTCAATTAATAACCGAATCGGTCGATATAAGAATTGTCGTAAAGTTGTGAATCGGGCTAGTTTTATTGTTTCATAAAGTCTACACGAGCGGCACAACTAAGCACCCAATAAGTAAGGCCGATTTGTGAAATCCCAATATCAACTGGCACGTCATTTCGAATTTCAATTTACAAATTGGCTCTACAGATTGGGAACTGAGTTGTGCCGTTCGTAGAGGCTTGCTGTTGCCAATTGTAGTCGCGTAGCACAACTTCAATGAATTTTCTTCAGACAAATTAAAAGTAGATATAATAACTGTTTCAAAAGCCACCATCTTAGAAACTCTCAAAAGTTATATATATTATATAATCGTTGTTTATATACGTAGTTTTATAAAAGACCTTAGGTCGGTCGAAGATAGGTCAACGCAACTGGCGACCCAAGGGCTGGGCATTTCCTCGCTCAACAAGTAGCTATGGCTACTCAGCGAGGAAATGCGGCTAGCATCTTGGGTACAGTAAAAACTGTAAAAAAATTGGCCCATACGACAGCATCAGCCAATTTTTTTACACTTTTTGTATATATTAAGTAGGTAAGATTTTCTTGTCTCTTTTTAATTTATATTATTTTGTTTAATAATGTAATATTATTTATATCTTTAATTTTTAAATATTTAAGTTATTTTCTTGTAATTATCGTGAACAATTAATTAAGTCGTAATCCATTTAAGATAACTATAAAATAATAATTTTCCTTAACATTCCAGATTAGCGAACCATAACAGTTCAACGTTAACCGAGGTATGTAAGCAGTATGTAAACATCGTTAGCAATATACCATCGGCTTGGTTAGACCGTCTAGCAGAGCAACTACCCACATTGCCTAAAATAATCCATTATTATTAAACTCCCAAATGGGCTTCGTTGTGTTTCCTCACATTATATTTTAACCTACACCGCAACGCAAAGGATGAGTGTTATAAGTCATTCTGTGGTGTCAAACGGAAGGTCCAGTCTATCGCGAATTGTTTTGTTTGTTAATAATAAACTAGCGATTCTAATATTAATTATCCAGAACGTTGATTCCATCACCGCCGGTTCAATGGCCCCTGTAATTACTCGGTGATCGATCAATGATGACTCAGCGCTGTCTGTCTGTTTGTCAACCTAGCTCGAGCATGACAGATAAAGTGGTATTGTAAAAGCATGAGATAAATCAATGTATAAGGATGCGTCTTTATCACACGGCAGCTGTGTGAGCGAGGTCCGTGCATTCTGCGCCTCAAATTAGCTGTATGTTACTAAATAAATCTCCGAAAAAGTAGATCGAGATGTAGTTTACTACTTCACTGCAAATAAATTACAAAAGTAGTATCTCTTTCATGCCAAAGTAATACGGAACCAAAGTAATACGGATTTCGTGCGACGGGGACGAAAAGTCGTCGTTCCGGCGCCTAATCTCTCTCCAGTCGTGTGAGATTGCCGTCCCATCGGACTATGAGAATGAAGGAAGAGAGAGTGCACCTGCGCTTGCACACTATAATATCTCCTGTGCACGTTGCTAGTCTCCGTTGAGATTAGCCGCCGTGACCGAAATTCGGTCAGGAGGACTATTATTAATACGGAGCCAATGTATAGCCTTAATTTCATATTCCTTTAGTACTACACATGGTTCTACACGTGCCGTCTCTAGATCCTTGTTTTTTAATTCTGCGACCTAGGTGAGCTCAAAGTACGCACAGAGTAATCTATAAATACAAGATACGAAATATACTGTCTCTTTAATCTCCTACCGAACTTTCTCAAAGAGATAATTTGTATTTTATAAATTTTCAATCTAGTCATCAGCGTGGTAATGACGTCAAGTCTCGGCGCATAATGTACAATAGCACAAACCAGAACCATTCTCGTTCTGGTGGCCAGAATGTGAACTAACGATTTTAACGTGAAAATGTTGTTGCATTTGACAGGTTTGCATCGACGGTGGCGCCGCCATTAGTGTAACACTTAACTTTGTAAAGTGAGCAATGAGCCGACTAATGTCTGAGAAACAACTTAGCCTTGTTGTACACTTGTGTTTATCAATACGTAAATGTTTAGTTGAAAATTATCGATGCTTTTGGTTTGGTGGAAGTAGTAGCCAAATGACCATAGTCGGGTTTAGTGGTTTGAGGGTAGGCCGCTCTGTTCACAAGGGTGGTTGCAAGTTCGATTCCCATCGGAGCAACAGGATGCGAGGATTATTACCATTTCACGTACACTTCCAGAATAAGCTGCACCTCAGCCTATCCCTTTTGTAGATAGTACCATTATATTGTAGAAGATACCCTTGATAGTATACAGGTTGATTCAAAAGGTACTATTTTTTGAAGCTAAGCTTGTTTAACATATTTGTAATCATTATTTCAAATAAAAATTTCGATATTTACGTAGATAAATTAAAAAAAATGTGTTCGCAAAAATTCATTCTGATTTTGTAGAGATTGTTTTTAATGAGGTAAAGAAGCGCACGTTTAAAGGTTGGTACAGCTTTTCTGAATCACGCTGTATTGTTATTCCCTTACATTGGCATACAGTCTACAGCAAGGGAAATAGTTTAAAAGAATAACTATGACGTTCGTTAGAGATTCTTGTTAACATAAAAATCAATTGTCCATTGTTTTTGAATTGGCTGCACTGTGCACGGCTTGGTTACAGTAGCTACGTGCTAAGCTGTGCCGAGGGAATATCCACGTGCCCCTAGTATGTGTTTAATCACTCGAAACAGTAGGCACATTCTTGAGAGAAAATTATTACTAAGTAACTCACTTAGGTACTACTAACCTTAACCTCAAAAATGACAGATGCATTGTTTAATTATAACTTATCACTTCATTTAAATCAGTTCCCAGGGGAAAGGTTTTTTATTAGTCTGGTTGCATATTTAAGTATTTTTAGATATTTTTTTTATTATAAGAAAGCAATGTAGTTAAGTACCTAACATTTTTTCCCAAATATTAATGTATGACAAAAAAAAGCGTGGTAAATTTTCAATTTAACGATAAAGTGTTCATATTTATAGTAAGGTTAGATTATTCTACTATTATTGCAAGAAATTGCTGCCAAAAATTTACTCTGTGATTCCCAATCGAATCTTAATTCTCAAACTTGAGTAGTTACATAATATGGACTAAATAGATAGTATATCAGCTGGTTATCTTCCGCACATAGCAAGATGCGCGTTGCCAGAACAAGAGTCATGTTAGGAGTCTGTGACGGACTTGAGATAAGGACAATCCACGAATAACTTACTTAATATAATACGTATAATAATATCGCACGACATAAATACCCAAAAATTGGCGCAATATAAAAATTCTTACGGCATCTAGGTACCTACATAATTCATGTTCTAAAAATAATATGTCTCACATCGCCCAAGAAATGTGTGACGCCGCGTTGCATTGAAACATTGTAAGTGAAGTGAAGGTATAATTTGAATGACCTCTGACATCCTCTGAGAGCCCATAGACGCGGTTGAGCTTGCAGTGTTCTACGTACCGCGTTATTTGAGAACGGAGTACGAAAAACTCGGAAAACGGAATGTGGAACGCATAACGCTGAACGACGTTTAATCCGCCCGTGATCTTAGATACTACGACTAATTTAGTTGTCTTTCAGATAACTACGGATCTTTTGCTACTTAAGAAAATCATGATATGGATATAATAGTGAAATAATCACAACATCCTTTCTCAGGTAAGTCTAAATGAGAGGAGCTGGAGTTGAAACCTTATTATTGGTAACAGCGCGTGACTCGGTTGCTGTGGCAACCGGTTTTGTAACGCGAGCAGTTTAACTTTAACATAAGTATGACCACTTTAGCTCCGTATCTAAGCAATATATTGACTTTTTGTCACTTACTAAGTCGTACGTCAAGTGCGAGATTATTCGTAAGCTAACTGTAGAGTTCATAGTATACGCCCCGAATTTATAGACGTTCTATAAATTTATCAAACGTCATATAGTACTGCGCAAATCAGAACTCTTGTTCGCAGTACAATATGACGTTTGATAAAGTTATAGAACGTCTATAAATTAACCAAAATACATGATGAAAATTCTCAGTTGGAGTACTTTATTAAATTAAATTAAAACTTGATTAGTCGGCCTATAGTGATGTACTTTGCATGTACACTCCCATTTACAATTAATAAACAGTTAGTCCCTCAGATTACCGGTAGTAAGTCTTGGGTCCTGGGCGTTGGGTCGACCGCCTCGCCATGATAATTATCATTGGCTAATTCTCGAGATTTTAATCTATTGAAGACAGTTCTATGGATCTGTTTCGTAGACCGTTTCGCTGGGCGGGATACACCGTGGCTGGCCACAACCACTGTTACGTACCCAACAAGGTTTCCTTGTGTATTTATTTTGACTCTATTAAGTTCCCTCGTGCTTATAATGCCTTCCTATTACGTAGTTTCTGTTATACCGGTTCATTCAAAAAGGGTATACTAACCTTAAACCTGTGCTTCTTAAGCACGTTTGTAATTTTTTTTTTTTACATCTGTCTGACTCCAAATAATGATTACAAATACGCTAACGAAGGGCTTAGTATAAATATTAAGCAAGTACTGACTGCATCTTAACATCTGTTAGCTTACTTTTTCTTCTCGAAACAACTTTCTTTTACCACTACAAACAAGTAAACCGACCTCGTAAGTGAATAGGTAACACCAGTTTGGATAGACGGAATGCGCGAACGCCGACAGACTCGCGTCACTATGACGTAGAGTCATGCGTTTATAGATGGTTAAGCGGCGTAATGTGTCATTGGAATACATTTCAATGATGCCAAGATTCGTGCATGATGTTTAAATCTTTAGTACTCGATATCAAGCCGTCCTATTCTATCTTATTTTCCTATCCTCTGCCCTGTAGTGCACCAGGCGTGATTGCCTGAAATTTTAATTCATGTACTTCATAGACATGAACCTGATTTGCTCAGTACCAACTGAGCTAATTCAGGGTTCCTGGTTTGAATCCTGTTAGGGACAGACTTTTTGTGATGAGCACGAATGTTTGTACCCATGTCATGGTTGTTTGATTTCTATATGTATGAGTTTTATATACTGGGTTCGCCATCAATCCATTGTACGACACCCATAATACTAGCGTTGGTTAATGTGGGACCGTATAGTTGGTGCGATCGTCTAGCGATGTTATATTATAGGTATTTAATTTATTACTTACCTGATCGCTACGATTTAATAAAATCACTACTTATTGAAGTTTCTCATAAATCAAACATTTGACAGCGAGTTAGTCACAAACAATTAAACTGATACAGTAAATTATAAATTACATCAATCAATTTAATTTTGTACGAATGCCAGAAACATTTAATGAGCGCTTTAAAGTATGCACCTTGCACTTGGTACTTATAGACTACTAAAGAATTGAATCTTGTTTTTCAAATTGATAGCCAAGCAGTGATAGCCCAGTTGGTAGAACACTTGCCTCGGTAACGAGGATCGCACGAACGCAGGTTCAAACCCTGGCTCGCACCTCTGGGATTTCTGGATTTCATATACGAATCTCATTTTCAAGCATGATTATCATTTGCTAAACGGCGAAGAAATGGATTATGAGGAAATCTACATATACATATATCTGAGAGAACTCCTCAAAAGACGTGTGAAGTCCGCCAAGTTATACTGGGCCAGTGTGGTTAACTATGGCCTTATCTCCCTCGCAATGAAGCGACGCCTGTGCCCTAATAGTGGGACATTAAAAAGGGCTAGTAGGTATTATTATATAGTATTTATTGCATAGTAAGGACCTAATAAAAAGTTACACAATGAGTATTTTTATTTTGCTATGCCCATGATCTAGTAAAATCCTCTAACCTCCCCTCAACTCGTGCCAGAGTGCCTTAACACCATTACCTAGTCCTACTATAGGAACAATATAATTAGACTTAAGATACTGATGTACAAAAATCTTAGAAAAGATCCAGTAGCAACATTATCGTATCCCCTTAACCAAGGGACGGTAAGTGCACGATAAGATGAAGTCAAACAGATGTGTTATAATCGCGGTTTTGCTTGTTATTTGTAAAGTGTCCTATAGACTTTAAGCACAGACTTTTCTAATGTGTCTACTACATCTTTTATACTGTGCTTGAAGTGTGAGCTTGCGCAATGTTGGAAAAAATCTCCAGCCACTTCGCAATTATTATTTACCAACTCGTTAATCGGGCAATTGCAGTAGATTTACCCTCAAACACTTCACGGACTCGCGGTGCAAAGATAAGATAGGTAGCCTCAATCGTACTGCAAGGCGCCATCACATTACCTCGCATGAAAGAGACGGAAACATGCGAATATTATAATTAGTACGCACGTGTTGATTGTTGTGAGAGAGAAGACTGTATAATTAGTGAGCATGTGCTAGGTCTTTGATTACTTAAACCTGGTTTTATGGGCCATTATCCAAATACCGGTAACTTCTATAAAACAACGGAACCTTAGTCTGGAGCTCACAGTTGTGTTAACACACCCACCACGACGCCCACCACACACTTTGTAAGCCAGGCCTCTAGTTTTAATTGCCAAAGTTTTTCGAATACGACATTTCTGAACCTACCTTCGACCAGTACTCTGCATTGCGAATTTCTGTTTGGTATCATATCAACATGATATGGTACCCAGTGAATTTATTAAAAATATAATGTTTTGAAATACTTAGGTATTTTATTTAGCTACTCGATACTTACTTACTGGTTTGTTTTTATATAAATACTAGCTGCGCCCCGCGGTGTTACCCACGATTAAAAAGTATGTCGATGCCTATGTCATTTTCTGACCCCTAAACTACAACTACCTATGCAAAAAATCATGACGATCCTTTGCTGTATGAACAATTTAAAAAAAAAAATCCCACGGGAACCATACATTTTACCGGGATAAAAAGCCTATGTGTTATTCCAGACTATTATCTATGTCTGTGCCAAATTTCATCCAGATCCGTTCAGCCGTTCTGGCGTGAATGAGCAACAAACATTTTTTTTTATTTTTTTTTATTACATTATAGGCAAATATTTGATCTCGATCTCACCTGATGGTAAGTGACGATGAGATCTACGATGGAGCATACTTGCCTAGGTAGGAAGGCGGCAGTAGATAGAGACGCTACATTCACTAGGCACATGCAGCGCAACTGATCTGACCCGCCATCCATGAATGGCAACACCGAACATCATGCCGGAACACGGCTAGGCCGCTTGGCGACATGACTTTGTTCAGTGGGTGGTGACTAGCCACGGCCGAAGCCTACAACCAGTGAATCCATCCATCCATCCATCCAAACTTTCACATTTATAATATTAGTGGGATTAGTGGGATAAATAGATTGTACTGTTTGCAAATCGACACGTGTTTGTAGTTTTCAACATATTCCGTTGATATTTACCTATTTAGCGCGGTAATTTACCTATTTAGCGCGGTAATTTATTACAAACGTTACGGTTATCGCCATTAACTCTCAAAGGGAAATTTTACATGTTTAGTCATTTATAGAATGGCCGGTGGAATATAAAATTAATAATACGTAGGTACTTATGTATAGGTAATAAAATGTCTAACAAAATAAGTACGTATATAATTTGGTACGTGGTACCAAATTTGAAAGCATGTACCAATCTTGGCTCCAATGTGTTTTTCTTCACATTGGAACTTCCAATGTAAAGATCCACATTATATTCATCCATAGTTAATGCCATGCATTGTTGCAATGTGTTGCACTATAACCTCCTCTGCCTACCTGTTGTGGGAATTCAAAGTGTTGGCGTTCAATTTTTTTTTTAATACCTCGCCACCATACAATTCACATCGCCGTCATTTCCTTATTGAGCTTCGACCGAAAATTATCATCACTCAGGTACTTGTGTACCTACCGCCGATGTTTTTTTACCCTACAAACAAACCTGTGTCACGGAAACGTTAAAGTCAACATGCACAGCCTTGAACTTTTCGGTTACGTACCAGGATTTATTTGAAGTGATAAATGTGCTTCTACATCGTACAAATTGGAAAAAAAATACTAGCTTTGAAGGTGCTTATTAATGGAATTAAAATTCTAATTATATTTACGATATAAATGATGTGGTAACACCGCTTTGTATGATGAATGGAAAGTTTTAGATACCGTACGCTAGAGGCGCTGATCAATTTACCATAGAAAGTGACAATATACAGACCATATAATAACATGTTTCGTGCCCGAATAAACCTGCAAGCTCGGGAGATAAATAGGTAATAAGTTAGGGCCTGCTTCACAATGTGCTTGATAAACTTTGTCCACAACTTATTTTACAGATAGCTCATACACATTCGGTGTAGGTTTTATGAGTAGGTATATTGTGAATCAGGCCCTTAGTTTATTTACAAATTTTCTGCAGACAGACTTTAATTTAACAGTATCAATTCTATTATTTAGGTAGGTATCCTTAATTTGGACTTACAAGTTACAATTCATGCCTCTTTATATATAAGGAAGAAAAAAGGAAAACCCTGAAAATTTGGATTCACAGTTATTCAGTTCCCAATAATGTCAACTAATTTTCCTTTCACAGGTGTTCATAGGTATATTTGTAGACGAGAATGTAGGTAGTCAGTCAGATATGAAATTCCTTACATAAACGTATCATTTAAGAGAACACCGCAAATATTACTTAACCGTAATACTTTCATTCGCAATCGCGAAGTGTAACGACAACGAAACGTGGAAACCAGAGCACAAGCACTTGTAGAAAAAGTAATTACTAGTAGGCTAGATTTTTTCCGTGGTTCTGCCTGCGGACCCCATCGATTTTGCTCGGCTGTTTGAGTAAGTACGCGTATTGAATTGAAATTCGTCCAGTAATATTTCCGTAATTCCAGTAATATTTGTTTTCTGATTTCTGAGGCTTCCAAATATATTTCAAAAAACATCCTAGTTCTTTTGTACTTGGGATCAAGTAATTCATATAATTAAATCTAAAACCAAGCGCACCATTGCCAGACCTCAAGACACTGTGAGCACTTTCTGCGTAGATCGGACCGCAAACAACAACTAAATATGAGGGTACCCCAGTTCAAACTATGACACTAGGACGTCAAACACCTCAGTCCTCCCGTGATCATGGTTGCTGTAAAGCAGCCGAAATGTCGGGAACGTAAAAATATAAAATAAATGCGATAAGATCCGCAAAATTAGTTTTATTTCAATACTATTACTACTTAGCTGTCTTATACATTAAGTATTGATCAACAGTTCCCAAACCTACCAAAAAGATAAGATGCAGTATGCCTTTGGAGGCTTGCCGAGTCTGATGTTTTGATAAATTGTTGTCTTCGGTGACAACATTGAAGGGGACTTTTTGATGGTAATCGAAGAGAACGGTTATCAATTTTATTTTATTTTTTGAGAAATGTGTTTCATTTAATTAAAATGTCTAATTTAGGTGAAATACCATTATGTGTTCATAAACGTGCACGAGTGTACGAGAATAAAACTAAATAGTAAAACATGCCTTTTCAATGTTCTCAGAAATAATAGCTTGGTTATTAAACGTCTCATTACTTTTGCCTTGTTTGTATTTATTTACCAACCACTAACCTGATTCACTGAAACACATTTAGGTCAAATAATCCAAAGCACTCTTGGACTTATTTCAAAATAGGCATGTTATCAAAACACGCAATAAATACCTACCTTGCGTGATAGAAATACAATGATTCAGTATCACACATTATCAATTTACGTGTTTATTGTAGTTTCAAAATGTTGAGACAATTTGCATTTAAATGCATTCACACAAAACGTCACTTCGGTCTCTAAATCGTTCACTGAAGGGCACAGTGTGGGAGTGAAAGGGTAACAAAAGTATAATAATATATAACACAGAAGATAAAGAAATACTCACATCGTAACTCCAAGTGCAGGATACGCCAGCGAATTTAGCGACGCACCGGCCTAACTCCACATCTTCGTGGGTAGTGTACAGGTGCTTCAAACAGTACTTCACATGCGGAGCCACTCGCTTCAGCGTCTCCCTCGAGAATAACACACCAGGCCCACCCATGCAGAAGTTCTCGTTATAGTCCAGAGCCAGCGCATCCCTCTCGTCGTTGGTCCCCCGGCCCGCCTGCCCTATGAACTGAGGCTTCCTGCTGTCCACCGACCGCAGGAACTCCTCCAACTTATCACCCCTCACGTACACATCGTCGTCCGCTCGCATAAACCACTCGAACTTATCCCCATACTTCTCGTACATATACAGCAACATAAGGAAAGACTTCTTCTGGGGCGGATAACTGTCGTCCACATTGCGCAATGGAATCAAAGGTAAATCCGGAGCACGCGACACTTCCGAACTGAAAAACGCGATCCGTCCAGGCAGGTCCTGGCTCCACGTATCGTACACTGCTTTTGCACGCGAATTTAAATACTGTTCCGCCGTCATAACACCCACGAACACTAATGTCCTGTTCGAGTTGTGGACCGTCTCGTTAGGCAACAGTCCTATGAGCGCGAGCGGGTCCTGCTCCACGTAATGCTTGGCCGCCTCCGGGCACGCCTCCAAGGTCGTCCTGGACGAACTCCTCAAGCACAGCTTCAGAAAGATGCCGAAAGTGACGCCGATGGCGACGCCGGCCGCCAGATGCATCCACCTGCTCCTCCGAGCCATCGTGCTACAAATGTGGAGTCAATACGAGCACCCACTGTTACCCAGCGTCCACATGTGTGCATTCCAGGAATAACCTTTTTATCCCTTTTTTGTAGCGACCGGGAGGGGTAGACATTAGCGGGCGGCTTTTTTGTTCGGTTTTCGCTCCCATCGGTCGGGGAGCGATCACATGGCCGCGCGGTGCCGGCGAAACGTCGCGTACGAATTCGAACCCTATCGCGCTATCGCCGGCCTAAATATCAGTTTCGCAGATGTTATCGGCGGCGGTGCAAGCGCGGCGAGGCGCGGCGCGGACCGAAATGTGAGCTGCTCATGTTACGTAGATACACACGCGGACGCGAGCTGTAGCGCCGCGCGGGGACACTCGACTCGTGCGCCGCGCGCCGTCCAACTGCACTACAACTGGACCGCTCCTAAACAACAGTCGAGCAGCGGTAATTTCGCAGGTAATGCCGAGTGTCTGCGGAGACCGTATTCTTGCTCGCCTCCCGGTCGCGCACGCCGCGTCGCGGTATTCGCATCTCGCTCGGATGTCTGATGTGGGCCGACTCGACGTGAACTTGCCTCATTCATCGCGACGTGTCTGGTCGGCGATGACAATAGACAAAGCGGTTGTCGCCCATTGTCTGTATGTCTGTCGGGTCACCGGCTCGCGGAAACTGTTTGTTATGAACTATTTGCGACTGTCCGGGAACTACGCGACACCGACGCGACGGAAGCCCAATTCCTTTACCTGCTGCGGCCATTTCACATTCAGGTTGATCGGATTGCAATTTAAATGGCTTACTGCAAGCGATATGTTGAAATTCATCTATACACAGCCGTCCTTCTAAACCGAATTTTTAATAACTTATTATGTGGGGTTTGTACGTAGATCCTGAAATAAGAAATCTACCCCATTGTCTATTCCCAACAGCTCCTCAAACGTAAGGATATACCTACGCATCTCATTGATCATGCCTTGGCATTGGCCTATAACGAAAAACGCAAAATGTGGATATAACTAAAAACCCACATTCCTTGAACTCTTATTACAAAAAGGTAAAAGTCTACATTCCTATGAATGAGAAAAGAATGTATTATAAATTTAAAACAGATGTGGCGTCGACGCAAGTACGTAGAGATCATTTACATGGGTTCTGTCAATCGACACTGAAGTTTATACAAGAGTTTGAAATACTTAACTTTATTTTTTTTAATTTTTGTAATAGGAAGTCTGAAAGAGTTTGCGAATAGACAGTTATACAGAGGAACGTAAGTCTGAGTGAGATATAAAATAATCAGTTTTCAGGTCATGTTTTTTGCAATAATGATCATCATGTCCGGTAGCTTAGATACAGAGGTTGTTTGTTTTATTTTTTGTAAAGCGGCAGAATGTATGGGATGTATTTGATTTCTATTACAATTTTGTATTCACGGAACTCGGTCTTTTTAAACGACTTCAAAGGGGAGGAGGTTCTCAATTCGGTTGTATTTTTTTTTGTTATCTATTTAATTACTTGCCTACTCATTTCTTTTGAACTAGATGCTACACTGAGGAAAGAAAGTTCCTTCGTGAGTCAGGCCAAGGGGAAATGAAAGCGAAGGTGCATCGGGTAGGCACATTGCATGGGCTCATTTTTTTGTAAAAGTAAACAAAATTGATTACTGAGCTGAAAAATCGAATCATATTATTATAGACAGGTATAAAATGGGCCATTTTAAAGGAAGATTATGAGCACAGTTCTTTGGTATTATAGTTAGTACCTAGAACAATGTTTTGTCTTCGTAGCTAATCACTTGTCGCACGCTGATTAGTGCCAACTTGTCGGTTTGACAGTCGGGGACATATTTGACAATATGAAAAGAAATCCGTACTCCAGCGCACAAGCCGTGTAAGCGCTCACTAAGTTATTAAGCATGCATTAAGTTAACCAAACAACCATTTTGAAAATAACATTTTATTTATACATTCGTTTGTGAAGCTGTAATGTATAAAATATTTACCCACACTACCGAAGCCTTCACTTACAATTTACTAGTACTTAATAACATTCATTTAAATCTACAAATAAATAGAAAACCGTTTGAAACATACATCAGCTCCTTAATGTTTTTTTTTTTAATTATGTTATAGGCAAGTATTTGATCTCGGTCTCACCTGATGGTAAGATATATATATTATGTATAATATAATTCACTCATGTTTTTATGAAATCTATAATACGTAGGTAATTTATTATCTATCATACAAAAATAAAATATTTTAAGCATTAAAATGAACTGTGTGTTAAGTTTTCATACAAAAATATAAATTCAAATAAGTATCACAAAATTCTATTCTATAGTTCTTAGTGTTATGAAACGCATTCTATCAACCTTATAGCCAATCAATAAGTAGGTAAGTAGGTACCTAAGATGAGACATTTAAAACTCTCTGAAGCGCATCACTATCAAATAATGTTGAAGCTAACAAATATAAATATAATATAGTTCTGATATTTTTGTACGGAATCATAACATACTTATCGCCGAATACTCAGACGCAACTCAAAATTTTTAAAGGCCACTTAAACGCGTCGTCATAAAAAATGCAGGATAACGAGTTCGTCTCAAAAAGCGTGCTACCGACTCATATTTTCAGGCAACAGGAAATATATGAGTTCGTAGTATACCCCCCAGGACCTATTTGAGAACCGTTTGAAAATTCGGCGGTTAGATCAATGACGCGTGCTGAGATATAAATTCAAATAAAAGGAATTCACATTTCTGACTAAACCAAACTTAAGCATCAATGCGCGTGCGTTCCCTTTGTGTCCAGAGAGGGCGCTGCAGAGCAAGATAACTATAGGTACTCTATGGTCGAAGGGAGGCAAAGGTCTCTAGTGTGGCAGTTACCAAAGGATATAGAATGTTAAGTCTTAAAGAATCAGTGTCATATGTTTCAAAATAACAACAATGTTAGCCCTTATACCGACACATGAGGCCTAAATTGCATTTTCATTAAGGAAATTTAATTAATTTTGACTGTTTTGTAAAGACGGTACCTAAAAGCCATCACTCCGACTGGGCCTCAATCAAAGCTATGATAATAGAAATTATATCATCACTTTCGTCAATTTTAATCATGGGAATGGGAAGAGAATGGAATGGGAAGTGACAATTACGATTACATTGACATATAATTATGAGTCAACCGAGTTAGCAGACCTTGGATTCAGAAGTTAGCTAAAATGGAAAGGAATGACTTAAGTCACGTGATCTTACTGACATTTCCAGTATCGTTTAGTTAGATGATATGTATAGTGATTCAAATTTAGAACTATTAGTGGCCAAGTTTGTTTTCAAAATCTGTTGGAAAAATTATCCACATAAAACAATGGAAGCCATAATGTTTTAAAAAGTGAAGTGAAGTCAGAAGTGGTCCCTCTGCTGCCTTCGTAATCGAGAAGGCTACGGGTTCATTGCCCCATCATGGCCATCAAAAATGAAAAGGTCGAAAAATTATTGTGATTACTTTTTTTTGAAACATTATTAGATCTAGAACTATTGTTTAACAAAAAAAATCACACTTATAAAAGATGAATTATAAATAAAAAGAATAAATTAGGTACAAGGTTATGTTCGTTAATTCTATGTGGATCAAATGCGGAAACAGTGTTACCGATTATATTACTAATTGCGGCCACATTAGGTGATAGGAGAAAACTGGAAACATTAACAGGAATTACATTAGATTGTAATGTAACAATGTAATGATGTTTCAGTAATCTAGATGTAAGTGATTGGACATTTTTTTTTATTATCAACTTTTAATTTGATTAGACTTGAATCGTCTTGTTTTACACATCGTAAACGGGACTTTATGAAAAAGGCATACGAGTTTTTTTATCTATGGGTTTTGACAATTTTCGTGCAACAAACATTTGGCGCCCTCTAAGTGGATCTAATTGACTCCATTTCTCTCCTCTCTCTCTCCATTTCCAGGACTCAATGGGATTTCCTGCGACAATCGACGCAAATAAGTACCGATTTCCAATAACTTACACAATTTACCTACAAAACAACCCAGACTTTCCTAATGTAACTCACTTGTGATAATATATTAAAAAATAATTTAAAAATGTATACTGTAACAACCTCTTCAACCTCGCCACAAGCTACATAGTGCTGCAGACGCATTCAGAACAATAGACAATTCTCAATACAATCCTGAAACGCGCTATGAGAGTTTTCGGAGCACGTAGCATATATACAAGATCCCGAAAATAACCGTCGGGGCATAGCGGCCGCCCCGCAAGGCATACCACCCGCCTGGGTCGAAGATCTTCCCTTTTCCGCTAAAATACATTAAAATTGCACAATGTCTTATTTACAATATAAACATTATTTCAGCTAAAAAAATACACAACATAATAGTGCTATAAGTGTAGTATAACTTGAGACTCGAATATGTTCGACCATTGCATTGTGCCGGAAATCGTGGCTGATCTATTCTTACAATTAAAAAAAAATCATTACATAGGTACACCTATTTACTCAGAACTCATAGATATTACAATCAATTTACAATGACACTAAAACGCATTTTTCTTCATATAAAAATCAATGCAAATAGATTTTAAATTTTATGAGTTTGGGGGTTAGGGTTTGCACACACGAGCGAAGAAAATTTTAGCGATTTATTTAAGCATCGTGTCGATGTTCCAACTCCTGTTCAATCGTTTGGAATGCATAAGAGCTTTTGCGAAAATGAACACAATCCGCAGGAGATGGGGACAAAAATCGTCAAAATTATATTTTCGTCGTTTAGTGCAAATTCCCTTACCAAAGGCAGGCAAGATATTTTTTATTTAATAAAGAAATTATTTCTGGTTAACATTACCCCACAATCATGTCACACTTTTATAAATGCACAGGATTGTTTGTAATCTAAGTGTGTTCAGAAAATAATATAATTAACATTGAGTCAGTAACTGACATCATTAACTGACCATTGACTCTCGCTTAGTTGTTCGTGGTGCGACTTAATTCAGGATTATCATACGGTCAGTACCACTAGTGCGGGGAATGATAGATTTGGGGAAGATTGATAGACCTTGAAAATAGACTCTGCTCTATTTTGAGTGTTAGAAACTATGCACACCAGATCAGTATCGAGTCAGCATTGACTTTCTGACGCAGTGGCGTCAGTTACTGATTCAATGTAAATCCGCCTTAAGAATATAATTTTAATCCTCGAATTGAAATGTCGCGATACCGCTATATCTGAAAAAAGCTTTTCAGAGTATATATTTTGAAAACACTTTACCTTTATCAAGAGTATCAAGACTGATAAAATATATATATATCACAACATGTATCTACATCTTAACTGATCATAATTTAGTGTTCTTGATATTAGTAGTACTTTATTACACACTTCCATTACACTAGACGACGGTGTTAAAAGGATTTTTTGAGCAGATAATTGCGCTTTTAAAATAACAAGGAAACTGTTTTAGTATTATTTCCTTATGGAATATTTATCGTAAGTCAAATTGTTTGGCTGGCGACCCGCTCCGACTTTGCGCGAATAAACCAGCGCTAGGTCATTATGTGTAACTACACATAATTATGTGGAACGAAATATTTCCAGTAGTTTATGTATCATATCATCTTTATTTACATGAAAATAGTTTGGGACAATAATCTTACGATGTCTCTGAACCCCGTAAAGTTTTAAAATCTGTGCGACAGGGGTCAAGTTTCTGTCTTAAAAGAATGATATAAAGACTTCTATCTAAAGATTCTTCTATATAAAGATTACAACGTGGTAAAGGGCCTCAAAGCACAAACATAATGCTCGATTAATATATATATTGTTCAGACTCGTAGGCCCTTTCAACGCAAAAAGAACGCCGCGGCACACCAAATTTTTATATATGACTATACCTACTTCCCAACGGGATTATTATACGGCAGAAGGTAGCACAAGTGAAAAATAATAATTTCTATAAGAAAATGTGTTATAAAGGGGCATTTTCCAATTTCCGAATACACTAATTACAGATAGGTTTTATAAAAGTAGCTCACCTACAAAAAGTTCGTAATTCTCAGTTCTTTATATCATAGTCGGGTTATAGTCGTATAATTAATTTTAACCAGAACACGCATTTTCAGCAGCTTAAATATGCCGTAACTTCCTGGGAGCCTATCAATTTCTAATATTATATTCTACATAATATATGTACATTCCTTTCTAATAAAACTGAACATTTAAGTGTATTGCAATTTAGACGTCATATATAGTTGTCAATACTGAGAAAATCTTGTATTACGCCAATCCCAGAGCTTTGTTTAATTACATTTGAAGATCATGAGCATCCAATATGAACTAATATAGACATCCCAATATTCCAAAGTAAATGCTACTAAAGATATAACACAAATCCTTACGAATAGTTCTGCAATTATTTCTCTGCTATGGTTGACAGCAAGATTTCTTACGCCATTTTTTAGTCTCGTCATCCAATAATCTCGGAAAACGATTTATTTTTTCCCTCGGCACGGGAATATTATTCTCGTGAATTTATTTATCACAAATTTATACCTAGTCTCTCCATTATGATACCAATTCGTCGAGCGCTTTGTCTCTGTTGAATTCGTGCTTCGCTAGCGCCGCAGAGACCTTGCCCTCCGAGAAGCCGAGGTCCATCAGCTCGCCCAGCAGCAGGAGGCCTTCGATTATCTGGAAATTTGGAGAAAAACGCTCTTTATGTCTAATTTTCAATTTGGGATGTGGTTTCAACAACATTGTGGACAAACTTTTATGTATTTCATTTTATATTTAAGCTGAAAATCGCGTGGACAGCCATTGGCTGACTCCAGAGTCCAGATCAACCATACAAGCGTCCAGCATGTGCCAGAGCCAGACTCGTGAGGCTGTGCGGTCTGGAAATGGCTAAGAACAAATAGGAGGATTGGTTATGGGTATTCCTAAAAAATGAACAGTCCTGGTAACATCACCATGCATGTGCTATCAGACGGTACTTTATTGACCTTTTATGCCATCAATAGTCATTCTAATTTATCCTGGAACAACATAGGGGTATCCACCTATGGATTTCAGGAAAATTAAAAGATGTATAAAATATTTGTCAATAATATTGTACTCACCTTTTTATCATTATCACCAACAAGCGTACACACCCTAGCTACTCTGTCAATTGGAAATCCCATCCCATGGATCTTTTTGCACATCTCCTGCAACTTTGGAGACAGCTTGTCAAGTGGATTAGGCAAATTCTCTGATTTCCTTTTACTTTTCCTATCTCCTTTTTTCTCAGTCACTGCTGGAGGGATATTCTTTGGAGCAGGACTGACATTGTATGATCTTTCGTTTATTCTAAGGTTAGCCAACTCTTCATTTAACTCCCTAACAATGTCTGGTACACTTCTGGACCGTGACTTCATAGTATTTTGTGATGCTGAAGCATTCTGGTCTATATTTTCAGTCTGTACAGGCACATTGTACACTGTGTTTGCAGGATATTGCATTGGGATCTGTGGGTATTGATAATAGTAAGGCTGCGGTATGTATGTAGAACCATTCTGAACTTGTGTGATGTCTGCTGATGTTGTTGGCAAAGGATTACCGTAGTAGGGGTCTACTGGGTATGGATTCTGTGATACGTAATATGGGTAGTTTTGCATGTACATGTTATCATTATCCGTTGGAATATAATAACCATTTGGAACTGCATATGGCTGTGTCATGGTGTACATCATACCTTGGCCTTGGATTGGCTGTTCCATGTATGTATTTTGTAAGTATGTACTTCCTTCGACCTGTGCCTGAGATGCACAGTTCGGAACTCCATATGCTTGCTCGGGTGTGTACCCAGGCTGCGGATGATAACTTGTTGATGAATCCCTCTGGCTTTCCAATACTTGGGCTAACAATTCCATATCATTTATAGTCTTCAGTTCAACATTATCAAAAGGACTTGATGTGTCATTTTCAAAATCTCTAAACGTCATTGTGTCTACATTAGAATTGTAAGTTATCTTAGTTATTTTCGTAATCATTTTTAATTTCTGTAAAGGATCAGGGTCATCAAGGAGACTGGCCGCCTGGAAATTGGACTGCACCTGTATAGGTTGGAGTATGTTCGGTTGTGTCTCGGGTGCATTACTTGTGGAGGAGTAGGTAATGTTGGCAGATACCTCTACATTCTGATGAATGTTGTCCACATTTGTTGTGTTATCACAGCTTTTATCAGCTTTCTCGTCGGGCGATAAGGCGCTGATTTCGTCGGTGCTCGGGTACGACACTTCGGACACGCTCAGCTGCTTCAATCGCTCCTCGTCCTCGGCGGCGGCTATAGCGTCCAGTCTCTTCTGTTCAGCCTCCTGCAATAACTGCAGCCGGTGCCGCCTCTCGTTCTTCTTCGTCTCTTTCGCACTCCTGAGCTCCTTGAGCTTAGTGAGCACATTTTTCTCGAATGTACACGAATAATTAGCAATATCCACGATACCCTGCGCCCGTTTAGGACATTCAATAACACTGTAAGGTAAATCGATTTCCGGCGGGCGCTTGTACTTTTCTGATATTTTAACGGGCACTCCGTCCATAAAATCCCCGAAATGTGACATATCAAACCACTGCACACCCGAGATAACAATGATAAAACTATGAGAACGCAATGTTTGTTTCTTGTAGCACTTTAAAGGTTACATTGTCCCCATTCAACGTCATCACTCCATGTAATAGTTTCTTATAACAGTTAAGAGAAAGGTGCAGGTTGGGAGATTTACTTCATTGGTACTGAACATAGTATAATAGAAATAAATTACATATTTTTTTGGAGTTATATTATTTTTACGTGTATCTCTTATGTGTCAATTCTGACAGTTTTCTTTTTTTTACATTAAACAAAAAAAAATCTCCAACTGGAATAATTTCAAACTAAGATACTACGAAACAAGGATAGAAGTATAATATTCACTAATGCCAAAACAAGATAAAGAAAAAGATATTCCAAACATCCTACGAGCCAAAAAATCGAAACGTTATGAATGGCTTTCTGTCAACGTTTTCTGTCAATGTGTCAATTTTACTGACTTACTAAAATGTTGCATGGTTAAAAATATATTTTTGAAACCCAGGATCATGTGACATTATTTTCCAATAACAGACCAGAATAGTTATCAACCTTCGTCTATACAAGGTAATTCACTGCTACGTTTGTAAATAATTTGAATATTAGAAGAAAATAAAATACTGGCCCTAAAAGGAACATGAAAATTTGAAGTAGTAAAAAATAAAAATCACGTGTACACTTCACAAGTCAACATCAGATGTCGCTAGTGTTGCTCCCTAAAGTCATGGCGGATCTTCCTCATTAGATTTTACAGATTTGCCATAATTCGTGGGTAGATTTATTATAACCGGCGTCGAAATAATTATAGCCCGTGGTTTTCACATAGTGGGAGGCCAGAGACGCGCCAATATCGACACAACTACCTCGAGGAAGCCATCGAATTGGTGAGGACGTCCCACTCTACGAACGTCTCGTATTTCGGCGTACTGAAGATAATAGAATATTCGATTTCGACGTCGCAACATACTCTAATTAATTTATTACGCCTACTATGACGCAATAGTCGCCCGTCACGCCGGACGCCATCGGATTTAACGGTCGCAAAACAGGTCGGTATGCTAAAATTGATAGTGAAGTTTCGCCGGTGATTCTCGTTCCTAACCTGCGTTTGCCGGCAGGATATCGATACGAGGATGAATGAAGGCGCGCCGATGATGTATCACGGGAGCCCAGGGTTTGGCGGACCTGGGATGTACGTGGTCGGAGGCCAGGGGGAGAGGGGTGCGCGGCACTACACACAGGAGGCTCTGCAGGTCATGGGGGCGAACTCGCCTGGTGGGCATGCGACCCCTCGCCGCTGGCCGCAGCGCCGCGACCGCCAACTCAACGCCAAAGGCTCAGGGGACAACACAGCCTTTGGATATGACTCTGATGATTCCAGTTTGTCGAGTAATGCTTCAGGCTCTAACAAGGGGGATAAAGGTAAGTTTATGACACATATATTTGGTATTCAGTGCACAAGTTTCATAGCGATACATTGTTACATATTTCCTAATGTATATTTTTTGCAGTGTGTAGGTATTTATATAATGTATTTTTTTTAAATGTCACTCTTCTATTATATCAGGTAACCCATTACATCTCTGCCTACCCTCATATTTTATTAATTGATGATTACAAGTTTTACCTTTTTCCTAACTGACAGTTCATATTATCTGCATGGTAATATGTACATTGTACATGCCCCAAAACATGTACAAACCATGTCATGTTTTTAAATGTCACCCATAGCCCACCTATGATGTGTCTGACCTCTTGCATGAAGTGTGATTAGATTTTCAAAACAAAGTTAGATTAGTGAACACAATAGATTCAATTGAATGGCAACAGCAATGTAATAAACCTGTCAGAAGTGATATTTAGGTTTTATTGTCATTTGTTTTTGAGTTGATTTTGCTAGTAGACTGGCGCCTGAGAGCTTGAACGTGAAACAGAATTTGTCAGAGCACTGTCACTGGATATAGTGAAGAGGACTTAAAACTTACCTTTTGCCAAATATAAAAGTCCAGAATTATATGTATCTTCTTCTCCTACATATATATAGCAAAGTTGTGTTAGATACACCATTTATTACTCAAGAATGGTTGGGCCAATTTTTATGATCTTAAATGTTTTTATTTGTCACTGCGTTGTATACCAGAATAACAATAAAGCATGGGAACAATTTAGGAATAAATATACTAAATTTTCTCATACATTTGATTCTGAGGTGGTACAGTTAGTTCCTAATAAAAACATACATACTAAGTACTTACTTTCTTCCTGGATACATAAAATATAGGGATAAATATCAGGATCTTATTAATGTACTCATAAAGTTGGTTATAATTTGCATTTGTGAAGTTAGTAGCATTTTGGAGACTTCATAATATTTTTTTTAATGTTTACTCTATATTAATTACCATAAATGATTATTCATTTACAAAATAGTTTGTATTCGTGCAGCTGGTGGAAAAAACCTGCCATACAAACAATAAATTTCATTTCAAAATAAATAAAGAGGTATTAATCATGGAACTAAAATTCAATGGTATTAATAAAGATTTATTGAAGTATTGAGAAAGCGGAACCATCTACTTACAATTTTAGATTAAAAGTAAACTTGCTCAGGCAATTCTTCGCATCATCTTGAAACTTAAACACCTGCATATAATGTCTATAGTACCTTGGCTTATTTAACTGCGTTTTAGCGACTATGCGGTAACTGACAATATAAGATAACGCTGTAAATAATATCAAAGTGATTTAGCCTTGGGATCTGAGATAAGTAAATAGATCGGTTGACGACATTCTCTCGGGAAAACGTGTTTGTATTGATATGAGCAGATATGCTTAGAATTACTTACACAACGGCTTAGGCTTCCCGCCCATTAGAGAGCAGCGAAGGGAGCTGTCGAAAACAGAGGCGTATTTATTTTATGACTCGAGTTGTTTCTTTAAGGGTGAACGACTGAGAAATCGCAAGAATTACGATCGATTATAAGAAGGTACTAGTTTGTTGATGAATACTTTTGTCCATTTTCTATATAAAACTAGCTGTCCCGGCGAACTTCGTACCGTCTCAGAATCAAATGTATGTTAGTGAATATTTACCATGTTTTAATAGTTATTCTGCTATTCGGGGCGGAGACAAATTCAAAAAATCAAAGATCATATCAATGGTGTAACTAACACGACTTTGTTTTATATATATATATATATAAAATATTAGACATCACTTTAGTTCGTATTAGTTTGTTACGGTAATTGTAATTCATACAAATGGTATTGTATGAATTAATGCCAATCGAAAATAACTCCATAGCAAAATAGTTATATGAAACGGACACCAAAAGTTGATTTCTTAATTAATTTATTAGATTATTCACAATTATTGTAAACCGTTTACAGTGCTTGTGCATTTTATTTAATAAATTCGTTTCGCGTTAACCGTAAACGCGAAACGCATTCTAACGCAACCCGCTGGAAGCGGCCCAATGAGACGTGCAGTTTATACTAGGGAATCGACTCGTCAGCGTTCCCAATTGTTCAACCCTTAATTAACAAACTCTGTTGCCTTCCTTGGTCGGTCCGTTAATATCGGTACCTACCTATCTTGTATTTGGAGGTACTCGACGAATTGAATGGATTGTTTTCAAAATGTATTAGCATCATTTTTTGATGCATAACAACTCTAAATTGATTTTGTCAACATCACTCGTAGAAGTTTACGCTGACGTTAAATTTTGCGAGTAACACATCTGACATCACTGAGATGTCGACGCACACAGCGTAGGTTATACCTATACTGACGCGTATGTCTGCGCTATTTGACATCATAAATACCCCGAGATTCCAGATCTGTTACTGTAATGTACTCTGATTACGTACGCTCCCAAAAATGGGTTTGAGTTGCGCCTGCGCATCGCGGTACGCTCCTGTACCCTACGTCACCGTCAACCGCGACCTTAGCGCCGCCCTCGTGACGAACCAATGACGCGCTCGCGACTCATCGTAGAAACCAATATTTTTCACCTCACTAAATGCTCAGAGATTTATCATAGAGATACCACATGTCTACCGTATTAGATAATAACTAAGTATCATCAGCGCACATACACATGCCAATTGAACATAATTACTTACCAATTATTCATGTTTATTTTGCGATGGATTCGCGTTTTTTTTCTGTTCCCGCTTTGCAATACATAGCCGTGGATAATTTTCTTGCACCTGCTATGCTTTTCAATTCGCGGCGGTTCTAAGACATTTAATTATGTGTTCTCGGGGACGGTTTGGGTTAAACTTCGCCGCCTTCATTGGACATCACTAGATACTGCCTTGCAGATTTAACAGTGTTCAGAATGAGTGCTAGGCCATGCGCCATTTTGTGTAAACTTATCAGCTACATAGAATCGTTTTAGTAACGAGTATTGGACCATCCGCATCTCGCGAAGCACGTAGCATATTACGTAGACCGCCATGACTTTAAAACTAGTTTTGGTAACATATGCCACATTTCTTTCCCTGTTTCGGTACAAAGTCTTTTCCAACCCCTTACTCCATGCCGTACAACCGAGCATACTTACGTATATTAATCAATGTAGTTCAAGCAAAATCAAAGACACCAACATTACTGGAGCACTGAAATGTACTAGATTTCGCCGCACAAATAGTGTCACATCTTATAATTATCTACCAGTCTCCTCGCACCGAAGCAGTGAACTCTGTTGGCTGCACAACGCAGACATCTTTTATTCTCTCCCATTTGCTCCATGATCATAATCCTCCCACGCGAGTTGAACGACAAATCCTATGTTTAATGTTCTTCTCTATAGCACCAAAGGATGTCCTAAATCAGTCGCCTATATTGAGCGCTCTGATTCACAACTAAATTGGGTAACCTATAAAGTCTCAATGTCCCAGCACCTATGTTCACTTTTAACCAGGCTGGCACCGTGACCTAAAGATATTTTAAATCTCAAAAGATACCACTTATTCCTATGAAGCAATAAGACTTTATAATTCCTCCGATTCTCGTCTTGGATGGGTAGCTGATCCCGGTTGACATTCAACACAAATAGACAGCCGTTACGGGCAATAATAAACCGGAAATAAAATCTACTACTCGTGTTACCATTAGGCTAATTAAAAGTTAGTGTTATGAATTGGGTATGAAATGACAGACTATTCGATATTCAGCCAAATTAGGGTAAATTAGAGAAAAGGCTTGTAGAAGAATGTGTTTATATCAAGTACGCAATAAAATATATCATTGCAATCTATTTCTCCGTGAATTATTAGCGATATAGAATTCGCGACATGCAGTGGTTCCCATCATCGCTTCGCATTAGTTAGTTCGGCTATTTCTAACTTTACCTCGCACACATGTTTTGTTCTCACTCATCGCATCGCAGAACGACTACGTGTACTCTGTTTATTTTATACGAGCTTGAGTCTAGTCTAAAAATAAAACGGCAATTCTTCGTTGTTTTGCGGCAGATTTATACCTATATCAGTGAATAGATATCGCCTCGTGAGACAACCTTTCCATGAGCTGATTTTACTACTAGAGTTTTCTTTTAGATTTTTTCATAAAAATATATGTAAACCCTGCTTTAGTTCATGATGAAATAGTGCTGTTTTAGTTAGATTAGTTGTCTATAAACAAACTCAAACATTATACTTAAAATAAATATCGCCAGACGAATACACCAAATATACGGTCCGACACTAAGCAACGCTTGTATTATGGGTACCGTACAATAATGGACTGGGGGCAAACGCAGTATAGATTACTTATATAGATATCAAGGCAGGGTCGCCACGAACTGCGCTAATCAGACCCTCATTTGAAACAAACTTCTTATATTTAATTAAAATTCCATAATGATAAATAGGTTTTCCATGGTTCCCGTGTTGTGAAATCCATAGCGAACGTGTTATCGGCGCGTCAGACGTTAACATTCATTTCGGTTGCCAGCCGGCTCGGTAGCCGCGCACTTGCTACTTTGTTCAATTACCTAGCGCTCACGTGGTACATACATCATAATGATTATATTATGCTAATATTATATATTGGTCTTTATTTATGCGATACCGGTCAACTACCGGATATCACCATTGCTTTTACGTGACAATTAAACTTTGTAATATTCTAATCCCTCCCTTTAATGCAATAAGGATTCAGGCCATATTCCACCGCGCGGGCTTAGTGCTGGTTGGCAGCTGGTGTTTCTAGTTAGCTGTTAAATTTTCATGTCATGTTGTAGAGATTCTACTGGTGAATATCGACCGGTGTTCCCTGCTATCGGTTCCCAGAATCCCTTCCGTCCGCCAGCAGGATGTACCATCGCAGATAACGCAGTTTTAATGTTTTTTCTCGTTCTTCCTATCTTAATTTATGTACAAGAACATGTAAATTGTTTAATTAAATTTGCATCAATGTTTTAACTAAATTTGCATCTGCTTTTGATACTGCTCCGGATGATCTACAATCTTGTTGACTTATATCACGTGTTTGAGTTATACAGTATCTATATCAACTTGGTGTACACTAAAACGCAAATTTGAATGTGTATAGCGCAGTCCGCACCAGACTACGCTAAATGGATTGTCCCGCTTCGTATAATTCTATTACCTAGCCGTGACTCATTGCCCATTATTTTACCTGTCTGAGCGGCTTACGGGACAGCAACCGTAGTAAAACTAACTAGCTCGAAAACTCTTAAGTTTATTTGTACATAGTTCAAGGTCCTATGTTCTTTAACCTATAACTACATGACATTCAACCTGAGACCATGTACTGGGTCTTCAACAGTCCTAATTATGGCATAATGTACTCTGATGGTTCATCTCGAACCAATGTCTTGCGGCCGCTCGTCTTCAGTATTTGTCAATCCAAGCAAACGGTTGATCCTCCATTGCTCGTCGCAAGATCCACTTAGGAAGGGTACAAAAACCTTTTGTCAAGGGTATAAGAGGTTAAAAAACTAAGAGGCAGAACGGTTGACATCGTTTATATCTATTGTCGATCAATGTGGACTCCACCCTAATGTGGAACGCAGTCGTCTCAACTAGCTGTCCTCTCGCCAGGCGAGGGCACATCGCGCAACCCGGAGCGCTCGTCCGGCGCGAGCTGCGCGCACAGCAGCTACGGCGGCGGCGGCGGCGGCGGCGGGTACGCGGGCGCGCGCGAGTGGCGCGGGCGCCGGCGCGACGCGCGCCCGCAGCGCCGCATCGCGCCCGAGCGGTACCTGAACGGCTCCTACCCGTTCCAGGTCAAGTTCACCCCCGATGACCTACTTAATGGTGAGTGCCGACACCATGCCACCTTTAAAACTTGCTACTGTTTTTATTCATGACAAGAGGGTAGTGCAGCTGATAGTTTATTGTACCTAACGATATGGTTTATCTGTAGTTCACGCTGACCAGTGCCGATAGCACAAAATAGTAACGTAATCGTATTGTCGTAGAGATACTTTTGTGTATCTATGTAAATACATAGTTTGCTTTTGCACTCTATATGCATTTACGGTACCCCAAGGTAGTAAAAAGTTGTATAAGCTGATTCCGTGCGAAAATAATATCTTAAGATTCTAGTTAATAAGTTTTGTTTCGCCTTTATGGAAGGAACAAGGTATATCTTATGCTATTTATTTTTAGGTTCAAAATGGGACACGCTGTCGCAGGAGATCTGGGACAAGTTCATCAAATCACAGCAGACTGAGGAAACGTTCAGAAAGAAGATGAACCTGTGGCGATATCTCTATATTACCATTAAGGTATGTACCTGCTGGACACAGTACACAGCTTGGCATTTAATTCTCATATTCAGAGCTGGTTACATGAGGCAATAGCGCTCGTATGCGCTTCGGAAGGCCATTAAATCATCGACCCTTAAATGCTAAGGTGGTTTAGGGCATTGCCTACAATGCTGGCCGAATACATTGCTCTCAGCATTCAACAATCAACCATGATTATCTATCTAATAGCCGAAAGACGTCCACTGCTGGACATAGTTATGTATCGTGAGAGTATCCCTAGAAAGTCGTGCGATGTCCGCTTACCCGCACTGGGCTAGCGAGGTGGACTATGGCCCACTCCTCACCTTGAGGTGAGGCTCGTGCCCAGCAGTAGGACATTAAATAAAATAGTAAAGGCTGTAATATATGCACAGATATACGTTATATATTCCTACTGAGGAATAGTTTAAATATAAGCATGCAAAGATTGCATCACTCATTCGTTCAACTCATTCATTCAAATGTATTTCATTCTATGGAGATCGAATAAAGTCAGTTTGAATTCCCGCAAGCTCGTTGTATTACTTCAAAGACTATTTACTTGTACATGTGGTGTGTGTGGCAGTCGATATTCCCCCGCTACGGGCTGTACGTGGTGGGCTCCACGATGTCGGGCTTCGGGCTGGACTCGTCGGACATGGACCTGTGCCTGTACGTGCGGCCCTGCGACGACCTGGAGCCGCGCGCGCACGCACTGCTGCACCTCAACTACATCCTCGGCTACATCCGGAGCTTCGACCCCAGTGAGTGGCATTCATTTATTTCATTCCATAAAAAAACGGTTTTTTTATGAATGTTTGATTGGGCAAAACATCGGTTTGGCGGGAAGTTGTCCAGTGGAGTGGTCGATTATCAGTTATTTTCCGAAGAATGTGTAATAATAGTGGGATACTAACCCATGTGTGTTCATAATTGTACACAGGTGAAGAAATTAAATCAAACCGTATCACTTGACTTACAAGTTCTCCCCCAAGATATTCAGTAAAACATCATCATTATCTTCGGGGGTGCTTTTGATAACAATTATCAGGAAATACTCGACACTGGCAAAAATGGGTCTATTTTGTAGCCACTTGCCAACCTAAAAGAAAGAAGAAGAAGAAGATATTCATAGCTCAGTAACTGTGCAGCGGTGCTTCCAGACGCGGAGCTGATCCAGGCGAAGGTGCCGATCCTGAAGTTCCGCGACGCGCGCAACGGGCTGCAGGTGGACCTCAACTGCAACAACGTGGTGGGCATCAGGAACACCAACCTGCTGCACTGTTATTCCAGATGTGAGTCTTCTACTCCTCTCACTCTTCTTTTATATTTTTCTAGAGCAAAAAAGCTGGTTATTTCCAGTCTGAGTTGCCAGCATTTTTACGTAGCGTTACAGTAATGTAAGCGTATTCCGTTCCGCTCACACTACAGGTTTTACTAACGTGAGTGACAACGACAGCATGCTATTTCGATGATGTCACGATTACATACATCTAACAAAACAACCATCACGCATGTAATCCCCGGTGGGGTAGGTAGAGGTGTATTGCAGTACACTTGCATTTTGCCGATGGAATTTGGTCCTAATGTGATAGCGGTGAGACTATTGCCGACACTTTCCTCCTCAATATTTGGAGGATTTAGTTCAGTGTGGTTTAGTGAACTTCACACGACAGAAGTGCAGATGTCCTTAGCGGTTTTTGTCTAAAACTAAAAACATACTCATATACTATATTATTAATAAATGATGTGAAATAAAGTGTTTGTGTTGTATGGCGGTGCAGTGGACTGGCGCGTGCGGCCGCTGGTGGCGCTCACCAAGCTGTGGGCGCAGGCGCACGACATCAACGACGCCAGGCGCCGCACGCTGTCCTCCTACTCGCTCACACTCATGGTCATACACTACCTGCAATGTGAGTCACTATTGCTCACTCTGTTAAAGGTTTTTTATTTCGTAAACGAGTTTCTGCTATGGTGTCATTTCTGCCCTAATTACAAAAAAAAAATCGTGCTGTTGAGGCGAATCTTCTGGCTAAACAAATTCAGAATTAAAAGCAGTCAGAATTTGCCATTCCTATGTGCTAAATGTGGAGTCCATAGTTGTAATGTTCAACATTAAAAATCCTCGGTTACGTTTGAAGACGTATTCCTAAGGCATTAAAGTTGATTTTTATTTGCTGTCACGTCTATAACTATAGTTTGCTAAAAGTATGTACTTTTTAAGCTACCTTTTGCGACTGGATGTAAAAATACGAAATAAATAACTATACCATTTTGATCTCGAATCGTGACATAAATTGGAACCATGTTGGGGCATTCCGCTTATAAAGAAATGTGACTCAATTCACAATGGCATAGCGAGCCGTTTGACAAGAGTGAAGCGTGTGATAACGATTGTATGGTGCGGCGCAGGCGGCACGTGCCCGGGCATCCTGCCGCGCGCGAGCGAGGCGGGCGCGGCGTGGGAGGCGCGGCGCCTGCACAACCGCAGCTCGCTCGCCGAGCTCTTCCTGCACATGCTGCGCTACTACGCCGACTTCCCGTCAGTATACACGCACACGCACACGCACACACACACACACACGCACACACACACACAGATACCACCAATCAAGTAGTTAAACGAACAGTGTTGTTATAGTATTGACAATATCCGACCATAAATATTGCACATCGGCAATAGAAAAAAAATCGGCTTTGTAGAGCGTCATCTCTTTCACTCTTGCCTCCAGCCGCTAGTCCCTTTCTAAAGGTCGACGTGCAATATTTACGGCCGGGTGCTATACCTACATGTCTACGTTAAGCGGGTGGATGGGTTGGTACCCCGCCCACTTTTTTCTAGCGGTGTATGATCAAGACGGTTACTAAGTCGTTAAATTAGTAATTATGAAAAATATATATGTGCCAGTAGTTTAAGACATACATATATATGTGCCAGTAGTATTATACAATGTGGTGAACTTATTGTACTAGTTGGTGCAGAATGGTAGGTGTACTCTGTCCTACTTCAGTCTCATAGTTTGTAACGTAGCTACCGTAGCTTCCGTGGGCGAAAAGGAGCTAATGATGAAGTAGTTTTGTATCTATATCTTAGATCAAATAGAGCCCTAATTGAATGTATGCCCGGGCCCTTGGTATCGTGTCTGCGCCAGTGGTGACAGTGGTGACAGTGGTGACAGTAGTGACAGTAGCGCGCGGCCGCAGGTACGACAAGATGGCGGTGTCGGTGCGCGCGGGCGCGGCGCTGCCGGTGGCGGAGTGCCGCGCGGCGCGCGCGCACAAGAACGACCCGCACCAGTGGAAGCTGCTCTGCGTCGAGGGTAACCATTACATGACCACACTACACTATACTCACATTCCTTACAATCATATGTAAAAGCAGTGTGACCTCCATAAAACACGATTGGTAGAAATCGTCTTTCTTGCTAAAAATGGCAGCCATGGTCTATTATTGTGAAATAATAAAGTCACATAATAGATAATTAAAACACTAGTCCGGTTCCCTTTTAAAAATATTTATCCTGCGCTACTGACAAGTAATCCCAGAATTCACAAATAAAATCATAGTTTGTTTGTTTAGATTGTGCACTGTCAGTCAGTCAGTCAGTCAAGAATTTTATTATATCTTAAAAAAGATAATATAAATTCAATTTAAAAAGTGAACATCCCAGATCTATGGTGAAATAATATCGTCCATAGTGCTTTATTTACCGATATTCTCGAGAGGGAATATTTTTGAAATTATACTAATCAAATAGTTTTTATTTTCGGGTTGGTGCCCTGGTTTTTATTATTATACAAGTACTAACCATGAAAATATTGTTATTCTCTTACCTCACATTTTTTTCTATAAATTCCAGTTTTAGTTCGTCCGTCTGTTGGGTCTAATCAACACGAGCGCGCACCACTCCGACCTAATAACATGGTAATGTCACCGCGTGTGTGTTCCAGAGCCCTTCGACCTGACGAACACGGCGCGGTCCGTGTACGACCCCGAGACGTTCGAGAAGATCGTGAGTACGTTCCGCGACAGCTACCAGCGGCTGGCGGGCGGGCTGCGGCTGGCGGACGCGTGGCCCGCGCCGCGATGATGCCGGCCGCGCGCCCGCCCGCCTCGCTCGCGATGTGCGGCTGATCCCTGTTGCGGCCGCCGACCCGGCCCCGGCCCCGGACCCGGACCCGGACCCGCCGGACCTCGGACGTTATTGTTACGCGCACATATATACCTCCGTTGGTTATTACACATATATATATACTGAAAATTTAATAATAGTTGAACGTTTAGAATGTTTATCTTAGATCGAGATGCCACTATGAAAATTATATGTTTACATTCCATAGTGCCATATTGTATTGTATTATTTAAGTTGCGTCTCGCGAGGTCGACAGTTGTGTGGTGTAGTTTGTATTGTAAACTAGATGTTGGTCCCTCAGTAGTTTATAGGAGCCCTTTGGCCAGATAGCGGGTACCCTGATACCAGGTTATCTGGCAAAAAAAGTTATAAAAGATCTAGACGGTCTGACAGCAAGCATGTGCCGCTTTTATATGATTTTCGAATGTATGAAACTCAAAAAAAAAACTAATAAATTAAACAAACCTAAACCAAATATTGAATTCTACGTTGTTTCTTAGCCTAGTGAGTAATTATTTTTCTAGTTTGAGTAATTATTTTACCTTTAAGTTCTATATATTATGTATAATATAATATTATTATGAGGGACTCATATTTAGGAACAATACAATATTTCACTTCATGACTGTCATACGTATTGAATGGACACAGCGTGCGCTACATTTCAACGTATCTGATTGGAATATAATCTGTACCGAGAGAGCACCAGCCCGGGGACATAACAACTACAAATATATCAAGTTGTACGAACATCTCGGGCTGTGGCTACCTCATTTATTATCAATGTGAGTATGTACACTCAGTAGCACTAGCAGAAACGTCCAAAAAATATGTATTCTAATATATATAGAAATATTTATCAAATACCAATTACTTGTCCGCCATTCTCGCTTTTGCTGTTGAATGTTCATTGATGGTACATCTTTTAATGCAAGTAAATGTGTCGTTAAGCCACTTGAAAATTAAATTGGTACAGACGCCTCCAATCTACGTTGAAACAAGTAGCTACATCAAAATTCTCGGCTGCCAAAACGCATGTCCTTCGGCTAAATTAACAAGACTGATATACTCGAGTCAGGAACATCGAAATAGTCTACACTAGGCTATGCAAATTGTCCAATGACAGGCGACCGTTGCCATCCACATGTTGCGCTGCCTCCATGAGGCGTCATATTCGTTTTTAAATATTTATTGTTTATATATAAGTTATTTAATAAATGTAAATAGTAAGAAATAAAAAAACATAAATATTCGTTTTAGGGTCGTGTATGTTTTTATGTAAATAGTATTTTTGTGATGAGGGATAGGGTAAATGACAAAAAAATATTATTAATAGTCGGTGTGTGTGCGCTTGCGTGAATGAAGCCAGGCTTAAAAACAAGCTCATAATACGAGGGCGACCGTGGACGATGGGAGTGGAAATACCCTGTGATATACGAAAGAAAATTATATTGGTGTTGTGCGATGTGTTTTGATGTTCAATAGGGTGCTACGATTAGGTATTTTTGTTCTAAAAACGTAACGTATGCAGCTCAATTTGTTATTCATAATGTAAAATATGTTTAAGATCACACGCAATTTCGTATGGTTCAGATTCACTCGGAAACTGTTTCGATTGGATAACTAGAGAAATGGATGTCACGTGAGACCGCATTTCACTCTCGAGCTGTTCACATGTAGGGAAACTTATCATTTGGTAAAATGGAGTCTGTAAACAACTGAAGAGGTCCGATACACATTAACCCCTTTTTTAGACGTTTCAAGAAAATAACAATAGCTCTACGAAAAAACATTTAGATTTTTTTATTGTTTTGTAGTGCTATTGTAAATTGACGAAAACTTTTTTATAAAATTGGAGATTAATGTTGTATTAGAACCGCACACGCGCGTGAACTTCTCCAAGCTAAATTAGACTCTGGACATTAAATAATGTTTATGGCTCATTCATTTCTTAAGACTGCAAAGGCAACTCTTTGCGGAAACAGATTTGTTCGCGCGTCATACAAACATACCAATTAGCGCGTTGCGTAAAATGCGAATGAATGCGTAAAACTAAATTGGTGCTAAAATATTGTGTTGCCTTATATCTGGCGCTAGGCTACGCTATATACGTACATTAAATATAATATTCACGAAAACTAGAATTATCGGAGGCTCTTATGACAGTAATGTAAAAAAAAAACATTTCATTTTTATCAAATTATCGTACGGGGAATTAAACTCTATAATTGTTCCTAATATTGTTCGTATTGACAGCCCATATTGTATATTCCACAATTCATTTAATTATTTTTTTCAAATTGAGAAACTAGTGAGTGTTGGTTATATCGATATAAACTACCCAATCAATGGGGCTATGTCTCTACTGGCTGACGCAACCCGTTGGTTGATTAAAGTTTTTATCATTTTTTATCGAGCACGCGTTTATGAACTGCGTGCAAAGATTATAATATATATTATACGCATAAATCGGAATTCCTATATCAAATGTTAGGAAAACACTGACAATGCATATCTTTAAATATAATATAAAGAATGTATAAAATATTGCCTTCAACGTCGGGAATTCTGTTTACTGTGTATTTTATTCAAAATAATATGCTAGCTAATGAACTATGTATATTTCGTTTCGCCAAATCACATAGCATTTTATTTACACAGATTTTATTTTACGCATGAACTCGGAATTTTAAATTTTGTTGTTTTATCGTGCATATTTATACGAATTTATGGAAAATAAGTTGTCCAAATAGATGAGTGAGTTCGCACGTAGCCTGCCGAGTGGTTCAGATTGTTAGGCATCTACCGATATGTTTTAATTGGTGCCTCTGCAACTACCGTTTTGTTAAGTTTACAATTACTAGCCACTAGAACTAGGTCTAGCTACTAGAAATCGTTAAGTTTTGTTTTCCATTTAATTTGTAATGTTTCACCATCTGGACCTTGTCCCCAAAGCCCGAAGCACTGGAGCACTGACACTACACTTTATTAATATAAAAATGCCTGGCAATTTTATATCGCGTTACGTATAAGTTTTATAAAGATTTTACATAAGAGGCACTTTGCCGCGCTGAATAAAAGTACAATAAATAATTTTTAAAAACATGTTATATGTATAAGAAAACTGATTAGAGTTATAAATACAAGTGTCTCAAACTGATTAATTTTGAAAAGTTATGAAAAAAATATCGGCACAAAGAACTACAAAAAAAAACAAAAGAACTCTCAAATAAATAACTTCTAAAAAAAACAAAAAAATATATAAAATATTAAAAATTTCAAAAAAAAATATAAAAATATATGAGATATATAAAATTTTCAGAAAAAAATATTTTTGACCACTGGAATATTTTAATCGCATGTATTAGTTGGCTTCCACCTGCCATCACAAACGGTTTTAATTTAACAGATGAAAAAAATCAATGTACATAATTATATATTATAATTTACATTTTATTCGAGCTGTAGTCTGTATTCTCAGATCTTATAGAAAAATAACCCACCACCCTTTTATTTTACATTAAATATTTATGTTTTGGCCTTTCGAATTTGTGACCTACAACTCTTTGGTGGTTATTCTGAGCTTCAGGGTTACGGAACGTTTTGTCCAACGCACTTCAATCCAAGCAACTACTTTCTACTACTAAAGATACATTGAAACTGATATACTATTACTTCAAGATATTTTTTAAATCTTCTCTTTGCTTTGTCAGTTTTTATGATTTCTTTAGTATATGAAGTATTTCGATCGCTACCTTTTTTACCCACAACGATATTTATACCTTGAGCCGTTGTAACATAGGTATCACTGCCAAGTGTATGTGAAGTCCGGTATTTGAGGGGTCGTGTTAATGAGCGGCGACCGTATGAAAATCGTCGATGCTTGCTAATAGCGCGACGTTTGCTTATGGTGCGGGCTCGTCGCAAATTGACAAATCGCGGCGCGCTGACTGCATTTACGGCGCCGCATCGTGCTCGTTAATAAACTCATACTGCCAATGCGCCGAATCCAAAATGCGAGGAAACCGTCCGCTAACAAGCCCCCCCCCCCCCCTCCTGGGATTGGCAGTTCACTGTATATTTAATTCAAATTTGTTAACTTGTAAAACTTGGCAGCCCTATTCTGTAAGAACAAATATTCTTATCGTTTGCTATTAAAAATCTCATGTTCCACATAATAAGTCATTTTGAATGTACTTAATTTCTCGGTTGTTCAAAAAGAATAAAATGCAAATTGTCGTGTAACTCAAAGCAATGCCTATGCACTTTTCTAGCATTTAACCTAGCTTGATGGCCGGTTGATTTGGATTATGTCAAACTTATATGCTTTATGCATTAAATTGTATTGTACTATTGTAATAAGTTGTATGTAAAGTGTGACGATGTGTAATATTATGTTTCGCCCGGTAACGGCAATGTTGTTTTTGTAAAGATATATTTTTGACAAGTTTTGTAGCCTTGTGTTGCATTTTATTTTTATTGAACACGAGCAAGTTTTTATCTCCATATTGTACAAAGAAATTATTGTAAAGAAAATATTCTGTAATAGTTAAATATATACAACTGCCAAAATTGTGTTATAATTTTATTACTCGTATCGTATGTCATACGATCGGACCCTATTCAATATAGTTTTCATTACACAAGCCAATCAGATTTTTTTTATTAAGATAACGATAAATTTGTTTATTTTTGTATTGATTGGATGGATGGCGGGTCAGATCAGTTGCGCTGCATGTGCCTAGTTAATGTAGCGTCTCGATCTACTGCCGCCTTCCTACCTAGGCAAGTATGCTCCATCGATCTCATCGTCACCTACCATCAGGTGAGATCGAGATCAAATACTTGCCTATAAATGTATAAAAAAAAAAAAAAAAGATTACATTGGGCGGTGCTATTTGTAAAGCAAAAGCAATATTTCGTCATCATCTTTATTGACATTAATCTCCAAAGTAGTTTATATAACGTAGAATACAAAATAAAGTTTCACCAAATCTAATCCAAAATTGATGCATTTTTATATACTATAATCAAGGTTAGACTACTTCAAACCATCTTTTAATTATATTAAATCACACGAACTTTTAGATCTAGGTGCTATATCATTTTTAGACGTCAAAGATAATAGATATTACATGTATTTCTTCTTACCCCAAAAACAAAATTAAATACGCTCAAGCTGTATTGCTTTTATTAAAATTTAAATATGACAATATGCTAAAGAAAAGAAAATTGCAAGGTGTTGTTTGCTTGATCAATGCCTAAATGAAACAAGCTTGTTTCCTATGAGCGAACCACCTACAATTTCCCACAGTAGGAAAATACGTCACTTACAAAAAACTTGAAATCGAGGCTAGACAAAGCATAAATTATCCTTTTCCCAAATCATCCGATACATCGCTATGTATTTTACTCTCACGAAAGCCACCAGCGGCAGCATATACATACATACACGGAAATGTACATCTTACTAAACTAATAAGTATAAGGTAGTCGTACATTCAAATTAACTGCGACAGCGCAGAATGCTCCCGGTTCAGTTACCCGGGCAGGTAAGGAACTAAAATATGAAAATAAAAGTCAAATACTGAAACCCTAAATTCCTTGGGAATGCCTTGAGACTAGACTATGATCTACGTCGCGTCCCCCGAAATTTATAGAAGTTACACTATAATAACAAAGGCATTACACAGCATTTTTAAAGAAAATCTTTTGCATCGCCATTTTCGACCACGAATGGTAAAGGAGCTATCCCCTGATGACCAGTCATGGTCCGAACCATTTCTAGCGCACGCAGAATATTGTTATTTTCCAGCTAATTGCAGTCTGAAGGCATGCCCACTAAACGAAATCAAACCAGTCGCGCTCTACAAAATTCTCCACTCACTCTGAGCCCTGTCTCTCACATATACTAAACACTAATTACATCATACAGAATAGGGCTAATCCTAACTAATATAAACTCTACAACAAATCGGCATCATTTAAGTGTACTAACATATTTTGGACAGATCATCACCATCAATTAGTTTTGTGTGACCAAATAAACATATTGTGTAAAATCATACACAGTTTATATAAAATATTGGATATTGATTTGCACACAGTAACTAAACTAACTCTCCAACACTGTTCTATAATACCAATTTAGAGGCGTTTTGCATATAAAATTTTACGCAAACACATTCACAATGTGACATTATACAACAGATCTTAATCTTCATTCTTATAAAACAGTACGATATTTACAAGGAAGGACATACGCTAATAGACAATTATTAACGAATAGTTTATGAATATGCGATTGCAATCTTGCGACGCAAACGCATATGACTCGCTATGGACCTAACGTAGTGTTAAAGCTGCTTTACGATAGCCAATATCGGTGCCAATAGCTCTGGCCAATACTCATAGCCATTATGTATGTTGAGCATTTTAATGTTGGCCTTCATGTTAGCGCCAGATTGCGGTGTTGTCTTATTAACTGAGGTCGATGGATGCTCGCGGAATGTTACTAATGGCCAAACATATTGGCTATCGTGAAGTATAGGGTTTAATAAATAACTTATATCTGTTCAGTTGTATGGTCAGTGTATGTCCTTCTCTCGCGGGAGTTGCTGCGACTCCTGGCCACTCGCTGCAGCGACACGCGTTACTTCTTGGCGCCGGCCGCGTTCTCCGACGCGTCGGCCTTCTCCTCCGTCTTCACTACCTTGCCTTCACCTCGAAACAACCAAATATTGGGAAACTAAACTAATGCAAGCACATTTAACATAATTCTCAGAAAACGCGACACCTACAAAGCCTGCTGGCACTATCATTATTGTTTATTAAACCTGCGGGGACACATAATATCTTTCACCATGATCTGATTAGACAACAAACATATACTTTTCCTATATCAGACACAGGCTCTTAAACGCCTATTTTCTTTTGAATATTCCTTAATCAGCTGATTTCCGAAAACCAATTTCAAATCAGTTTAGTAAATACTAGGTAAGATTGAACACGAATTTGATTTAGGAAAAATAATTCTGGAGCGAACTATTATGTGATCATATCCCAAGATTATCAACCCTCTCAACTAATTTAGGGGTAATATTTTAGAATAATAGGTAATGCATTCGGATCAGAGTGCCATGTCGTCAGCGAGCGCGGCGGCGGCAGCCGCGTCGCGGAGCGCCGAACAACTCGCCACTGTCGCTAGCGGACTGCGCGCGTGGCGGCTCTACGACTCGTCATCAAGTCTCATCACTTCCGATACATCATATCATTTTAGATTGTTGCATCCAACTGAGCCAGCGTGTGGACACGCGCTTAAACGAATCCTAGAACGCGTTTCCGTCGTTCTGTTTGGCTAATCTTAAACTACAGAACCGAAACAAAAACTTGTTTCGGCTTTTACGAATGGGTAAATGTGTACGGTGTCGGTAGATATTAGGTGCTCACCGTTGGGCTGGTCGGCCTCGGCCTCGGTGTTGGAGCGCCTGCGCTTGCGCGGGAACTTCCAGCCTCCCGCGGGGTGCTTGACCTTCGGCAGCGGCTCCATATCCAACACCTGCACGGTCGCAAATATTACTTACTTTATCATTCTTCGATAATTAATTGATTTTATTTCCATTTATTTTAATAAACATGATATTTTGCACTTAATAATAAATGCCCGTACCTTGTGGATCTGCCTAAACGCGATCTGTCTGAGGAATTGCTGCGCAGATGCAGTGAGATCTTCACGTTTCTGCGGCGGTAAGTTACCGAGCGCGTCCTGGAATATTGTTAAACGGTAAAGTTTGAATGAAGAATGTAATGTTCCGATGGGTTCAGCTCAGAATAAGTATCTACTTAACCTAATGGAGATGTTACCAGATATTCATCCAATTGTATGTTTCCACAAAAATACGTAAATTTCCATAAAAAACAAACTATATCATATGAATGTTGCGAGAAAAAAATAATAGTGTCGAGGCATTGCTAGATTATTTCCTGAACAAAATCTGACAACGTTTTTACACTTTTTGAGGGAACAACCTACAAGTGTCAATACGTTGTCAGGTTTTGTTTCACGAGTTGTAAAAGTTGGTCGCACGTAGTGGGTGCGACTAGCGGTGTACTCACCAGCAGCTCCTTCTCGCAGGGGTCGCGCAGGCCGGGCCCGTGCTCCAGCAGCAGGCCGCCCGCCACCGCCTCCATCACGCGCCGCAGCGCTTCGCCCGGCGACAGCGCTCCGCCCGCCGACTGCATCACGCCCGACACCAGCAGCTCCATCGCCTGCACAACCACAAGACCCAGCATTTTATAGACAACCCATTCAACTACATTGCCTCTCATAGTCATCTATACTAATATTATAAATGTGAAAGTTTGGATGGATGGATAGATGGATGGATGTTTGTTACTCTTTCACGCCCGAACGGCTGAACGGATCTGGATGAAATTTGGCACAGAGATAGATTATAGTCTGGAATAGCACATAGGCTACTTTTTATTCCGGTAAAATTTATGGTTCCCGTGGGATAGATGTTTTAATTTTTCATACTGTTTATCGCGGGTTACACCGCCGGGCGCAGCTAGTTGTAAATAAACGAATATTTTCTATAACTTTTGAGGCGAATCCTTCCCATCCACTGCTGGACATCGGTCTCCCCTAAGGACTATCACACATTGCGGTGCTCCGCCGCTCGCATCCAGCGGTTTTCTGACATCGCTCCTCTACTTTGAAAAGCATTACCGCGCAACGTTTTCAGACTCGTGGTTACAAATTTAGAACTCTGCCCCAACGGCTGTCGGTTCTTCGAGCTATGTATCCCGAAAATGACTACCACTCTACCTTTGCAATTATTCGAACTATGTCATAGGTATACGTCGGTAAATAATTTCATCAATTTAACGCTACCACATATCGAAACTCGAGTATATTTCCAACTAAATGAATTTCCGTTTTCATGTGAGGCCTCAGAATAAATTTCAGTATCGTGCTTTATACCACGCTTGATTCTTGACACTGATTTGGCGGCAATCAATTTTTTTTTATTTCAATTACTTTTTTGTTAACATAGGATAAAAAAATAATATCTCGTATTGATTCCGAATCAGAATGCATTTTGATTAATGTAAATCATTAGGTACAGTACTTATGAATCTTCAAAATTGTTACAAAATGCAAATCTACAACTTTAAGACCCGTTCGGAATGCCGTTCCTATGGAGAAGAACGGGCAAGAAACTTCGTGGTTTGCTCTTTTTAAAAATATCTTTTAATTTTTGAGCAGTACATTGGTATTGGTATGTGAGAACAATGTCGCACAATATTTAGCATATAAATCATAAATTTTATTTGCGATACATACTAGACCATTTTCTTGAACATAACGATGAATATTTATTGGTAGTACAATCGGATCAGAGTGCCATGTCGTCAGCGAGCGCGCCGGCGGCAGCCGCGTCGCGGAGCGGCGAATAACTCGCCACTGTCGCTAGCGGACCGCGCGCGTGGCGGCTCTACGACTCGTCATCAAGTCTCATCATTTCCGATATTATGTTTATAAATAAGAAAATTTACTTTCCTATGTTAAAAATTACAATCTATGGCTAGCTAATTCTGTAAAAATCTCTTCCCAATTTTGTACTTGCTGTTTTATCAGAAATAAATACGTTATCTGTCGCATCAGTAGTATTTTTTAATAGTTTAAATATATGAATGACTCACGTATGGATTGAGCGGCGTCCAGTTGGGTATGCGCTTGCAGAGATCCCTCATGATCCGGATGATGATGACGCACGACTGCAGACTGGCGGCCCTAGCCTACGCACACAAGCGCGGTCAGAGGCGGCCGGCGCCGCCGCGCGCGGGCGGGCCCGGGCGCGGCGGACTGCCCAATTTATTGCTCCACTCTCAAGTTACGAGTTTAAAGTAGAAAAAAGAAACAGAGCAATAAATGTGGAGAGTGACGGCCACATAGAAAACTGCGTTTCCTCCCTCCCTCCCAGAGTCGGCTCACTAAGTGCGGGAAACGCAGCTTGATCGATAGACAAGCACTTGTAGCCACATGTTCATGGGAGTTCCTTCCACTCATTTAACTCAAAAGTCTACATCGGATAGTAAAATAAAGAAATAAACATGTGACTAAAATAATACGTGCGCACTCCCGCTTTGAAAAAGTAACTGCAAAAGATTAGGCCTCGAATCCAGTGAGACTCAGGAACGGAGCCGTTACGATGTTACGGAGCGTCAAACGTTCGGTGGAGTGCGCACACGTTTGTAAAAGTGATGGCGATGTACCTGGAACCACTTGGCGTGCCGTAGGGCGGCCAACGCGTCCAAACACTTCTGCCGCGGTAGCACATCCTTGTCGTCTCGCTTTATGTCGCCACCGTCTAGCGACAACAACACAAAGGGTGTTTGACCATCAGGACGTCGACGAAAACGGGGCAAACATGGGTCCTACAGCAGAGCGGCCCCGCGGCCGCCGGCGCCAGGCGCGGGCGGACACGCGTCGAGCCACTAGCGATCGATTGTCTACACAGAGTTAGCTACTAATCGGCCAGAACGCACGCCTAAGTCATAGAAAATTTCTAATAGAATGATCAATTTGGTCCTAATCAGGTTGGATAAGGATGTGGTAAATGATAAATAACAATAAATATATAAGTATAGATACAACGAGATAATGTTTGCTCCGTTTCAGTAGAGTGATATACCACTGCGGAGTCAACGCGCACGTGATATATCGCGATAGATGATCAAAAATCCTTTTCTTCTCGCCGCATCTTACCCTACTCACACCTAAAAATAAGCATTCAACACAGTGCCCGGCGCCGGCGACGCCGGGCGGTAAACTTTGAACAAATTATCTCTTTTATGACACATCATTAATATCAATGCGCAAGACAAAATATTCAGGAAAAATATACATATACAAAATATAGAACAGATTATACCACATATTAGATAGTTTGTTCTGAGCGTTCCTCCGAGTAAAAGTGACGATTTCGACAACCAATTTCAACGGGCTAGGCTCGGCTAGGCGTCGGCGCGCTAAGTTTTGGCTAGAACATAGCATCGAACAATAAGACAGAATACGTGTGGTAGTGAAATTGGCGGAGTCGATAATCGCTTGTGTTGCGGGCGGCACTCACCGGCGGGCTCGCGCATGACGGCCGACGTCAGGCTCACCAGCACGCTCACCGCGCCGTCCGCCACCTGCACCGCGCCCTCGGCCGCCTGCAGCTCCACCTTGTACTTGGCGTCGTCGCCCGGGCCCTGCGCCGCCGACAATACCACTCGTTACACACATTTCGGTACGGAGCAGGGTCGCTTGTCAAATACTATCGGAATCAATTGTCGATACTTGGAAGCAGGCTCAATAGTCGTGTTACTGAGTCATTGTGTAAGAGCATTAACAGGATTGCATGATTGTGTACGTTTGTGTGAGATGTGTGTGTGTGGTGTGTATGTTGTGTGTGTTGTGGTGTGTGTTGGAGTATGTGCTGCGATGTGTGTGGAGTATGTGTTGTGGTGTGTGGAGTATATGTTGTGGTGTGTGTGGAGTGTGTGTGTGTTATGGTGTGTGTGCGTGTTGCGGTGTGGTGTGTGTGTGGTGTGTGTGTGGTGTAGTGTGGTGTGTGTGTGGTGTGGTGTGTGTGTGTTGTGGTGTGATGTTGTGGTGTGATGTTGTGGTGTTGTGGTGTGTAGTGTGTGTGTGCAGGGTGTGTCGTGTGTGCGTGGTGTGTGTTGTGTATGTGTGTGCGCGTGAAATGTCACCTTGAGCTTGGCGAGGTGTTGCGGCAGGTCAGCGGCGACGCGCTTGAGTAGCGTGATGGTGGGGCGGTCGTGGCACAGCACCACGAGGCGCACGTCGCGGTCGCCCTTCAGCAGCAGCCCCTTGGCCAGCAGCCCCACGCGCATCACGCCCTTCAGCGCGCGCCCGCCCTCCGCCGCGCCGCCAGCCCCGCCCGCGGCGCCCGCCCCTCCCGCCGCGCCGCCCGCGCCCGCCGCGCTAGCCGCCGACTCGCCCTCGCCCATGAACGAGAACCTGATGCACCCATCGCACTCGTCAATCATCTCCTCTACCAGTTGGAGTCACAGGAGATTGTCATTGAATAAATTTAATAACATTGGACAAACCATTTTTATTCGATTTAGCTCCTATTACGCGACATGGAAATGATGCAACATATTTTATTATTGCTTACCCAATATAGGCTCAATATGCCCAATTTCATCATATTTACGGCTATTTTGAAACCAGTCCTAAATTCTATAAAAATAATAGAACATTGCTATTGTCCAGACATTAAGGCACGAAAAAGGAACAAATTTCCTGCAAATCTGTGGCTCAACTCCAAATAGAAACAAAGGAATACTTACTCGGTATCTACTAGCTAGCTACTCATAACTACAACTACAAAATACTACACAAAAAAATGTTGTAACGAGTAGTCTCGACTTACGCGATTGTTTTCTCAGTGCCGATTTCGGAACAATCTTCAGTCATTGGTTCCTTTTTAACCTCAATTTTAATGGCCTTCCAAACATATTTGGAGCTACTGCATGGAAATTTACCCAAGCAATTATGAGTATATGAAGCAACAAGCGAAAAACATTAGACATTTTCACATTTAAATACATGTATGATATTTCAAAACAGATTTCGAAATAAACAAAACGCAAAAAAAAAACACCAAATTAAAGGCGTTAGTTAATGATTTAGAGAATATTCCCATATGTTCCAGTCTTATTAAATTATGCATACAATGATATTAAAGTTACAAAAAATACTGTTTTAAACGTAAGAGGTAATGTACGTGTACTTACAGCTGGTTGTCGCGGCCGTCTTCCTTGCCTTCAGGCTTGTCCTCCTTCTTGTCATCAGGTTTGACGTTTGACTTAGCTGGCGTCTGTCCCTGCACACAACATATTCTCAATTAGAATAATAATTTCTGATAAAACTGATTCCTTGACATAGTATTCCGTGCATACAATTTTCTCTCAGATATGTAGATTTACCCATGATATTTCCTTTACGTTTAGCAAGTGGTAATCATAGTTGAAAATGAGACTTATAACGTCAGTTCCTCAGTCTGCTGCAGAATGGCAGTTAAATTCCCTAGACAACTGAAATACCTAACATATTGATATATCTTATAAGTGTTTACGGTGCCATTACTATATTAGTGTCAAAACCGTTGCCGCCTTGGACCACATTCACGAAAGAAAGATCTCTGGTATCTACCAGCAAGCGAAAAGCTAAGATCGCTTTCTAAATGCCTTTATTGTGTTGAGGCAGCGACATTATTAATGATCTTGCTCCACCCTTATTTGCGGTCAAACGCTGCACGATATATATGGCAACTCGGCGGCTACACAATAGGGCGACTGACCTTAGGCTTGGCCTGGTCGGCGAGCGCGTCGGACAGCGACTTGAGCGCCTTCTCGGTGTGCGACACGGCGCGCTGGATGTCCTGCAGCTGCTGCTCGGCGGGGTAGATCTCGGCGTGCTTGCCCAGCACGTGCCGGTCGTCCGACGTCTCCGGCCGCCGCCCCACCGGCCCGTACGGCATGCCCATACCCATGCCCATGCCCATGCCCTGCGCGACCACACCGTGCCGGTTACATCACCGCCGGGGCGCCGGGGGACCCTAACTACTTCATCTCAGTTGCACACCGAAACTGAGATGAAGCAGTTAGGAACCGAGTTAGAAACCGAGTCTGGCACTTCCAGACCAATTTTCTATCGATGTAATTAAAACAATTATGTTCTAATAAAGTTTAGTTTACCTGATCTAATGAAAATTTGACTAGCTAAATACATTTGCAAAGACGAGTCCGCTTATCAATTTGATGGCAAAGTTACACAATGCAAATTATTCATTATTCAACTGTTAAATATGCTTAATGATCCTGTGGGTTGCAGAGGCGATATGACTAGTGGACCTGGTCTTAAATTTACAAACGTTCTAATGATGTAATATTCATATCAAATGATGTAGCATTTGAGAAGGATGTGTATGGGTGTGTGTGGTGTGTGGTGTGTGGTGTGTGGGGTGCAGTGGGCGGGGTACGCACGTGGTGCTGGTGCTGGTGCTGGTGGTGGTGGTGCGGCGCGGGCGCGCGCCACCACGGCTCCGCGCCGTCCCAGTACATGCGCTCGTCCTCCTCCATGCCCTGCGCACACACATCACTCGTTTTATCATTTACAGATCAGAATTAAATATTTATAACCTACAATTTGTATAAATAAAGCAACTGATGATCATGGTTGGCGCTGGTGGTCAATTTGATAAAATTCACGTCTTTATCGCATCAAGTATGCTATAATTCCATTTTCTGACAGTAAAGTAAATAGGTAGGTAAATAGTTGTAGGTTATACAAAGAAAAAGAACTCTCGGCGACCTATTTCTCAGAAAGGTGTCAGAATTGGTGATTTAGAACGGGTCCCTGCAGGAGACGAGACAAAACTTTGAATACGAGGGAGAAAAGTTAAAGGGGACAAAGAGTTAAATTATTACGTACATCATGCATGCGGCGGCGCGCCCACAGCTCGTCCCTAACCAGCATGCGCTGAGCCTTAGCCTCGGCCAGCTTGCGCTGGTGAGTCGACGGCTTCACCTTCACTTCCAAGTCCGGTTGTACCTGCCAACACAGCACTATGTAATATCTTGTAGGATGGCCAACGGTGGGCATGCAGGATGAGTAAGTCCTCATTGAGCGTTTGTAATCATTTGATGCGCGGAGCTCTTGGCAGCCGCACGCGGCCACCAGGCTCACGCGCACCTCAAACCTTTTACTAAGTAATCATTGGACTATATGGTGCCGACCGATATTATATTGCAGGCAGTAAAACTCTATAAACCTCGAGTTTGAATGCAAAACAAAAAATTGCTTATAGCTACATAGTTTTTATTCTATATTATTCAAATTTGATTGAGGCACAATGAGGTCAACATAACTGTACTTTATCTCTTTATTTCATTCCATTATTTTCTGACGAATGTTTGCAACCTTAATGTGGTATAATCTGTGTCGATTAAAATATTTCATTTTATTTATTTCAGTCCCTTTTTAAGTTTCCATACCATTTACTTCGACACGTTGTATTAGGATTAAGGACACATACTAGAGGCTAATCTTGACGGAATCAATAACATTTTAGAAGTTCCATATGCCAGAATGCGGTACTAACCTTCTTCTTATACTGCAGCCTGTGCCGGCGGCCCTTCATGTGCATCTCCTTGGCGTTGGGGTCGTTGAACTTGCAGTCGCACAGTTTGCAGTTGAAGCTGAGCGCCTTGCCGTCGTCGCCGCGGATCTCCTCGATGTAGTCCTGCCCCACAGGCTGCACCTCGGGCTCCACGTCTCCGTCGTCGTCCTTGTCCTCGCCCTCCTTCTCCTTGTCGCCTTGGGGTAGTTTGGTCTCGTTGGCCGACGTCCCCGCCACGGTACTGAGTCCCCCGGACGCAACGAATGCGATCTTGGGCGTGCCAGCCACCGTCTTTTTGGCTAATAGAATTGGAAAGTCAAATTTTCTCGTTTGAGTTTCACTTTAAGGCATTTTCTAAGAGAGAGTTAGATGTGGACCCTTTCTACAAGACGGTAATGTAACCAGTTGGTGACAATTCGACATTAATCTTTTTATTACATTGACATGCAAATACTTTGTACAATAAACAATAATTTACTAAAAAAAAAAACTATAAATGTAAATTCAGTTTTCCACTCTGCAATTTTCTTTCATGGGTTTGAATTTAATGTCGAACGTCTAGGGATACATTTAGAAAACATGTATGGTTTCTTTCAATAATTTAGTTGTTTTTATATGAAAAAGGCCCATTGAACACACTCCGTATCTGTACTGGGTGTCGCAACGGTCTCGCGGAGAAAATTTGACTGTCACAAATCTATGTGCCGACTGAACGCGTATATACAGATATGGCGTTGTGGCCGGGGGTCAGCGCGGATGCGGAACGCCGCACAAATATGCCCTCCATACGAGCATACGTCGTACATGGAGGGCATATATGTTACACATATATACCACAAGTACTTAAATGCATGACTGCTATGAACATGATATACTAACAGGACGAGACACAGGACGGTATAGAGACACAAAAAACAATGTATCAATCGCTAATACACTATGCCATGTTTGATCATTGATGCACGGGTGGAACGCATAAAGCACGAGGCGAGTCGTAGGAAGAGATTTTGCTCACCTGACACGACCATGGTTCAGGAGGTGTTACAATAATATCATGTTTAGTAAATTAAGTATGTAAATAAATAGAACATGAGGAAAACTTTATACCATGTAGGAAAATCCAAAGACGATAACATACATTGTAGTGAATTTAAAATAACAAAATTAATCCTACAATTAGTAAAATATCATTGTGTCCATACCGATAAATATCTAATAGAAATTGAAGTAGGAAAATACTTGCAAACGCAAGAGATGGTGCCATCACACATGTTTAAAGCAAACTTTCTGTAATGTATTAAAATTTAAAATGTCATTACTTGGGTATTAGTGGCTAATTAGATTGGCTTGCCAAATGAGTGGGATGGTGGACAATGTCCTAATCATTACGCGAACCTCTTAATAATTTAGGGCTATAAATGATATTTGAATATTCCTTTTGTTTTGCTAACACAGAATAATTATGAATTTCTATCTAATTACTACAAATACATTTGAAGTTTCTATAGTGAAAGCCTCGAATAGCTCACCAAAACACAAATAACTATTAAATAATGTTGACCAACAGTACACAGAAGGCAGTGTCCGATATACATACATCCAACAAGCAAGTCATTTTTTTTACAGCAAACGTGCAATCTCGACCATTGTACTATTGTCAGTAGTTTCTCGGTAGCCTCGCGTCATATATCGGGCAAGTGCGTCAGGTAGAGTGCGGTAACAGAGTGTGTACTGACCACCGCCGAGCTTGGTGGGCTCCGTGGAGGGGATGGGCTTGCCGAGCATGGTGTGCAGCTTGACGACCTTCTGGTGCTTGATGCCGCGCACGTGCGCCGCGTACGCGTCGGCGCCCGTGCACGTGACGTCACACAGCTCGCAGCGCAGCGCGCCGCCGCCCGCGCCGCGCCCGCTGGCCGCCGACGCGCCCGCCGCCGCCAGCTTCACGGCCGCCTCCTTCTTCTTGTGCTTCTGGCCCTCCAGGTGCTCCTTGTATGTCTGTAGGAGAGGTGTATTATGTCAGCTCCACTACACTTTTATAGCAACAATTATTAGAATATACTTTCAGACTTTATCCTAGGGCAAACCGAATCTTCAACAAGAAATGTCGCTAAGGATTATAACATTTTGTGTAGTAGGTAAAGTAGTTTCAGTAAACATTTCGTAAGAAAATGTTTACAGTTGTAATATAATGACTGTCCAATATAGTGTCAGTGCGCCTATACACTTTGCAGGTAAAGCGTCAATATGAAATGACAAAATCGTGGCCTCCGCGCAAATGAAAACTGGTCAATGACCTCTGATTCCTAATCAACTCTTCAGTGATGAGTTGCGGAAAATAGTGTTGGATTTTATTCGCGCAAAAAGAAACAGTGATGTGTGGATCAGTCATTTTAGCGAATTTGGATTGAACATTTTATCATAAAATAATACAAAGAAAAGCAACTAATATTCTTATAAGCTTGGAATATCCTAATGCAACAGAAATATATCATAGGAATGGTGTATCTGGTATAAAGAATAATGTATGCTGTGCTATTGACCCGTGCGTGACCCCCGCCGACGGCTACTTTATCTGGCTTAGCCCTGAACTATAGCGCTAGTCGACAGTGGGAACTAACAGTTTGAGAAGACCTGAGATTCTCACAGTTTAAATTCAGGTATCATTATACATTAGGATGAGAGTGAGTACCTGCGGGCCGGCGCACGAGATGCGGCAAACGTCGCAGTAGTGCAGCTGCTGCGCCTTGGGCGGCGGCTTGGGGCGCCGCGTCTGCCCCGCGCCCACGCCGCTCTTGTTGTAGTTCTTCCACCCGCTAACACAACAAGTACCACAGCTTATACCCCATATAGTTTATTAGCACAATAATTAATTGACGATATATATAGTTCGCCGGTGAACAGATAGGGTCCGTACATTCACCGGTGTCATGAGTCTGTGTATTGGCATGCTGATAGCTTATAACCACGGTCTTCGTTTACAATATCCCGGGAAATAGAGGTATGGAAGGAATAGACGTAAATTGTCAGGAAAATCCACATCCACACGCACAAGTTGCACGCACAGCTAGTTTATAAATAGAGATCTGAGTCTAAAGGAGTATAAGACTCCTTCCGCCCAAGATTGTGTTCACAAGCTGTGGATGCTGACAAGGCCATTGATACTGTTGATATATTAACCATATCATCCGAGAAAACGTTCCTATAAAAATAGCTGATAGTATGGGATTGCAGACAGTCTGTGACATTACAGACTATCTATATTAAGATGCCGATTTATGGAGTAACTCGTACATCTTTATCGATTCAGTTGACGCAGGAAATCTGATGCTTGCTGCAAAGAGTTGTTATGATAAGTTACTCACGCTCCGCCGCCGGTTTTGTTCTGCTGAGCGACGTACATCGTCGCAGCATTGTAGAGAGCGGTGTCGTACGCAGTGCTGGCTCTATTTGTATTTTCTGTGTCCAAAATATTACCAAATTGAGTCTAGGATCGAATCTAACGGAAACTCAGCTCGAAAACCTCGGTTGGAAGTTTGTTTTCAATCGCTGATATTTCATCGTAGCATTCCGCAGGGCCGAATAGGTAGTGCTCTAGTGACATACGTACATAACAACCTACATCTCGTGGGGAATATAAAATTAGAGCTTTTTAGAATTATTACTCATACATCAAAGTATTCGGACATCGCAGCCTAGGTTGTTTTCAGGTATCCAGATAGATAGCTATCTGGACGGATAAAAAACAATATATGTATGCAAAAAAGGCACTTTTGAACAGTCAAAGGTACCAACAGTTCGGAATGTTGGTTCCGCTGAAATTAGCCGGCAAGAAACTCAGGGTTACCCTATTAAAAAAATAGAAGTAAATTCATAAAAATCATAATAACTTCATGTAAGCAGGCAGTGATAAGTTTGATAGACATTTTTTAACTCCATTCGATAAATATATTGCCGAATTGTAGATATACTTACGTTTAGCAGGTTGCGCAGGGGCGGCGGAGTAGGCCTGAGTGGGGTAAGAGGTGGTGGTGGTGGCGGAATACACGCCGCCGTACGCTGCCTTCGCGCCGCCACCGCCAGCACGGCCCCCGCCTTGCACCACCACGTTCTAGCACAAAAACGATTGCAGTTAAGTAAACAGTGGACTATAGGATTTTGAGACTTGGAAAAATGACAATCACAGGCATCCTGGCACAGCTGATTTAAGCTCTTTTCGGTCGGGTTACTGGTAAATACCGGAATCTCAAGCCAACGATTCTAGAATTCCACAGGTAGTTTATAATATTATTCTTGTTGTTATAAAAAAACTGTTAATTGGTTGACTGTACAATAAATATTTTTGAAAAAGTATAATTATGTGACCTTATTTTCGATAAACGCCGCGGTATCCATAATTTTTGGATTTTTGTGTTTGTATGTCTCTTCACGCATCACAGTAAACTACGCAACGGATTTTGATTAATCTTGGTACGGTGATAGCTATTAGCTATCACCATACCCGAGTCAACATATACAATGAATTCGATGCCCGGCATATAATTATTATGGATGGGTTTCCGCCGTATATGAAATCCCCTGAGTGCATTTAAATTAATCTTGGCATGGTAGTTCAAAACAAGATAAGCATCTAAGATATTTTGTATTCCGTAAATAGAAGGATATCCGAAAATCTTATGAACACATATTGTATGCCAAACACTATAATAAAAAAAAACATAAAATACTATTTTTTCGAGCAGTACAAAAACACGCGATTGGTGCATTCAATATAAATGACTCGAAATTAGATGGACCAGTTAAATTAATCAACATGTATATTACATTTTCACAACTGCTGATACTCTAAAAATATTAGACAAGTGACCAAACAGATAATAAGAAAAAAAAATAGGAATCACAGGCAGAAATTCAATAGGCATTTCAGTAAAGCTGAACTAATAATACCTAAGCTACAATATGTAATAACACAAACACTATACTGTAACAGGAAATTCCTCATTTAATAAAAGCTCATAAATATAAACTGGCAGGCTTCCAATGTGAATAGCCGTTTCTGACAACATGATTGATGACTTCCAGTTGCTATTCATCAAATATACAGAAAATTGGGAAATATGAATGGGGTGGCCATCACACTGTTTTCATAAGGGTTAGTGCTTTGAACCAACATCTTGCATTGATTGATTTGTGTGATCGATAATCTTGGGTCACAATTCAGAAGTTTTTGTTGACTTCAGTGTTTTGGCTACTATTTAGTTTTAATCTATTAATAATAAGAATCATGTTATAGGCTTTTATAAATCACTTACCATACACACTTGTAATTAATAGGAAAAGTGGCTATTGCAAGATATGCCATCCTGTGCCCAAACTAGTTCCTTATCCATATAAGCTTAGTTGAAGATCATACTGCTGTACGAGTATATCACTTGGTTTCTACAATGTTAGTGGATTGCAAGTGGTAAATGAACATAAGGTAATCAGGGAGACTAATGGTGTATACTATTAATACTAGTCTATTAAACTAGCAATAATTTATAACTTATTTCTTTTTATGTTAGCCTTATTTGTGTATCTGGAGACCCCGTAGGACATGCTCCCAGATCGAACCCAATGTTCGGAAAGGCCTCTACATCTTATTCTCATCTCACCTGTGCATAAGTGGCCGGTGTGGAGTAGGCCGGCTTGGCCGCCGAGGTGTCATACGTGGGCTGCGGCTGCGGCGGCGCGGCGGTGGGGTAGGCGGCCGCCTGCTGGTAGTACGCGCTTTTGCTGGCGTCGTAGGCCGACGCGGCCGCGGCCGCCGCGTGCGCGTGCGCATGAGCCGCTGCTGGCAAAACCACACCTGTTAGAAGAGCATTCGCCGTGATATGCTCTTTGGAATTTTACAAATATTTTACAATTCCCGATGTAAAAGGAAAGTAGAAAAGGGCTTGCAAGAAAATTTATAAATTGTAGTTTTATATTTAGTTAATATATCAACCATGGCTTGAGTGTTCAACACCATTTACTGTTCAAAGATTATTATATGAATCATTTGCAATTGTAAATACCTACTTGATTATGGTAGTAAAGTTGACAAAGATTTGCTACAAGAAATAGCTGAAATTTTGAGAATTTTAACACAATACCTACATACTTGCAGCCCAATTCTGTGTAAAAGCTAGAGTTGACTGAAGTTTCAGACTCAGCTCAGTTGAGCTAACCTTACAATTTATAGACGTGTAAGGTTGGTTTAGTAATTCCAGTCAGTTAACAGTATTCTAACCGCAAATTTATAGAATCTGACAATTCATTTAAAATTGCATTACTAAGCTCTTTTCGTCTTAAAATGCTTTGTTACTAGAATAAACTATAATACAGTTGTTTTGCAAATAAAAAAATATTTGCTCAGTTCTTATATGGCTTAGTCTGTTCAATCGACCATAAAATAGTACCGTTATACAGACGGTTCGTTCGCAAATCGCGCCATGCATCGGGCAGACCGGAAGCTACTTGTTGAAATTCGTCTCTGCTGACTAACCACTTTGTTATCGTCGATGCAAATATCACAATAACTCAATTACGCTAAATCACGACACCGCGATATCGATTTAGAGGGCATGTGGGTTACTGCCAATACATGTAAAATTTAGCAACGAAACATGTTTATTATGTAAACAATGCATGCATAGAGTGCTTATCAGTTAGGATTGCTGGTGCACGGTACCTTGCGTTGCCGCTGCGGCTTGGTATGCTGTGTCGTATCCTGTGGCGGCCGCTCGCTGTGTGCCGTAAGTAGCGGCTGTCGCTGCCGGTGCTACGGCGTATCCAGTTTGTGCGCCATATGCCGCATTTGCAGTAGCCGCACTAAAACCACACCAAGCACATCAAATACTCGAATAATACGATTCGATATAATAATACCACGATCAATACACTCCAGGCGCCATTTTGATTAGGTCAAACATGAGCACAAGGCCCATCTCGCACGCTTTCTTCATTGCCTACATAAACTACCAAAACTGACATTTTATTATAGATTACAGAAAAAGAACTCACCCATATTGGGTTCCTCCATGAGTAAACCCAAAATAATTATTTGCTGCCATCATTTACCAGTTTTCCGCGATGAAACAACAGACGCTTCAGCGGAAAAGACCGGCGTTTTGTTTGTCTCTGACTAATATGGTCGCCAAAATTATCGATCGGTGCTGCCAGGTACTTTTATAAAATAACCCACATAGGCACTAATAGGTACATTTGTCTATGGTAGCGCGCCTTGGTAATGTTAGTTCGCCGTTAGTTAGCATTCATTGCTAACTATTGTTTAAAAAATAGTAAACCAGACAGAATTTGCAACCCGGAGTCTATCCGGGCCGGCCGTTGGAGCGTCACAGGTGTATGATCCTGTAGCATCCCACTTAAAGGTGGTGAGAACAGACCGCCGGGTTCGAGTTGGTAGTCTGGACATCATAACCGTTTGAGTCATCCCGGGTACGAACGGAATGCATAACCAGCGTAAACAAAAAAAATGCAAATTCCGTCTGGAAACATTTTGGAGTCAGCTTTATACCTCGTTACTGCAGACTTATTACTCTGCCATTTATTTCTTTATTTAGAGATGACAGCGGCCGCAGCGGGGCGTTTGTATGATGTACGGGAGGTGGACTCCCAGCCAAAGGAATGTATATATAGTTACGTCAACAAGGTCACCCTGTATGTTTTCAGTGATGATGGTTGTCTGTCACAGACTACTAGGATGCTAAAGAGGTCGTGCGTGCACAAACGCTCCTTCACCTTTGAGTTCAACGCAGATTTCACCATATTTGTTTTGTTGTTTTAAATTATGGGCAATGCAAAATTTTGCAACACCTACACATAGACAATATAGAATGGAAATAAAATAATACCTACTTAAAAATACGTTTAAATGTCAGCAAAGCAACACAGCAATTTTGTTTTGTTATACCTATTCTATTTACTGAAATCTTTTTTTCGTTTGCTTAGACAAAATTCAGTCGAATAAACTTTGGAGGCCGCACCTATATGGTCTGAATGGCCCTCATATTAATGAAGCCGGGCCGTGTCCAATAGGGCGAAGTTTGACTAGTAATAATTATAATTCATGAAAGAGTACCTAGGAGCCTAGGACATTTTTAGAAGTAGGCATGCGTCATTTATTTTAGTTATAAATAAATATCTAGGTTGTGGCTAGGGTTGCCACCCGTACTTTATAATAAAGTATTGTACGTTATTTCAGGCATTTGTACTCTATACTTTATGAGAACAATAAAGTACACGAAAATACTTTATTTCGCATGATTTGATTTCTTTGTGATTTTGAAAAGTATTGTAACTATTTTTTCGTTAAGCTAATTTATCGATCAGCGCCACATCACTAAAGCACTCGTTTTTAACAATTTCTTAGGACACGCCATTTCCATTACATCATGTCACATCCATTATTTTATTTATAATGTGTATTTATTAATCCGTTATTGATATTAATTACTTGACATTGGCAAAATATCCGCCAAGTTGTGGGTGAGGCCATATTCATATCCATTTTATTTCATCGCATCTCATTTCGTAAAGAAAGAAGAACAATTTCTTAACACAACCTATCCTTAAATGTCAACAATGTCAGTGTCATTGTCACAATTTCTTGTTTGTTTTGTGCGAAGCGGTTTGAGTCCTACAATAACTACACTTGTTGTAGGCAGAATCATCAGTTTTTAAACATAATAATAAAGGAACATAAATTGTACTTTATTTTGATATTATGTACTTTTTTTTCTTACCTACCTATAATAGTGTAGCGTTCCAGCTTCTTTGTGGTTCGTGTACCGTTGCTTTGGTACATTAATAAAACACTGGTTTGTAATATGCATGTAGGTATATTATCAATATACACAATTCAGTAGCGGACGTCCGTCCCGGCGCACGATCGCCGGCAAGTGACTGTCGCTGCGGTGCGCAACACCACAAATAGGAAATGTACTTTAACTGCCAAAAACAAGGTGGCAACCCTAGTTGTGGCTGTTCAAGCTTTCAAGTAAAATGATTTTATTATTATGATGATGGGTAGGTAGGTACCTATGTACACTACATATGAATGACAATATATACATAAAATGTATCATAGACTACTGTACCGAGCAATCCAAAATACCCTATTAGGTATAGTAAGTAGGTACCTTAAGAATTTACCAGAGCAGGATAAATAAAACAAAATAATTAACTATGTAGAATGAATGTAACTTACAACTCTTCTATGTTCATTTACAGTCAATCAATTTTAAGGAGAGTAAATAATTTATGAGATAAGAATATAAGAACTTGGTTATTATGTTCATGAAACAAAGGTAAAAATGCCAAATCCATAATAAAAAAAATGTCTGACCAATACAGCAACTCTACCATCTTAAATTCAGCAATGCTTGTATTATAACTACCGCAATATGCATAAGTGGTGAACCTCATAATGCCTAGACCAGGGGAAATAACAATGGGAAAATTTATTTATAAAATTGTTTGACTGAACCAGTGATTTGAGTAATCACTGGTTCAGTCCATCATTATATTTTTGGGTAAACTGTGTAATACAAAAAAAATGTTGGATAGAGGAAATAAATTCACACTATGGAATGGTGTAATCAACCAAAGACTTACAAGTTGAGGCAACCAATTGTGGAATTACTTTTATCAGAGTAGTATAATGAAATACTATGATATTCATAATAATATATTACTTGCTGTATAAATCATCTTCTTAAAACCTATGAGGTATTTTTCAAATATTATCCCAAAAGCAATTTAAAAATTATTGTCAGTATGTTCAAGATGATCAGCGGAACTGAAAAAAATAAAAATAATGTAAATAAATAACTAGAACTTCAGATAAATACAAGATGGTGTATGCACTACAGTAAGTCAAGTTTGAGATTATTCATAAGCTAACCATAAAATTCATATTCTACGTAATTAGACACATTATATGGAGAGTTAAGAGTTTTAAATACTGTCTGCTACAGGTGCTGTTCAATTTGCCATACAATGTGTCTAAATACATAAACTATACTGTTAGTTTATGAATAATCTGAAACTTGATGTACAGAACCTTTCCAAGTGCAATTATGTGAGTAACTTTCCACATTCAGCTTATCCTAGACAGTTGACTACATGGCTAATCCTTTCATGACAATGTTAAAAATAATTTTGCCACCGTCAGCAAAATACAAGATGTAATCTCCTCTGAACAATCTTCTTAATAATATACTATTAGTTATGAATGTCCCTGATTAAAAACAATTTAATTGCCAACATAAGGGTAAGAAGTAGCCAACCACATACCCTTGTGTTCTCACTCTAGGGTAGGGTAAGACTACACCCCTCTATGTTTTGATTTGAATTATAATACTCACTCCTTGTAACTGTTCTGATGGACCTAACTAAGTTTAAAATTTGAAATTTAACCGAAGACTGATCCTCAAATCCTTGGTTTTGATTGTTTGCTCCCCATCCCACTGAAACAATTCATAACATTAAGTAAGTAGGTTCTTACATACAGAAAAACACCACATATACATACAAAAAATAAACTATAAGCTCTCGACATCTATCAATTTCGTTAGTAAATATTAAAGCTATAACCAAATATGTACAAGGGCCAATTTATTTTAAATGTTCAACTACAATTGGTAGGTTAGGTCCGTAGGCACTTACTTTTTTGCATAAATCTTTCTTCATGGAGCACACAGACTGCGTTTAAGCACAGCAAACTGGCCTCAAATAGATTCCATAACGTGAGCATGTTTAAATATAAATTGAATTAGTATAAATATAATCATACAGGCAGATACAGTTTTAACTGTTTGTTGTTGTTTTGGCAACTGACTGGAATAGACACAGATCACATTTACTCACAGAGAGACGGCCTGCCTGGCTTGGCCCTGGCTGACGTGCACACACAACTATGGCGTCACCATCTTGTAAGTATTTGGCCAGTGTCAAGTATAAGGATGTAACCGATTTAAGGTAAGTAGAATTAGTAGTTCTATAATTAATCAAATAGCTTAATAAGCAGTTTAATCCAAAATAAACACGAAAAAAACCTTTTCTGATAGCTAATCCACATTTTTGAATCATGTTCTGTTTTCTGGTTTTCCTACTAAGTAGAAGTGGAAAAGCATGCTTTTAATGTAGCGAAAAAGCTCTAGAATAGGGGATAGGCACTGTAATATTTTAATTGAGCGCTAACCAACCACAGACATCGACAGTTCTAGCAGAGCCTGAAAAGTGATAGATCTAACACCAAAAGCGATAGGTTGGCATCACTAGTTAACGTTTGAAGGTCTGAGTCAAAGACTAAAGTAATAATTGAGCTGTCCAAGAAAGGTCTGATGGTGTACGCAAATCTATCCACACCGACACGCCAACGCGCTGAAAGAGCCAAACGAATCGAATTTTTATATCCAAAAATAAAATAAAGTTATAAGATTGCTTTTTTTTTGTTTCATTTACATTACATTAAGTACTCATCTTCCTTTGTCTAACATTATCTGTCTTTGTTTCATCGCATATTTTTATATTACTAGCTTATTTTGTGTACACACGTATTTTAGAAGATAGTTTTTAAAGTTTTTTACAGATTGGAAGCACGTTCAAACTCCAGCTCGCACCTCTAGGATTTTTGGATGTGTGAATCTCAATTTAACCATGATTATCACTTGATTAAATGCGAAAAAAAACATCGTGAGGAAACCTGCATGTCCCTCATCGAAAGATATGTTAAGTCCGCTAATCCATACTGGGCCTGCATGGTGGACTGTGGCCTATGCTCGCTCGCATTGAGGGGAAGCCCGTGCACAAAAGTAGGGCAGTAAAAAGGGCTAATATTGTTTTTATTATAATTAAAATCATTCACCATCTCGCATGTAATACTCATATAGTATATCAGAGTACTTAGCAGCTTCCTCTATTTTTAACGCAATATCAAAATATTAGTGGTTTTAAAAAAAAATTGTTTGACGTTATGGCGCTAATTCACTAGAAAATTACTTTTGTAGTGGAACCACAATTAGCCAATCGATTAACGGTTTGATTTTTGAAAGCTTAATTCAAGGGCATATTGACAATTAAATAAACACTAACATTAACCCAGTCTGGGTGAATGTTTTTTAGTTTCTTGGGGTTGGCAACCCTGATTACCACTGTGAAAGTTATCTATGGTGAAAGTAATCACTACCTATCGCAGCCTTTGTTTATTGCTTTTTATTGCAAACCATCACTCAACAATAAAGTCTATAGAATGCAGTGTTGCCAGAAGGTTACTTAGGTAACCTTTTAGGTGATTTTTGACTCCTTCAGGTTACTTCTAGGTTACACGACACAAAAGGTTACATTTAGGTGATTTTTTGGAATTTGCTTGCGGAATGATTTTTTAATTCCCTCCAGTGGCTTGTATTATTATTTATTCTGTACATACTACATACTGTAATAATAATAAGTACATACTAACGAATAACTACGCTAGTAAGTAATAAGTTTAGTCGCTGCCCTTTGCAGACTAATTACGAAAGGCTTAACTGAAATAATTTGACTTAGTTGGTTTGGGTTCCCACAATAACACCGGCTAACCACAGTAAGTAGGTATGTTCATGTGTATGTGCTGTGTGTGTGTGTGTAATTACAGATGTTCAGAAGTAGATTTTGTAAATATTAAAATACAACTTTATTTAAGTTATGGAAGAAACTTTTACATTACCCATAATTCTGTAAGTTTTTTTTTTTTGCTTGGTCATCTAAAATGTAAAAGGTTACTTTTCCTACAAAAAGGTTACTTTTTGTACATTTTAGGTAACTTTTGCCAAGACCTCGCTGGCAACACTGATAGAATGAATACACAAAGCCTACCTTCTATTTCTATACTTATCGTTTGCTCAACATAGGTAATCAAACAGGAAAATTCATCAGTTTATGTGTTCAGACTTCAGACAACATCGGGCAATATTATGATTGAAAACAATCAAAACATGGAATCTATATTGTTAGTGTCTCTAGATCAAGAAAATAATACAAAAAATATTAATAATACTAGTGGTAAGCCATCCTCCATCTACTTATTTAACTGTATGGTACCAAGCCAAGCATGCAATAGACTGGGCGAACCTAGTAATTATGAAAAGTTCTTGCAAAATTTGTCTACCTATTTTTCTATTTGGCCATGTAAAATTATTATATTGTTAAGGTAAACACAAGGAAGTATACTTAGTCCTTAAGAAATCTTAGTCTTCAATACCAAAACTCTTATGATGGAACATGGGAAAAATTACCATAACATGAAACTTACAGAACTGTGCTACTCATGACATACTTAAATAACAAGATTCTTATTTATTCATGTAAAATTGAAATGTAAATGTTTCTCGCAATAATACTAATTTCAGAAGACACAATAAATGTAAACAATACTGAGGAACATAATAATAAATCATCTAAACCAACTGACAATCTGTCTGAGTCATTAAAAAGGATATCACCAATGTTTGAAGAAGAGCCTCAGAGTTACTTGTCTGAGACATGTGTGCCCGAGTCACTCAAAAGGAAAAAAGTTGAACTTTATGCTAAAGATACAGGCCCAAAGATGTACAATATAAAAGGTAATGTTGTCACCCCACCAATAATTACCAAAAACTTACCAAAAGTCTTTGAATATCTGCCCATTTTTGGAAAACCAAAATCAAAGTCAGATTTAGAAGATTTTTATAGGAGCAAGATAAGAGATTTTGTTGGATGCGATGTGAATGATGAGGAATTTGCAGACTTGCAGAAGTATTGCAGGTAACCATTCATTGCCTAATTGTTATGTATCTGAATGAGAATATTTTTAAGTAAACCCTTACCATAAATGAAATTATCATACTGCTTTTTAAATATTATCCTCTTGAAGAAGAACAGGCATAAAATTCCATAGTTAAACTTTTCACAAGGGTTTTATACAATTAAAATGTACTTAGGTGTTGAGATAATATGCTTATTCACATACATTTTATTGTAATATTTTTTTTTTCAGTCCAGACCATCTGAAAACTGGGCAAGAATTAGTGATGTCAACTAAAGTCCCACAACCAGGGTTGCTCGTTAATAACAGCGATAAGCCCAAAGACAGTAGCTCTGAACACCAGGATCCACCAAACCTTTACATACTGAAGAAATACAAGCTCAGAGTAGAGAAGGATCAGAAAGGAATTTTCACAAGGAAACTTAAATATAGGGGAGTCCGAATGATTCCACCTATTCAAGAGGTTGGTTGTGTACTGTAATAAAGTAACCTATAAAGGTTTGTTCACACAAGAAATTTTATTAGGTTAGGTGAAAGTTAGGGGTGGGGGTTAAATCGGTATGGGCCATTTATGTATATGGTCCTTACCATTCTATGCATATTGATAGATGCATGGGTAGGGCCTTGCACCAGTGCTAAGGTTTCGTTTTTTCAGGAGAGAGAAGAATTTGCAGACATCGCGGGTACGTCGTCGTTCCAGGACGCGCCAGACGAGGAGTTGGAGCCCGGCAAGGACATACTTTACCGAATTAGGATTTACCGGCCTTACGCATACACTCCAGCTAAAGAGAGACAGGTACAATGGGTTAATTAAATTAATACATGTATGCTGTATAAAAAAAAACATAATAGACACTGTCATGCATGTGATGTATGCTGTACCTGTAAGCACAGGTGTACTGCAGTGTCCTACTTTCGCTGATGGTATATGCTCCCAATGTTATAGTGGGACGTCGACCAGCCAATTACGCAGGGGATATTATATTGTACCCATGTGTGTGCAAGTGCAGGCATTCTCTTTCCTCACTATGATAGTCTGATGGGACAGCATCTAAGGCATCTAAGAGATCAGGCGTAGGACTGACGGCCTTACGTGCTCTTCGAGGCATGAGCAAGTGATAATCCTGGTTAAACATGAGATTCGCACATGAAATCCAGCAATCTCAAGGATGCGAGCTGTAACACACAATGTACAGAAGTACAGTTTTATTAATAATACCGTCAGACGAACACACAAACTAAGCAATGTATTATGGGTACTGTATAATGGACTGGGGGCGATCTTATATTGAATATCCCATGATTTGGGTACAAACAATTGTGCCTATAACACAAAGTTTGACCCTACCAAGATTCGAATCCAGAACCTTCTTCACAGAAGCCAGGGTCACTACTAACTGAGTCAATCAGCCCCCTGATTACGTATCTTGCGTAGCCTAGCTATACCAAAGCGACAGCAATGATTATGGTAATATTTGCTTTCCAATCGCATCTTTGTATGAGATCGCAGCGCTACGTAATACGAATTAGCGATTTGGGAGCAATAATTGCTATCGCTAGGCTATTGCAGGAATCGTAATTAGGGGGCAGTTTATAGTGTCGCATTGTTCCCAGACCCGGAGCCGGCACTCGGTGTTCTGCTGCGACATGGTGGTGTGCGGGCGGCAGCGGCTGACGGCGCTGCGCGACCGCTTCGTGTGCCACAACGACTTCGACATGCGCATCGACGTGTCCAGCAACCCCGACCTGCCGCCCAACGCCAAGGCTAAGGTACGGCTACACGGTTATTAATCAATTATTTGACTTGACCGTAACTTCCCTATACATAAAAAAATAACTTTATTTTAACAAATCCAGTAAGGGGGGGGGGGGGGGGATTTTAACAAATCCAGTAAGAGACGGGCCTGATACCGTTAAACACGATGATACATCATTTTTTAAAATTAATGTAGGCCCAAAATGCTCTAACGAGTATTCAGAAGTTAGTACTAGTTCGGAATGTTGATTCTAGTGAGAACGGCCAGCAAGAAACTCAGTGGTTACTCTTTTAAAAATAGCTTGTTGTAGGTACATTCTAAATGAATGTTACATGATAACTAGCAGGACCATAGCAACGATACTAAGTAATAAATGAATACTTAAGTCGGTACTTAACTCATTATCGTAAATTCAGAAAGGGCTTGCTAACCTTTGAACCTGCACTTTAGCGCATTTGCAGTCATTAGCTGAAGTCAGAATTTCATAGACAAATTAAAAAAAGAAAACAATTTTGCTCACAAAAATCAAAAGTCATTTTTGGGTAAAAAAAATATACATTCTAAAATCAACATTGAAATTAATCAAATACAAATGCTCTAAAATAGCGCAGGTTCAAAGGTTGGTATACCGTTTCTGTATGGGGGGGGGGGGGGGGGGGGGGTGTATTGTATGTTGGAGTATGTAAACCACATCCCAATAGCAAATAGGTTTTAATATGAAAGAGAAGAAAGTTGCACCCGTCTACTTTCTAAACAACTCTTTTTTGACATCATATTTTTACACTCTTTATATTTTATATCCAATTATGACACGCCATTTTCATATCATCATGTGACATCCATTATTTTATTTATAATGTGTATTTATTGAATCTGTTATTGCTATTATATACTTGACACTGGCAAAATAGCCGCTAAGTTGTGGGGAGGCCATACTCATATCCATTTTATTTCATCGCATCTCATTTCTTTTAAATAAAACAAATTTTACGGATTTTATCGCGTTTATTTTTAGTTTTTTACGTTCCCGACGTAGATCGGACCACAAGCAATAATCATATATGAGGGTACCCTGTTTCAAACTATGACACCAGGACGTCAACCACCTCAGTCCTCCCGTGATCATGGTTGCTGTAAAGCAGCCGAAACGTCGGGAACGTAAAAAACAAAAAATAAACGCGATAAAATCCGTAAAATTTGTTTTATTTAAATGTGTAGCGTATTCGCGTAAATATAAGAAATCAATATGCATCTCATTTCGTAAAGAAAGAAGAAGAAGAAGATATCCAATTATATCTCATTTACTATATTCAATCCTGGTCTTCTTTGCACATGTTAGAAGATTCAATATAAAACACTCCATTACTTGGTAGAATTACTTTATTCACTTATACACTCAGTACACAATTATATGACCGATGTGCTTGGTAGCTCAACGACGACTGGCTGTTTCTAAAAATGAATCTTTACACAAAGTAATCAAAAATTTAGAACTACCGCCAATTTTATAATATTCATTTTTATAAACAACCCGACGTCTGTTTAATCACTTATATGATTTGTTAAAATAATTGAACTAAAACATCAAGAAATATGTCGATAAAACTACTATTTTAAATTTGATTATCATACATTTCAGAATGCACTAACAATTTATAACACATTTATTTTACGTAAGCTAACACACACAACCCTCCATTGTTGGTGTGTTCAGGACGTGTTCCCGTCGGGGTTCCTGTTCATCAACAACGTGTTCTACGTGGACGCGCGCTCGGGCTGCGCGGACTACAGCCGGGCGCTGCGCGAGTGGGCGGCGCGGCGCGGGCTGGGCCGGTTCGCGGCGCGCGACCTCGCCGCCGTCAGGCTGCACGCGCTGCAGCTCAAGCTGGGCCACCCCGACGTAAGGGAGTTCCAGGGGCTTGAACTACGCGTTACTTAACATTAAAACATTACAGCGCGTTACATGGGGGGAGGGGGAGGGGGAGGTCAAAAATCTCCAAATATTGCGTTACGTAATACGTGTACGCTCCCTAAACTGGCTAGAGGGATGTCACCTCATTTCTTTTCTTGTGTAGAGTCCACTTTTTCCAGTGTAGAGTATTTCTTGATAATTGTGGTAAGATTATAAGTACCGATGCCGGTGATGATGATGAAATGAATCCCAAAAAGCAAAGATCATAAAAATCGAGAGAGAGAGAGAGAAATCGTTCTTGAGTTTCAAATGGTGTAACTATTTAGTGGTGTAATATTTTATATATTGCAGTTGAATCAGGCGATGTTTTTTTAGCTCTTATTCGCTTGACATAATGATGCTTTGAGTCATTTCAGTATAGATCAATCTGGCTGACCCAAACTGGGCAATGTTTTTTATTTATTTCTACAATGGAATACAAAATAATAATGTAATATTTCTCTTCACAGGTATACGTCCACCAAGGCAACTGTGAACACATATTCATATTTTCCGAAGTGCGCTTACTCAATGTGGGCGATCCATTGCTGCTCTCCCAGTACCCGTACTCTACAGCCGTTGGACAAAACCAGTCGATGTACTGCACCACATGCGCTGAATTCTGCGCCAAATGGATCGTAGTAGGTTGCAAGAGAGTACCCTTCGACCCTGCTTTCTTTTGCGACTCGTGTCTTAAACTGTACCTATACAAGGACGGGGAGAAGATAGGCGATTTTAAGGCTTATTCGTACAGGGGTAACGCTCTAAATGTGTTGAAGCCTCAATGACGGCATACTTGCTTTGAATTGGACTCTTAGTTAGAGGTTTGGACTTCGAATATAGACTGAAGATGGACGAGAATAAAGCTTATTTACACAGGGCTTAAACTGTGTTGAAGCGGTTATGTATTGAGATTATTTGGCATAGTTTCGTATACCGATTGAAAATAGGCTACTTTAAAGCTTAGATTTGTGTAGAGGTATTGCTCTAAATGGTGGATATATTCGGTTACGTCACCTCGTTGCGTGCCGACTGATTGGTACATTTATCTGAGATCAGCTGTTGATTGGTCCAATCAAGATATGCTGCATATTCTCACGAGCGAGTATAACTTCCTATAATGTCCATGATTCGTGTACGGTTGCGATGGCTATGTTTCACGATACAGGGCCGAACACTCAAACGCTACTCAAGTATTTGAGTCCTAGTGCACTGTTTGAGACGTCGTTATTATGCAGTTTTTGTATGAGAATATAAAATTAAGCAGTCTTTATATTTACCCTAATCTGTTTAATAAAATACTTAACTCTGACTGACTAACTGCAATCAACGCACAGTCTAAATCAGTGGACACAGAGCTTGGAAATTTTGACGATATATTTGTTGAGTGCTCTGGAGGTGCACTTAGATTTCTTTTTAAGAGGCATCTTTGGAAATTCCACTCCCAATGGCAGTGGCATATTATGAGATTTGGCGCGCCGGGGCTAAGAGCCCTGGGCCTATGAGGTCTGCCGCCACATATATCAACGAGAGATAGGTCATAAATATGAAAGGTGCCAAAAGCTGAGCGCGAGGAGTAGCTTGCGCCATCCCGGGCAGCCTGTCGGCCCGGGCCATGGCCCACACGGCCCAAGGGTAAATACGCCACTGCCTGGGGTCAAAGATTTTATAAATAAAAGATTTTTAAAGCTACGATCAGACTCATGGCAGTATGGCAAAAATATTGATTGAGTCCGTTATATCGCGTGCTTTCCATCCTATAACAATTGCAACGTGTACATAATCGGGACATTGTCACGTCAATAATTGCGTGGGCGTTAGGTTACTGCAGCCCGTTCCATCATCATTATTGTTGATCGGAGGGACGGCCCAGTGGCTACATATCGAGGGCTAGAATAATCAAAGTGCGGGATAACATAATAAGGAGATGGCTATAATATAAGGTATTCTGCGAATTGGAGCTGTGACTGGAGTAATAAAGGGTTCATTATCGTTTGAGGAATTCGATGCCCTATAATTTATATTAGGTAAGAATTTGTACGAGCTCGGCCCTCGCCCACGGTGTTTTATTATTTCTAAGATCAAATGTCGTCTACACGTTATTCTAATAAGCTACGTCTATATCAAATTCCATTTTTGTTTAGCCGTTTTAACTTACATACAGACAATTTCTAAATATAGTACGGTTTAAGTTGTAAATGTATTATTATATGTTTTCGTCATATATTTTTCCTAACTAGTGGTACCGTTGTAGTATTCTGGGAACGAACAATAAATAATATTTGTCCTGACTTGAACGCTATTTTTATTGAGCCTCCAGACAGACCTGTCTTCTAAGATACGCAATTAAGAATGTTCTTAGATTTACTTACTAAGTTATAGTGGTGAATGAATGCTCAAGAATCTGTGGGAGCGCCTGTAGTACAGTAAGGCAATAAATCATTCAGTCTGTTTACTTTATTATTTTCTAGAATCTAGATAACTTTTAGCTAAGGGCTAATTGCTAAAGTAGGTAATTTATGTGAAAGGAATCTCTTCCACTGTGTTTTAAGACACGGTTTAACAAGAAATTTAAAGTAAAGTAAAGTGAATTTTATTTCAGTTTAGACATTTGACATGGTAGGCTAAGTTGCGGTTCCAAACTAGGCGGAAGCCTGTATGTTGGAATCCTTATTAATTTGCTTTATAGTTAAGCACATCATTATATTCTTATATAAAACATAAAGCGTAACAAGATAAGAATGAAACATGATTTGTCAAAAATAAGATAAGATGAAACGTATGTTTTACGTTTATTAGTTATGAATTAAATGAAATGAATATAAAAAGTTTGAATAAATTAAATGAAAATACAATTCAATTGAAATTGAATAAAAAAAAATATATAAAAAAGCTTATCAACTAAATTTGTACCAGCTGTTACTCAGAATTATCTGATTAAAAATGTTTCTAACTGCCCGAAACGCTATCAATTATTTATAATAAATGTACGTTAACATATATTAATGATTCATATAGTGATAAGGATATTATAAATGAAGTCATATTTTTCTTTTTAAGTCACATCACGTGTTAAACAATTACTCAATTTACCTCTGTTATACTTTTAGTTCATTCAGAACTAAATCAGGTCTCTAGACCCTTAATTAAGGCCGTCCCACTGATAAGCGACTAATTATCAGATTTGGTGGCATAATCACTAGTGATGGGCTGGCTAGTCGATAAAACCGCATATCGCGATATATATATAGCATATCGCGATAGGCGCGCCGCCCGGCCTTACCTACCATTATGGGCCAACTCTTTGTCGCGTCGGAAACGTCACGCCGGCTATTCGGCGGTCTACCTTTCGTAGACGGTGAATAGTCTGCACATAATCTCGACTATTTAGCACTTATAAGACTAACTAAAATACATACATTTGGTTGATTTTGTCAATTAATGATATGTCGACATTTTGCACACGAAATTAGTATATTTTTAGAAGTCACAAATGTATCAAAAATAAATAAAAATTGTCGGTTCGTCAGTAATAACGATAGTTAGCCCACCTCTAATAATCAAAAGTTTAGCCAACGACGGCGTTAATTTAGCAGCGAGTAAGGTGGCCATGCATTCGAATTTTATTTCAAAACTGACATTTGTTTTACTACTGTAACTGTGATTTGTGTAGTTCATTACGCGTAGTTCACTAATATGCCTTTTATATACATAGTAGATATTATAAGTACTTACTTAAAATGCTTCCATACTAGATGCACACCATTTATGGGCGGTGTAGTTGGATCATGATAGTCCTGTAGGAACTTTTGAGACTTGCCCAAAAATCGAAATCCCACATTCCGGGTTCTCGCATTCATATCCAGTTTTTTTACCCCATATTGATGGTGTCCCTAGCCACCAGATATGGCGCCTCGTTGCTTGTGAAACCAACTGTGACCTGGAAACCAGACGTGACCAGGTTACGGGAGAAGGTTAAAAATAACTCTAAATCTATGCTTTACACTACACAAGCTATAATAAAAAAAACAAGTTATAGGTAATAACATTGGTTATGCCAAGCAGTTTTTTTAAAGGCCTTTTTCAGCTCAATATTTGGATTGTACTTACCATCATGCAAATTACTTAGAGGGTGGGCAAAAAAAGAAGTCGCTGGCTCAGTGTCCATTTATGGTAGGCATTGAGAATTGCAGCTCTAGGAATTTCCTTATCTTGTTTTCTGTACACTACTTCCCAGTGTAGAGGCAGCCTGCTTGACTCCAATAGTTTCTGGACAATACACTTATCTGTCTATGCTTTGGTATATATAAAAAGTTGCCGCCCCCGGGTGGGCTCGAACCACCAACCTTTCGGTTCAACAGCCGAACGCGCTAGCCAATTGCGCCACGGAGGCTTCTGTAATAGACTACGAAATTTGTCACCTATTTATGCAGGTAGGTACCTAGCTCATCAGAATACCTCTATTAGACTGGGGCCTGTCAGTTCCCTCGAGTCGAGTCTGCTAACGATTATTATGGCATAGTCAATGTCACTTGACGGGTTTTTATATAAGAAAACTCAAAATAGGCAATTAGGATGCCAGTGCGTTGCGATTATGAGTCGACGGTGTATAAGCAGACTTGGGGCCTAGATCAAGTGCAAGCATGATGCAAAGTACAGTACCGATAGCGAACAGTACATTTATCCATAAATAATAGAAAAAATAAAGTATAATAATGTACCTACATAAATATAAATCGTATGATTATGACTTTGAAACACAGTATTTTGTCAGGCGCTTCATACATGCCTGTACCAGGTTAGATGTCTGTAGATTGACCACCGGGTATAAACTGTAATATTAACAGACGATCGAGTTTGGTACGGGCCGGACTACATATTTGGTCCGCTCATCATATGCCGTACCGAATTTGTTCGCCTACCTAGAGTCCGTGGTCCGGCCCGTACATACCACGTTCGATCGCCTATTAGTACTAATAAAAAAAACTGTATATTATATTAAGAATCAAATTAATTTTAGTAAGAATAACTAATGTGAAAAGGACAAGTCTGCCTAGTTTCTCGTTGCATCTTCTCAGTTGAGATAAAATAAAATGACGATTTTTAAGTGCTCCAAAGTACTATACAAAACATTAGTGACTGTATCACCATGCATAAATGACCATAACGTGGGCAGTCAGTGTGTCACAGATATGTAGGAGGTAATTTTACGTACTGGCGAAACATAATTGCGAAAATATTTGCACTAGGATGCTCGATGCATCGCTAAACCAACAGTTTTTGAGGTCGCATACAGTATGTCGGTTATCGCGGTACAGACTGCAGAAAAAGCTTTCAGTGATAGCCTTAGATCAGCGATACTCAACCTTTTTATTCGCGGACCACGTTTATATGGCAGGCGGGCTAAGCTGATCACGGAATATTTTTCCACCTACCGCACCTACCGGACCGCAGGTTGAGAATGGCTGCTTGAGATTCAACACTTAAGGTAGTGTTAGTAATAGCGTAGCGGAAACAATAGTAAAGGGTATAATTCAAAGAACATTTAGATGACATTAAGTAAATACAATGTAATAATAAGCAAGTACTTAATTGGTAAGTACTAAACTGAAAAGTTACATGTACCTTACCGAGTAGTGTTTCGGACGTCTAGCTGTTTTTTTATTACGATCTAGCGATCCTTAGGCCACCAATCACGCATGGTATAACCTACTTATGCAGCTTGTAGCCATACAAAAATATCTGTGTTCGAATAGTCTTTTTGACATAATTTTAAATTTGGTCAAGGCCAAAATGCCTTTAATTAGAATTTTAATTGTTAATCTTTGTTTTAGGGATGAGCTGTTCTGTATGCAGTGGATATCACAAATGTTTGCACTATGTTCGGTGCATCGCTAACGAGGTCAAAATAAATCGTGACAGATTTACCGAAGTACAGTGTGCAGAGAAAATCACATGCCACAGCCCTTGCCATTGATGTTTTACCAGTTGAGGTGGTGAGGTCAACGTGATTAACATCCTGGCATCCTTCGTGCTCCAAGTGCTCGATTGACGAACAGGCTGGGGGGTGGTGAATAGGTCTTATCTGTAATGTGGGATTTAGGTAATATATTGATGTACTGGATACTTCTATCTGTGTTGTCTTAAGCCCAATAGCAACGAAAGCTTCGGGAATTGACTGAGAGTTTCGTCTTTTCAAATCAACCTAAATGAGTTCGTGTGCCATCTCCCATCCACCTAACGCGTCTAGCATACTATGATGTCATCCACTTTCCGAGTCGCACGCGCAAGATATGATTAACATTATACAAATATTATCTCGTACTGCCTACTGTATTGTTGTACTTGTTACATAAGTGCCGCTATTTGTTGAGGTAGATTCGTTGAGCAACAGCACTTAGAGAATTTTTACTCATGTAAGTAAACAACCTAGGTAGTATATGCAGATCTTAATGTTCGAAATGTCAGTCCTATCGTGAAGAAGTGCAAAACTCCTTTAAAGTTAACTACCACTCTTTATGATGCTTACTACTCCAGGAAGATGAAGGCATGTCATGTGGGTTGGTCAAAGAAACCTAAGGCCCTTATAACATATTGGCGGATTGCAAGCGTGTATCTGTCAACCATCGCCCTCGCCGCGTGAGCATCGCGAACTCGCTGCGTCTGCGCAACGTGTTCGCCGCGTGTGTAGGATGCTCCGTTGCCTGCGGCCGGCGCTACATCATGTTAACGTGCGGCGCTAGTTTCCAAGTTACACTGAGTTTGCTACAATCGCACGTTTACAAATAGCCTCACTGGAAATACGTTCGCAAGTAATCAGTGTGATAAAGCTCTTTTATCGGAAAAGAGAGGATCTTCCAGCCAGGCGGGTGGTGGGTGGTGGTGGTGGGTCGTATGCATGGCAGGGCTGACAGCTATGTTCCCTTCAGTTGTTATCGGGTTCTTTTTATATATGACATGTTCTGCAAAAACTCTCAGAGTGCGTTTAAGGATACGCTACACCCTTAGGATAGTTAATTGAGATTTACTCTAGAAGCAATTCTGTTGGCAAATTGTGAGTATTTTTAACAGTACCTACCTACAGCTTGAGAGAATTGTTCTATTCTGTTAGAGTTTATTATCTCAGTGCAATTAAATGTTTACGAGTCGCTATCAAATATCATTCCTATGAAGGAAACTGAATTGGCAGTGACATAGTAGCAATTGAAGTAGAGTAGGCAGTTACTAACCTTGGATTCGTGTAAGTGTTTTGAGAAGGTATCGCAAGAGCTATTAAGCATAAACTAAACTGCTCCACTACCAGCAATGCATTACAAACTAAGACCTACGAGTACATGATCATCTAAATTGCAATTGAGAAAAGAGAACAGGAATCCCTGGACATTTTACAACATCTTGTCTGGACTCTGTTACATCCTGTAATAGAGACACAATAGTACCTGTACCTGTTGTACCTGTTGTTATGTTGTACTCTGTACCTGTGCCCGTACTATATACACCTATTTTGCAAATTAGTTAAGCACTCAGTTAAAGTTATAACGTTAGTTAATAAACGTTCTCAGCAACCGTTAAAAGCCATCCAAGGTTTCAGATAACACAACAAGTTTAATGTTCAACCGAGATAACTGCGAATTGATGCTATTAATGTAATATGGATTTATTACTCGGTTACGTATGTTACGCAAACATATAAAGGTAAGGAATACAACTTTAACCATGCTACCTATTCATCAAAGAAAATTTGTTTGAACTTCTTGCCAGTGCATTTGTATATTGAACAACAAAAACTGAAGCGACATTTTATGTCAGCGGATTTTTAGCTGATGATACTGATTCTGAATAGATTTTCATGTATTCCCGTTCATCGCTTCTTCTGTCTTTGCCAATGGCAACCAACGGTTTTTTTTTAAACCCTCAGTTCCAACGACTGGAATTTTGAAAGTTGGCAATGGTTGCCCTGCCCCTGACGGAAGTACTTTATGGCGATATTTTTTTTTCTGAAAGATGGGCAAAATCATCGTTGTCTATAATATTTATGAAACTCCATAAAGTAGCTATCGCGACTGCATTATGTGGTTATTAGGATCGTTCAATATCATCTTAGGTAGTAAGACAACCATACAAAGCACCTCGAGCAAGTGGCACAGTTTACTGTCAACAGTATCATAATACGTTGCCTGCTTCAAACTCATTAACCTCACCGATTTTCAACAAAATCATTCGGAGTTCACAAATTGGGTCAGCCGTGCCGAAGGAGGCTGCGGCAAACAGAGATTAGATACGTACCACAAACACGCCGCTGATACCGCGAGAGAGCGCCAACCTGCGTTATGTGAGCACCTTAATTAGGTAACAGATCGTTATTAATTACACGATGAATGTCCATTGGTTATCCCGGAACGGGGACGTGCGCTAGTCCAAGGAAAATGTTATTGGAAACCGCCTCTATCTTTTGGAGTTATTTCAGTTTTTTTTGCTTACAGTTGATCAATGGTATTGTAGTTCTGCCAAACATGGGCCTTACGGAAGGAAGACGAAGCTAAATTAGCTATCCAGCAAAGGAAAATGGAGAGAAGCATGTTAGGTATTAGACTTTCTGACAGAATCACATCCGAATTAATAAGGAGACAAACTAAAGTAACGGACATAATAGAAAGAATAAGACACTTGAAATGGAATTGGGCTGGACATATTTGTAGAATGAAGAACGATAGTTGGACAAAGAAAGTTACAGAATGGTTACCAAGAGATGGGAAAAGAAGGAAAGGTAGACCAAGAAAACGTTGGAAAGACATATTTATGCAAAGATGTGGACCGGACTGGATGAGACAAGCTAGAGATAGGGAAAAATGGAAAATTATGGGGGAGGCCTACGCCGAAGAGGCGACTTCTACAAATATTAATTAAACTTTCATTCATTTTAATTATAAATTCACGATATGTAAGTTAACTAGAAGGATTAAAGGCTTTTTTATTTTTTTATTTATTTATTTATTGTAGTTCTGCGTGTTTCTGTCTCCCACGATAGGAAAACCTGTGCACTGGAGCTACAGGGTCTCATCTCAGCGCTGTCACTACATCATTCAAGATCTTGAAAAAAAGTTAAAATTAGAGTAATCAAAATAAAGCGTTTTAGGGTTGAAACTAATTTAAGGTTATCAGCGTTGGTAGTGACGACGGAACTGTCGGCGTCTCTTCTAACCTCAGATGGGACGCGTGCACACACTCAATATGTGGAAATGCCAGTTGCTAGATTATTTAGGCTTGGCAGGTGCTTCTGTGGCGTCTGGTCCTTCAATTGTTACCTGAAAATGGAACAGTGAGGAATTTCGATGTTATTTGGCAACCCACTCAAGCCTGGACCGTGTAATTTTTTCTCAAGATTTCCTACAACTTTATGGTCTGAAAGGAAAACGAGAGAATTCTTAAGCCAATCCTTTGATGATTCACTAAATCTTAACCTGGTATGCCATAAACAAACTGTCCAAAATTGCGTGCAAAAGAATGTAGCAATTTATGTGTTTGAACAAACATAAAACGTGTGTTTAATTTGTGTGGAATGTTGATATTAAATTATTTGCTTTAGCAGTGCAATTTAATCCAGTTTGTTTCGTGATTAAGCGACGGCAGATTACATATCAGTTTCCAAATTGAATGAGAGTAATAAAAACTAGAGAAATGTACTTTTCAACTATCGTCTCATACGCAAGTTTCATAAATATTCGCATACCTATCATTAAACAGCCAGAAAAAAATAAAAATACACTGGCAAGTGTCCGCAACCCTTCCAATATCCATCCAAACTTCAATCCGCAGTTCCAACTTTTTATCCATATACCTGCAATAGTTCCTCGACTACTGAGGTCTATTCGCTGTTTATACTATCATTTTAAGCAGTGGACCCCAGAATCCATTATAGGGAAGATAATTATCAGCAAGGAAACCGAGCTAATAATTATGATTGACGAGTAAAGATGATATTGCCTTACAAAAACGAGTTTTAAGTCTTTATAATGACGTGCTATTTTTCATACTACACCGTTTTTTAAATCTATGGGCGACAATAGTATATGTATGTAATTACATTGTGAAGATCCGTCCTCGCGTTAGCAACAAGCAAGCCTCCGCACAATCTTATCTTACCGCGTTCTCGAGTTAATCCCGCGGCCCAATGACGGGCGAATATTTCACCTGAGTACGTAATCATAAAAATGTGAGCAGCCGAAAACAAATAAGTTCACTTTTATTTGGCATTATAAGGACCGAAAAATAAGTTTGTGTTTGTGAAGTTAACTGCAATCCCAATCCGCAACACACTTGAGAGCTGATATACCAATTACAACTACGCCTGAAGGCTATATAATCTTCTTGTGCAATTGATGGAACATCGAATATCCAGCCTCTTTTGTATTATTAAAGAATGACACAGTGTTTTCAGTAGGAAGCTCATGAAAAAAAAAACACATTTTCAGAAAGATATTTACACTAACTAACACTGGCTGGTGTTTGCTTTCCATCACGCAATCTGGCCCATTAACCAAGGCAACACAAGGTGAACGCACTGCTACAGCCTGCGCACGAGTTTCGCATGGATAGTTAGAATTTGTTTAATTAAACCGGCCATACAATAGGCGACAGCTGAACAGCTGCCCATGAGACGCATTATCAATATCTGATCTGGGACACGGGCCTTGGAAGCTTTGATTTTGTTATTTTTCAGCGATGCCGAAGGTGCTTAGAATATGCAGTTAAATTTAATAAGCACAACCGCAGTTCTATTCTGTAACGACAGTCTCTTATCCCACGCGTGACTCCGAAAGTGAATTGTAAAATCATCAGTCACAGTATATCCTAAGTACAGTAGCAATGATTTATCACCATCCCAACAATATAAACATCACCTGCGGCGATCAGTCACGAATCAAATCATTCCCATATATATCCCATATACCCAGCCAAATAGAGACAATTCCGTGGTCCATAGCTACACAATAATTGCCAAGCAATAAAATCATAGCCTACACGATAGTATTGAACCTCACGCCCCCGTGCAGCGTGTTAATTTTTAAAAAGGTATTTTCTGATCACCTTATTTACATAGCTACTCCGTTTTTATGTGTTTTACGTCGTTCACTTGGCAAAGAGAATTGAGGTTTATAAGTTTTGATTTACAGCTCAAATTTAGAAGTAACATTTGATTAAATCTTAGTACAATGAAGATGTTGCCAAATATTGTCAATTAATTATTTAATCCATGAGTGTTTTATTAACGGTTTTATCCTTTGGATCAAGGCGATTATGGCAAGCAGGATTGCCTCCCATGATAGCGAAATATTTTATGGTAATCTGATAACATGAAAAATTGGTAGATCATAGATATACCAACACATTAGGTACGCATTTATTGAACAATATTCATTATTGCTTCAAATGAAGGCTGTGTGCAATGATGTTTCATCTATATCGATCTGAAACCATCACTAAGCGACCTCATAAAATTATAAAGCCTATAAGAATTTTACGACATAGCATTATAAATAGGTATGTCCTTATCCATACTTCAAAAGCGATTACAAATCTCAATAAACCATCGTATCTTTTGATGCATAACGGCTATTTTATTTTGTTATTTATTTTATTTTAACCGAACGGCCATAGAACAATTATATTAACTATACAGTATACAACAAGGTGAACGAGGAAGGTGTTATATGGCCAGGTCATTTCTATTTTTAATACCATAGCTCAGGCTTGCAAATCAAACCGTAATCCTGTGCTAAAACAAGATTGTGAAGTAAAACAATATTCATATGTGACGCACATGTCCCAGTAACACATAGAATTCCATGCGAAGGTCAAATCTGAAGTGAGTACCCAATGAATAAACGTGCAAGTGAGCTTTTGCGAATGAAAATAAACAATGCTGTATTCCAGCAGGATGAGAACAGATTGAAATAATTTGCGACTGCGAAGAGAACAAAAAAAATATTGGTGGAATTGACGTACAGATGGTGTTGTAGGTACATTTTGTTATTTACACAATTGTCGCATGTGTCCTAAATATTTTTAATTCTATAATTATGGGCTGCAGTAGTTGGGGCTACGTTGATGCTATGACAGTAACATTTAATGATTTAGTTAGGCCCTTATTGTTTCATCGGCTCCTTAACATTTTAAATTGCCTTAACTTCTTGAGGTTAGATTATCGAATTACGTGTTTACCTAAGTTCCTAATCAACATATTGGTATCATTTCTTCTACGTCTCTATTTAATTAAAACTTGATATCGTACTTGAGGTACTTTTAGAAAGAGATACCATCAATTTCGTGTATTGCTCATACGCATACGGGATCCTAAAAAATAATGCAACGATGCACTCAATTTATAAATTTTAATCAGTGTGTTATTCCGTCTCCCAATTATACCGCCAGATGTCTCGGCTAAGCATGAGATATGGTTGTAGGCCGAGCTGCAGCCCTGCCTGCTCGTCGCCTGATGTCATCCCTGCAATTCTCAGAATCACAATCTTCACAATTTCCCACGCTCGCAATTCAGACATTATTAATTCTTTTGAGTCTCTATCACGTTGGTATCCTAGAGCAGTCTACCACAGGTAGTCAGTGATTGGCCTTCAGTAAATATGGTTATATTTACTTACGGTTACACCTACCAAATCGGTATATGTAGAAGAGCTGGTCTAAATATATTAAATTAATACGTCATATATTTCAAAATTTCTAGACCTGCCTATGTCGGTAAGCAAACTTTTAAATTATTCATCAACATCATCATCAACCTAATTTTCATCTTTAACAGATAAAAACTCAATGGTCTGGAAAGCATTGAGCACATTATACCATAACATGAGCACATTATACCATAACAAGTGACGCCTACATGTTCCAAATTTAGAATGGTCAAACTCAAAACTGGCCACAAATATGGTGGTCAGGCATCGACAAGAGAATCAAAGACCACTATCAATCTTTTGCCAGACAAATAATAGGTATGAATAGATGTCGTAAATTTGAATAATTGTTGTGTGTAATGATGTAATCTAAGCTACAGTCAGAGTAACCAAAGCTCTGTTTGATATTGCCCATTTTGTTCATACATACGTACCTATTGCGTTGTTAGAAATTTGGATAAATCTTTATTTTCTCGTCATTATTTTCACAAGATTTTGATAGAGTAGATATTTTATCGTTTAATCTGACTTGACTTACTTTGATAAGGAGAAGAAATTAAAGCGATTATCTTGTATTTTGTTTGGGGTTTCCAAATAATAAAGAAATCAAGATTATTTACTGACTATTCTATATTTTAAATATCTTTGTATAATATATTATGTAAATACAAATATTTCATATTTTTGCGGTATTACCGATTCACACGTCATTTGAAATTATGCTAACCATTTATTAAACATAATCTATGTCCTTATTTGCCGCCTTAAAGTGTGTCAATATTAATATATCTCTTTATAGTTACGTATCACTGACCAGGATTAAAAAAATATCGTTGAAGAGTGCTTTACTAGTCCATCTTTAAGTTTATTATATAAATGACGTTATAAAAAAAAGTCAAGTCCAATAACCTCGACATAAAAAAGACAAAACAACAGTTGCTGACAATACCGTAAACAGAGTAAAGGCAATCAAAGGGCTAGCTGCGGGCATTATACAGACAAATTAATTTATATTCTCATGTAAATGAGGGCTATATCTAATGAGCCATGGGCTATTAGGGCACGGGTCCGGCATTCCACGGACCCAGCGCCCCCGTGCGTGTTGGTCCTCAGCACCAACGCAACCGAGTAACCATAACTTAGTGTAATGACCTAATTTATCTATTCAACATTGGAATTTATTGATTCTGGATACACCTTCCGATTGGGAGATGAAGGCTCTTCGCTTAGATATGTGTATTTAGCTTTGTACTTATTAAAAAATAGAGTCAAGCAAGCTTGTACTTGTAAGCTGGTGCACTATCTATTGCTGTTATATTTATATCTGTTACTGTACTGCTCTTATTTCCATAAGTTTCGCCGGGCGTGAGCTAACACTTAGAAGTTCAAATAAATCAACGAGAAAGAAAACGAGTTTGTCTATGTAAGAATTCTGAAAAAAAATACTACATTTTTATGTAATAAGATTTTTATGCAAATACGTCAGCAGGGTCAGCAGGGGAAAATGTAGGTTTCGCTTGCATTTTTTTTTAAATTATCAGTTTATGAATGACTAACCACGAGTGATAAGATAACACAATTATTAAAATTATTAATAGTGTCAGTTTATTTCCACATTATCAACACGCACTACGTTATTATGAGTCAACACTTCGTTCCTGAAGAGCTCAGAGCTTTGCAGAAGCTTGCACAGGATTCAAAAGAAATTATCGCCGCAGAAACGAATCGAATTAACAAATTCGAATTCGTTTGAATCATAAAATGTTTTGGTAAAGACAACACTAATTGCGAACGGAAGCACCACAGATCTAAGTGGATGGGCAAACATGCGCGTGCGCCTCATTGTATGGGCCGTGATAAAGCTCGCAATTTTAGTTGTCAGTTGGGAGCGTGCCGCGAAGCGAGACGGTCCTCCCTTTCGGTCGGCGCGGGGACCCGTGCGTAGTTATCACCCATCCGGTCGTATCATCATCTACATACGAACTCATCTCTTGCGCATCACGTACAGTACTCTGGTTGCCCTCCACCGAGGAATCCAGTGGCATGGTAATTTGTGACAATAATTCCATCAGGATAATGTTGATTATATTTCGTTGCGGACGGATCCTGGGTGTCTGCCGCCTATTGTCTCTTGCATAGAGCTAGAGATTGGTATTGTATTACGTAATGTATATTAAAAAATATATCTATTTTATTTAAATTCATAAGACCTTATAAGTACGGTTTAATTTGATAACATCTCTATTTCCAAAACTAGACATTTTAATTACCTACCATTATGGACAATGCTTTATTATATTTCTAATGTTAATTTCATCTCATGAAAAGTAATTGAAATCTGCTTTCAACGAATATTTCATACCTAATGCAAAATCTTAAGATTCTTTTTTTTTATGACATTTAAGGGAAAGACAATCCCTCTAAATAGACCCTCTAAATTATAACTCGACCACCACTTAGATGTACATCCTCGGTTAATAGGGCCAGGGTTAAACGCTGGTCACCGATGAGTCCCTTATCAGAGTAGGAACCGCGAAGGCTAGCCGATTTGCGCAATCGTCCCGGAGCGTATCACGTCCGTCGCTAAATTCATTTGTGTTGTGTGGGAATATTGTTCCAGCTTTAATTGTTATACCTATTTACATGTGGCCCTGTAATGGTCAAAGTACAGCTATCGATAACAATAAAATGTTATGCAGAACGGGCAACTAAGAAGTAATCCTCTGATTTGTTTTAGTGGATGAATCTCTTTAAGATCCTGGTTGCCCTGCAAAAATCTTAATAACTGTTAATTAATTTTTTGTAACTACATATATAAGAGTGATTTTATCTTCCTTTTAACTATTCTGCCTCTCTTGTTAAAGATTATCATGATTGATTGAATCTCGAATACGTATTGATTGGAGAGGTTTGAACTCGGTTTTGCCCTTAAATCTGCTCATTTGATTTTGTTTCATGTTATGGTTCAAGCAGAAAAATGATAAAAACTACATTCGGTTTTTTTTCTTGTCTCTCTTTTTGATATAGATCATAGATATATATCAAAAAGAGAGACAGATCTATGAGATTTATATGATTCGCTTCATGCTGTACTCCTCTAAATTTCGTGTCTCCATTATTAACACGACAACCTCCACATGGAATTATAATTTCAACTATTTGCATAGTGTTTCTAGCTTAGGCCTATACTTACTTCTAGACGACATTGGCCCTATATTCAGGCAACTAATTCCCCATTGTGTTCTCGATTTTACAACCCGTCGTTATGTATTACAAATGGTAGTTATCTGTCACTTGGGCGTTTGTTGTGTGCGATAAAGCGTTACGAGTATTCGAATCTTATGTCAGCGGTAGTTGACTAATTTTAGATTTATGTTACTCACCTAGGTTGTACAATTATTGATGAGATTGTTGTAGGTGTTAAGTATCTCATATGTCTTGTATGACTATGTTATATGGTACCACAAGATACTATTCTATATACGGTAGACTATTTAAACATAGAAGTATCCATAAATATATTTAACCTTTTTCGTTTAAAATTTCTTCTACTACTAACCTTTAGTCTCAGAATCCCATAAAAGTAACGGTCAGTTAGTTATCGTTTAGGGACATCCAGTAATGCACAGTGCGGCTGCATAAAGGTTTACAATAAGTTCAAAGGGATAGATGTTAAATTCACGATCTCACGCTGTTGTTATTTATAGTGAAACAATAGTCATGCTTCTACATAAATGTATCTAAGTTTCTCAAGTAGATATAGATTAATTTTACGAATTATTTCGACTAGGGTATTGGATAAATTCATTTACGTAATGTTCTCAACACGTATGTAGATTAGAATTTATTCGGTTATTTAGCATTATGTACGGAATTAAAATTTTATTGATTCACGGCAATTGCTTGGTAGTATTTGCTTTTGGAAGGGTCCTAATTTTTTTTTTTAATTGATTTATAACCTACATTTGCACAATCCATGTTAGCACGCGAAACATTGTTCCGAAACGAGTTCGTTCGCTCCCCTGACACACTTATAACACATGTTTTTTGCCTTTTATTTACTTTTCAAATAATTCAATAAGATGGGTACATACACATTGATTAAATTCTACAGTTTTGAAGTTCTATAATTATCTTGGTACACTTTTATGTAAGTATTTTTGTTGTAGAAAATTTAGAAAAAATAATCATGTTGGGAGCAAGCCTGAGGTACTCAAACTTTATTTAGCTTGGTGTAGGATATTGAAATGCCATTGTATTATCGATTGCGAACGATTTATTCGACATTGTTTATTTATTCTTAGTCGTGTTATAAGATTATTTCCTTCCGATTTTAGTTTCTCTATTCTCATTTTGTGTAAATCTCAGTCTAGATTTATTTATCCGCACTGGTTTCGGAACTGTAAATTAGATATTTTAGCGGACTTAAATTATTTGGGCATGCACTCAAGTACTACAAACACTTTAAAGCAGTTTATTTGCCTTCCAAATGCAATGATACTTATGGAAGCCTGACATCATTATGTAAGCCAAATAAAAATAGGATTTTTGCATTAAATTTAGAGGTTACTCGTTTCTGGCTGAAATTATCTAAGTAGTATCATTTTATTAGCATGTTTGATGGATCAGTTAGAAATACACGTTATTCTCAGGCGTAGATCTCAGTCCTGCGTCATAGTCATAACATCTATTTATTTTTCTTATGTCATAACTACATAACCAACGCTTTTCAAATATTCTGTCTAAATTATAAATAACCTCGTCTTATAAATAATGTTGTGAATGCGTAGCGACGTTACTCAGTATACTAATAGGTAGTTTAATTATTGTTTCCGTGAAAAATCCGGACTATACCGTGTCAACCACGTTATTTGAGGAATTGAAGACATAAAGCGTTATTCGTGCTAAGTCCACGTCAATGAAGTCGGAGGGACACCTAGACTGTTAGATAAAAGTAGCACGCTTAGTAACATGATGCGATGCCACTTCACACTTGTTACCACCCTTCACTGAGCCAGCTCCGACAGATGGAGAGATATTCTTTCACTCCAAATCACCACATAAACTCTATCGCACGTACTTCAATCCATCTCGCGCACATTTATACCAAAGCAAATGTTCGAAAGCTATCTCCTGGCAGTACTAAGTGGCTCTTTGATCGACCTGAAACATACACCAGCCCAGCTTCCTAGTTGTATGAATGCCCTCTTTATGAGCGAAATAGACTGATTTGCGATGTGAAATTGATTATAGTGCGCTGAACAACATGTACGCGAGTGGGCGGGAATTTATTTGATATATTAAAATGTGATGTTTGGAATAATGGATTTGTTTATTGTAGGTAACACGGATATCGCGGATGTAGAGATAATGGGTATTGTATATATTTAGAAATATAAAGCGAAGAGGTCTGTTCAATTGAAGTTACCATATGACTGTAATTTAATTTGGCGACAAAACCAACAAGACAAAATCTATTTTCATCCTGATAAAAGATTGCCAGGAAAACTAAACACTATCGATACAATATGTACCTGAAGCTTTTAAAAAGGAACTGAATTGTGATAACCATTTAATTATTAGATATCTATGTGTATCGTATAACACAAACATAGGCACAACTATTAGGGGAGGGCGTTAGTGATAAGCTTAAAGCTCTTAAAGACAATGTTATCGAATAATCTCCCATATCCAGCGGTATACGTGACACAGTGCCATCCCATTTCTCATTTCAACTATTACTATGTATACGTTATGTTTGAGTTTCAATCATAGCAACATCTGTTACGATACTGGCGTCTCTTGTTAGTCCTTATCCATTTCATTGTTCTTCTATTTCTATCTGTGAAACTATAGTCTGTGTATAACTACTTATATTACTTTAAATATGCATAGTATGTGAGTTTTAATGTAGAGGTCCGGATCTATTGATGCGATTCTGGACATTATTTCACTATTACTAAGCTTCATTATCCTTAAGGGGTATAGGCATAATATGTTTCATCGAGGAACCGCGGGCGGAGCGAATTAGACAGAAATAAATATCAAATCAAAATTGATGTATTACTAAAAATGTCTGTCCATTTTCAAAACCTCGATTCTCATTAAGTTCGTACAACCATGCTCGCATCGACATATAGCTTATGTGAAGCCTTACGAATTAATCTCCAAATCAAAGTAAATCAGGCCTCGTATTTTAGCCGGATAAGCGATTCTTGCCGATCGTGTTACTGAGGGTTGTTTTGTATATCATTTTAATTAGCTTCAGCATTCCTTATGTAGTAATAGAGCTACATAAATTGTATGTTAAGGATAAATAACATCATGCTATCTTAATACCTCGTTGCATGGTAAGTATTATATTTCATCAAGAGCTTACTGGTGCCATTATCAACTTAATTTATATCTCAATAGTATTTATAGTTTCATGTTTGTGTTCGGTTTGATTTGGACTTGACGTTTTAATCGCGGTACCTATTCATTAACATGTTTTGAGAATTGTTTGGAAGACAAGTAGCAAAAATATTACTTTGGAGTCGTGGTTCCGTATATATGTCACAAAATTAGTATTGGTTTTTCTCGTATTGGTTATTTTGTCTTCAAATAGGTGCTTATTTATAGATCCTATCTGGATCATTTTATGCGATGAGATTTTGTTTAAGAGTTGGAATCTTTTTCTCAAAATAAGTTTCTAAAAATTGAAAAGAAATGGCCTTGACCCAGAGGGCTATGTTTGCGTGGCGATAAATGCTATAATGGGTCGATTTCGTCATGTGAGTGGTACAGCATCGCGGGCTGATAACGCCACAGCATAATCGCATCTATGACCCGAAATGGACCTCACACAATTATAGATACGTAACCGCTTCGAGGAGACATTTTACAACATTGATTTAAATTGTCTTACCACGCGTTATACATATGCATTGCAATGATTATTCAACGGGTGACAATATTAATAAGGGATTACTAATAACAGTAAGTACTGCAATAATCTGTTTTCTTTTTACCCCATCCGAAACGGTTTTATTTATGTGTCAATTTTGAATTTTCACGGAAAGTGTAACTACGTTTTAAATGTATATAATTGTTTGAGTAGACTTATTCAAACCATTCACTTTGTCATAAAGACATGCCTAGTATTCTCCTTAGCCCCACCAAATAAGCCAAAACTTGCGCTAGGAGTAAGCTAGTTAACGTCAATAGTTTAATTTCTCCAGTGAGGATCGAACGCAGAACCTTTCGGTTAGAATCAGAATCAGTTTTTTTTTTCATGTAAGCCATTATGTACAGTACATCTGAATCGTCAAAATAGTTACAAAATGCAAAGCTACAGCTTTACCACCCGTTCGGAATGCCGTTCCTATGGAGAAGAACGAGCAAGAAACTCCATGGTTGCTCTTTTTAAAAAGATCTTTATATTATGAAGGCATCCCGTCTAACAACTAGGCTATTGGCGTTGATGAGTTGCATTTAATGTCTTTGGCTGTTATTATATTACTAGCTTACTTATTTTTCTACTGATTTTCTTTTCAGCTTCGTTGCGAGTTCCAAAACAATTAGCTTTTCCCCGTGACTTGCCGAGGGTCAAACCTTGGCGTCTTTACTGGTCACAACTGTGGATCCTGGCTTTCAGAACTAACGGTGGTAGCAGTGTGTGGCGAGCTTAGTCCATAAAACAGTACTTACTCAGTTTTTCTATTGGGCAAGCCCCCTTTCGACATGTTTGATATCTCCGAGCCGCGCAACTCCAAAACCTCGCCTCATCATATCGGAATCCACCTTAAATTAATTAGTCCACACGCTCCAATTAAGATTGGTGTCACGGATTCTTAACCCAATAACAGTGTGCGGGGTTCCGCGGGCCCGTCGTGTGGTGTTTGCCTCGCCACCATCAATCACCGTGATTGATGTCTAATACTTGCTTTTTTAAATTTTATTTTGCACCTACGACGTTGTTCTTATCGACAGTGTTGGTTTTTGTGGTGTTGTGTGTACAGTGGTTCTTGGGTTGTCGGGCTTGGAAATAGATGGGTGGTTGCGTTAGTACCTATTACAATATATATAAGGTGTAATATTAAAAGTTTAAAATATTGTAAGTGGTCCATCAGTTGTACTAAAGGCCACAAGGATTTTATGAATTAACAGTTCTCTGATCCATAAAAGCTTTTATTTTACACTTAAACGTGAAAGGTATGATCGATTATATTTTCGTTCGATCTCTATTTTACACTATTTTCAACAGAATTGTTTTATGTAAACAGTTGGTGGGTTGCCAGTTGTCGCACTAGTTGGGTCTAATTAAAAAAAGAAATAGGAAAGAAGATAAAGTCAAGTGAAATCATATATTTCATATAGGCCAGCCAGGGGCACTTACAAATTGTCATTTTATTTTTATTTTTTTAAATTTACAACCGGATCGGATCACGATCTCAACTAGGATAATCCGACAAGTAACTCAGCAAGCTTGTCTTTATTTATCGGTATGTAGCGGTATCTAGCAAGAACATGGTGCTATTAAGTATTCATATTATAATTGTGTCAATAATTTGAAGAGTTATTAATTCGACGGTTAAAGATAGTTGTGGAAATGTTCAGCTTTTACCCTAAGCTTAATCTGATCAAGTAGAGCATGGATTGCTCTACCTATTTTAAGAATATTCATTCATTTGTCTTTTATTCTCTGATTTATTTAAAATAATTCACATATTGCTCAGTATTCAGTGACCTACATAACTGCATGCGTTCCAATCGCACATGTTATTTCGATGTTTTTTTGTTTCGACGTCTGAAAAAAAGACAAGGCAACTGAATTTATAAGCGATCGAAGGCACTCGGGTAGGTATCGCTTGGTACTTAGTAACTGATAAAATAAATTAGGACTATAGGTACTATTATGCTACTGCAAGGGAATCTAAAATGTGCTAATAGGCTTTTGTAGTAGTTAGACAGTTGGAATCATTGAATTACACTTAGAATTTTAATCTTAGTTTTTGTGAAATAGGTACTTGTATGAGGACAAAACATTCTGAAGAATCTTTATACCGTTAGCTATGACATGCACAACAAACGATTATCGATTAAAAATACCAATCTCACACACACTGTGTAAGCACTTTTATTCGACTTAAGCTCAAAATATTACATCACAGCTACTTAAGTAACGAACAGTTACGTCGAGTAGTGCGTAACGCAAGACGGGCTACATCGAGAGGATCATCGATTCATACGCGCATCAATCACTGGGATCAATGTCAAATGTTTTGGCGCCTCGCTGTCTGCATGCGAGGTCGACGAACCCGCGGCCTATTATGCCCAGAGATGGGCAGATGGAACAGATTTTATCTTAAACTCTACATTTTATTTGGTACTTTAACATTGTGAATTTGTTTGATGTTGTCGAAAATAGCCGTGCTGAAATTTTGTTGCTTCGAAAGTAGGAATGTACCTACGCAAAATTGATCAACAAAAATGTGTTATACCAGTGCTCGTTTATAGTATATATTTATATTAATAAAATTTGGTTTTTACTTTTTGGAGGATGATAAATTTAGGAGTCGTTAATTATTATACATAGGTATATCGTATGTCAAATACCTAAAACATTTTAAGGAATATAGTCACAAGTTGTAAGGTTCGTTAAGTAATTTAATGTAGGTATAAGTACCTTAAAATGTGTTGTGCCTAACAATACGATCGAACTTTTATAAATTCCATAGCCAATAAATTACTTTAAAAGTTACAATTACACAATACGGGCATTAATTATTATTGCCCGAGTGGCGGCATTATTAAGAGCTTTAATTAATGGTCGCACAGCTCCGCCTGGTGGACCACCCTATTGTGTGTTACAAGGTACGCCCGACAGAATACAATGTGTTTCTAATAACTGAATCCAAATTCCTTGTGGTGGTTTGTTAAAAATTCTTTCTCTGTGATTCCCGAATATTACAAGCCTTATATACTCTATGGATATCAACGAGTTACTTATTAATCAGCATATATTTACTGGGAATTGTTTGCATCGCTGGGCTCTCCACCTAAAAAGTATACTTTTTGGTGGAAAGTGAGCAATACATATATCTTTTTCTTTATATCGCCAGACTAACACCAACTATACGGTCCCAACTAAGCAATGCTTGTATCATTATACAAGCATTGCTTAGTTGGGACCGTATTGGGACTGGGGGCGAACCCAGTATATAATACTTATATAGATATTAAACATTAATGACTCTGGTACAAACATTCGTGCTTATAACACGAAGTTTGTCCCTACCACAGAAAGCAGGGCACTACCCACTGAGCTAATCAGGTCGTCAAATCTATTTATCTGCATGAAATCCCTTTTACCAATTAAACTAGGATTTCGGCGTGTGCATCATGCAGGGTACACGCAATGCGTATGTCTCATCTGCGATAAATTTGCGCAAACAATCAGATCATTAAATCGATATGATGTCTCATTGTCACAGCTCGCATCTAGGCCGCCGCTGATTGAGTTAATATGCCAAGTGTCCTGGTTGTTCCATTTCAACCTTGCAATTCGATTACCGACCTGCGTTCGCTTACGAGTTCCTAAGAATCGACACTCCATCGTTGTACGTCGACAGGAATAATATTTCTCAATCGATATCAATTACGTCACATCCCCATCATTAAAAATCTCTAATCTTCTTCTTTTTAGTCGTTTCATGTAAATGACGTCAGTGTTAGTGAGAATATATCCTTCTAACAAAACACGATCTGTAATTTATGTATTTTCTATTAAGTACATACGGCACTGATAAATATGTTAGCTGAGTGTAACTTAAACCTGTGATTATAGATGCATAGTTCTTGTACGTAAAGCCTCGCAAGCTGATCTAGCCGACTCCTTTGAGTGCTGACTCAAATATGAATCTAACTGAATCACTGGTACTTGAGGCCGGCTCGGTGTTTACTGCATCGGATCGTTAGAAGTTAGCGGGCGCGCGAGCGCATCGCGTTAATAACCCCTCAATTGGGGGCACTCACTTTGAGCCATGGCTTTCTTGGATAAGCGCACGGGACTTTACAAGTAAAAGCGGTGTATCAATGAATTATCTTCTTTACGATCTTCGTAGGCTCTCACGTGCAGAATTTCCCCACAATGTTTTTTAAACAACTATATAAACGAGAGGTTCTGGTTTCAAGGCGGGTGGTGACTGGCGGTGCTGATTTAAAATAAGGATTTTATCTTTGATCTGGATTACTATCTATCATTATTGTTTATGTTATTGTATTACAATTTAAAAAAAATAGGTACTCTAACAATATCGCTCTCTCCTCTCTTATAGCCCCAATCTTCTCGCTATATTGATCTAAGCGCGTGCCGGCGTTTCCACTCAGCAGCCGACTCGTTGCGAGACGCATCCACGTTGATCATTGACTCTACGCACTGTACGCACTCTATGACACTCGATATTTGTCATCATAGAAAAAATTATAACTTCGACTTATGATTCGCCATTTGCATCGTTTCATGTCATCATCCATTTTTTGTTTTATAATGTGTATTTATCGAATTTGATACCGCTATTAATTACTTGATATTGGTAAAATAAATACATATATATATAACTAAATTGTGTGAGATCTCATATTCGTATCCATTTTATTTCATCGCATTTCAATTCTTAAAGAAAGAAGAAGAACTTGGACTTATATCTAGAGATCGTTGTAGGCAAAACATGAAATATTTCTTAGCTGATAAAATAATTATTAATTTATATAAATGTTGATCGTCTTTACATCTATCCTCAACTAACAAATAAAGATTGAATCTTACAATTCCTAGAATTAATTAATGCAATAAGCAGGTAGCAGCTGGCTTTCTCGTATTGATATTTATAGTGTCCTTAACATTGTTACTGCTGTTAAGCAGGACACTAACGTGTAGTTAATTTTGATATATCGATCATACTTATTACCTACATCCACAAATTTATTAAAAAACCTAATATTGCCAATGATGAATACCGTTGAACGAGCTATTTCATTGAGATTTAAAACAAATGCCTAAACCTTTTGGTGGAATAAAGTGTAGTAAGTGGAATTTTTATATAGCTACCAGGTACATAATGTAAGTTACCTCGTTCGTATTGTAATTGCTCGTGATCGTTTCTCGCTTTAAATACCCACTTTCGTTTTTGCACACACATATCAATTGCATGAACTTTTTATAACAATATACTTAGTGTCCCTGTGTTCAATCTTGTTAATATGTGTGTGTTACACATGTGTATGTTACACATGACTTGTAACCCTTCTTTGTCATGTGTGAGTAATTAAACATCTGCCTACTTAGGTTATTTAAAATATGCATTCATGTAAAGGTCAGGTATGTCTTCACAAGATGAGAAACATGAGATATTTACTCTTCATCAAAGCAGATGACTTCATTAAGGACTATTCAATCAATATCCCAGAATGTTTATTTAGGACGCCATTGATGTGGTCCAATTGATGGAAGCATATGGGTCAATGCATGTAACGATACTACGAAAGATGATAAATCATCTCTGGAGTCTTGTTGAAGTTTAATAAAATAATCTATTTATATTTCTGGTCCTTTAACACGGTTTATAATTAAATAAATATAGCCAGACGAACACACTAACTATATGGTACCACACTAAGTAACGCTTGTATTATAGGTACCGTATAATGGCTGAGGGCCCATGACTCGGGTACAAAGATCCATGCTCATCACAAAAGCTTGTCCCTACCAGGTTTCAACCCGGGACCCTTGGCACATAAAGCAGGTTCACTGCTAGCTATCCAAATCAAGACGTTACAACAGGAGATTTTTCTTGAACTATTTGAATATATTTTTGGGCTTTTTAACTAATCTGTTTTTTGTTTTAATAATTACTTCTAAAGAATGCTCTTCAAGCGAATATTGCATAGACCTACTATGCAATAGATAAAGAAGAATAGATAAAAGCTTTTTATAGGGATAATAGGTATACTTCTATTAGCTAGATATGGTTTCCTATACCACCTGTAACTGCTCTCTTCCCGTAAGAAACAGCTCTACAAATGATCATACGGGTTCAATCGGTCCCAGTGACTGTGCCGTAGTAGGAAGCCGCGGTGGGTGTCGGCTATTATGCCATGACTCATGTTCTCGGCAGCCGGCCACCCAACTCCCGACGGTATCTCTCCAGCTTTGACTGAATGAATATTGAATTTATTTATTAGCTGTTGTCAGCGGTGTTAAGCGTGTAGAGTCTTGAGTCACGTGCTCTACGAATGTATTCCTCTTCTAATCTGTCAGATTTCTGCTCCATACATGAAAACATTTAATGTAGTGTCTTGTTTCGTTATCATAGGGACCAATATCGCGATGTGTAAATGAAGATTAATTCTTCAAATCTTTGGGTGAAACTAACATCGGTTTCAGTTAACAAAGCGATGACTATTTCTTTATTCACAATGTTAAACTCCATTATGACAGGGATAAACAATTAGAAAAATGAACACTTTCGTTTCCAAGTTCTTATTATCGATCAAGCATCATTGAAAAGTTTTCTAATGGCAATAAACGAATCAAAGAAATCCTGCCATTTGCTTCATATGATTTCTAGAAAAATATCTTGTTGTAAAAGCATTTTTACTAATTATAGCATCAGATTGCGTTGAGATACACAGCGCGGTGCGTACGGGTCAACGGCCCTTCTTATCATTTCGGCACAGATTGCCTGATCCCGCCCCCACCTCACCCCGCTGCACCCCGCCAGTACGCTCTACGAGTTACCCTTCTCTTTCGTGTTTAGTTCATTTCTTTAAAAAAGAAAACAACCTATATTCAACAAGTTTTAAGGATGTAGACGCTCTGTAAGCTTCTCATATACGATTGGGACAATCTACTGGAGTTTTGAGTTTCCTAACATATAGAGTTCTGTAAGACGTATCGGTCAATAGGCTATGTAACCGCCCAGCAACGATGCGATGTCTGACTAGCCCCGCGCTTGACCGCCCCCATACGGCCACCGTTGTATTACCAGCATATTATAATGCAAGTGGAATTTAATATGATTGTAAAAAGCTTTGAATGGGCTAAATTGATCTATCGCTATTTAACAAAGGGATGTTTGTAAGGTAGGTTTGTGTAAGGTACTACAATGACAACACAATTGATCAATAATCAAACTATTACAATCACAAGTATCTTTACACTTCAAAGATAGATAGATTTAAATCTTTTTTTGGCACTGACATCACAAGCTGTTTTTATTGTGTAAACGCAATTATATCAATGCAACTGCAGATAAACTCTCCCGTAATCTTTGCTCCACTTAATGTTTATTCATTACGAGTGTATAAGGTTATGTGTGGAATATCTCGGGCTTTGTGACTCGATGCAGCCAATTATATAATTACGTTGGTAACGCCAACTTGAATACAGACACAGCATTAAGTATTTCTCCTTTTCAATGGCATTGCTCCAGACTTCAGGCCTAAATTGGGATTTGGTATCTAGAAAACAATTTAAAAAGCTTTTCCATTGTCGTTTTGTAGCTTGATAATAACGATCGCAATTGGAAGCGTGTGATAGGTAAAAATTAAAATACTACATTTTCATAAATTCTAAAAATATCCGTTCAAATTTTTTTTTCTTTTATTACATTATAGGCAAGTATTTGATCTCGATCTCACCTGATGGTAAGTGACGATGAGATCTACGATGGTGCATACTTGCCTAGAAGGTGCCTGTTCACTCTCGTCTTGAAAACACCCAGATTGTAGTCAACGGGGAACAAAACCGTGCAATGTTATTATTGAGGTACGTGTTATTATTCTAATAACGTAGGTATATGCATTGTTTGGTGCGCAGGGTGATGGTGCCAAGATGACAATGTGGCGGCTGGTGGCGGTGGCGGCAGTGCTGTGCGCGTGCGCCGCCGAGCCCCGCTACTCGCAGAGCACGCTGCGCCCGCGCCACTGGCCGCGCGGGCCGCGTACTCTCGACGAGCGGCGACCCAGCCAGTTCGTGGGGTAAGTTACAATCACTAACACATATTGCTCGACCATTTTACACGCATACTCAGCAATAATAAGTAATAAGTAATGATAGCCACGATGGTAGAACGCTCGCTGTGGAATCAAGGTGTGCAGGTTGAAACCTTGACTCGCACTTCTGGGATTTTCATATGCGAATCCAAATTGCAACAATAAAAAAATATCACTTGCTATACGGTGAAGGCAAACATTGTGACCTGCACGAGTGTCGAAAGTCGTGTTAAGTTCACCGAATGTTCTCGGTATAAGGACAATAAGTTCGCCCCCTATTACATTGAAACCAAATTGCATCGGAGAAATGTGAGTGCACTGCATTACGGTTTTGCCTACCCCTTCGGGACTAACAGGCGTTATATAGTATACTTTTGTATAATTAATTAATTTACACGTCGAAGAACTTAAGATGGTGTCGATTACCATAGAGTGAAGCCAGTGTAGTGAGGACCATCACTAATATGTTACAATGGTTTTGAAGAGCTAATAATCTGTGCCATTGTGTAGAACATTGCACGGCTATAAACTTTTCACAGATCTTGTTCTGTTCATCTAGACAAGTCTGGTATTGACTAGTTGTACTGTTGATTGTGTAGATAAGTTAAAGGTGTTATTACCACTGTATGTTCGTCATATCTACTACCGAATTTACTTCCTCCAACAGCTACGATGACTGTGCCATTGGCATACAAATCTAGTAGACCGTTATTTTCATAATATAGATGATATCATTCTTGGGTTTCGGCTCCCAAGATACAAGCTTTGGCTCAGATTGACTTAGTTTACTTCAAAGACATTTAGAACCTCTTTTGCCGAACCACCGTGGGAGACTTTAAAATCAAAGCAATTATAAAAGCAGAGCTTTCACACCCCACTCACGTGATCATCATATTTCATTGTTATATATATTGAACACTAAATCGTCGAGCTACAGATTTACAAGATCTACGTAAAAGAATGTGAGTAACGAATACATTTTAATCGAAGGAGCATCGTTCCCGAGACGTCGTCGGTATGCAACGTGTGGTGAATGCATTGATACAAATCTCGCGCCTGACGCACGGACACGCGAGGGTTCGTAATGCACCGGCGTTATCCTGTGTCTTGGAAACAATAAGTCTTTGTGTTTGAATCGACAAATTTTATTCGAAGTAGATCTAGAGATCTATAAATTGAGTAACCGGGCAGGGCCACCATTAACTTGGCCAATCGGGTTGGGTGGCGGCTTGACATTGCTACCTACAAATCCTAATTCCTGACGGGAAAATGAAATGTTGCCCCAAAATTAACTTAACTTCTCCATTTTATGTCCTTTATCCATTTGTAACATGATATTATATGAAAACACAAAGAGCAAGTACTGACTGTGCACGTGGGCGGCCGCGCGTAAGTGATTTTCACGCTTATAATTTGGGAGACCAGCAGAACAACACCGGAACCGACGGCCCGGGTTCAGTAGGGCAGGTGGCGGAGAACCAAGGTCGTGCATGCAATAGATGCAAGGATGGCAGAACCGGAACATTAGATTTTACGGCACTTGAGATGAGTTAGTTGTGACAAAGGACCCGTGTCGAGTTTTGGATGACATGTTGTGTTAGTAAGTCAGGTTATAGATACCACCGGTTTAGTTTGATCTACATGAATATATAATTTTAAAATCAGAAACGAATCATCGAATACTGATTACGTATATATAGAAATTCTGTCGTAAAGAAAAAAAACTAGAACATTCTATAGAATTTGGGAGTATACATTTATTTGAAAGAGACCTCAAAACATTGAATTATATATTTAATTATTGAAAAATATAATCACAATGTTAAGGGGGAGGCTCAGGTCAGGGCGCGAAATTCAAAATTTCAATGTTTTTTATTTTTTTACGAAAAAATTTGACATCTTTACGATGTAATTAATTTTTTGCGATATTAGCATTCATTCGCGCCCTGACCAAGAAAATTGAAGTAAGTATCTGCACTCCGATCATTCCAAAAATTATGAACACTGACCCGAATGCTCTTGAATGATAAGCGAAGCGATAATTTGATTAAATGCAGCAATGCACTACTTAAATCTGAATTGTAATACAAGGTCTCACTCTGAGGATATTCTCAGATACCCTCTGACCGCACCAGAAATTAGTCTACATTAAATGACCGCAGTGGATCTATTCGCTACAACTTAGATACGGTTGACACTACAATAAGCAAGGTTGCTGGGATCATCGCTCATGTTTAGCTTTGTCACTACAGAGCATTGCGTGATTGTTCTTCGGAAATCTATAATTTATGATCGTGACATGATTTATGGCATAGGTTACTAAAAAAACAACTCAAAGCACAAGACGACTAATATCGTTTTTCTTGGAAACTATGGACCCTATTCTAGAATTTAACTCAGAAGGTGGGATCTAATTAGCGTAGTATTTTTCAGGAGCTATTAAAATATCTAAAAGTGTTGAATCTTGGTTAAGAAGGTACCTATATACATAAATCACACGTTGTCAAATGCTGTGCTCACAAACGGTAGCTTGGTGCATTTCCATGCAAATATTAAGTGTTGTACGGTTGTGACAATGCGCTGATTGCCATGACAAGTCGTAAATCAGTTTTAATGTCCACGTTTAGACTTTAATAAGAGGTTTCTAGTTAGTTTTCACATAAAAGCTGTTATTCTGAGACTTGTATTGTCTTGAATGTAGGTAACAATGATTTTTGGAAAACCAATTTATTTTACTTTGTACGAAGTAATTACTATGCTAAGTATGTTTGCTCTCATCATGCCGACTGTTCTTATGTCCGCCGTGCTGTATTGGCTCCTGTAGCAGTGATTTTATTTGCAGCTTAGCTATTCTAATGTTTTCTACAGAGCTTGTGGATGTGAATGGATTTATTTCTTTTGTTCCAGTCCCCACGTGTGCAGATCACGTAACAGCACGCATTGCTGTCCTGGATGGACCTCCAGGCCGAACTCTCTCCTATGTATTGTCCGTAAGTATATAACACGCTGACTTTTAGTAAGGTTCCTACTTACCTATTCTGTGATGTTAGCCTCTTTCGCTGTTTCCTAGACATTGACTTACTTATAGTCTTCTAATTGACTGATCGCTCAAATATCAATATATATAATGTTAAAGTGTAGCGTGTGTGCGCCCCGCATGGCAACACACTGGAGCTTACTTTTATATTTTGTAAAAATAATGAATTTAAAAAAAAAAGACAAGCTCGCTGAGTTTCTTGCCGGATCTTCTCAGTTGAGGTCGCGTTCCGATCCGGTTGTAGACTTAAGAAAAAAAATGTAATGACAATTTGTAAGTGCCCCCGTAGGCCTATACGAAATAAATGATTTGACTTTGACTTTGACTTTGATTGTAGACATTCGAACGTCATAACCGGTCTGGGCAAGGAATGCGAGTAGTACCTAAATTCACATGTGTACATAGTAGGATTCTTCTACGAGGGCGACACTGAAAGTTTTTAGAACTGGCCACTTATACGACGATAAAATAAAAAATAAGATCAAATTTTGAAAATGGAACTCTTTGCCGATATTATTGTGTATGTATTTTATTCATTTGTCGTATTAAGATTATATTTAATTTATGTTTTATTAAATAAATTATATTTTATTTAATTTATGTGGTGGGTAATGGAAATTATTCCATAAATCGCCATAAATAATGCTTCGTTTTGACAAAACTTTTTATACATATGCAATGACAAATGTAACTTGTTTCTTTTGATATTTTTTGATAATAATTAGACTTTGTTTTATATTTCAGCCGTATGCCGTCCTGACTGCGGTTCCCCTGGCTCGTGCGTGGCGCCCAATATGTGCCGGTGCGCTGGCGGCGTTGAGGCGCCCTCTTGCGGCGGCGGCGGCCTCTATTCATATCCAGGTGATACGGTCATCACATTTCATTAAGTCTATCGTAATTATCAGCTAGAAAACGTCTTCTGTTGTATGTTAATCAGACGTGGAACATAACCTACGCAGGAAGAATTAGTTTTGTATTTATTTATTCCATTTTAATGACTACTTTTTATTGTTGTCTTTATGCAGCAAGAACACCCGGCGGCTGCCGTCGCATCTGTATGAACGGCGGTACTTGTACAAACGGTACCTGCGCATGCGCACCCGGTTGGAGTGGAGAGTTTTGTACTGAGCGTAAGTAACTTTGATACGTTGATGATCTATAAAGGATTTGTTAGTGTGAAATCTGTCCTTGTAGAAAGCAATTTGCTAACGTTATGCTATTGGTGTTTCCAGCGATATGTAGAGATCCATGCTTGCACGGCGGTAGATGTATAGCGCCGGATAGGTGCGTCTGCTTCCCCGGACTCTCCGGAAAACGGTGCGAAGTTGATAGAAGAACTGGTGAGTAATAAACAAATTGCTGTATCCGTGCTAGTAGTTATTATGGTAGAAGCAGTATTTTACACATTATTTAAAGATGGTTCAGAGAGTCATCTCATTGTCAAATCCTCCATCTTGTTGCTTATTGAAAATCTTGAATAGTGTTGTCTCACGATGTCAGTTTAATGTTGATTGGCTAAGTTAAAACGGTAGACTGCAAAGAGGGACATTGATACTATAGGCCCATCAAAGAAATGGCTATAGCTAACAAAAAAACAAATAACTAACAATTTATTATACACATAATACATAGTTAGGTATTCAGTTATAACAATTTTGTGCGTTTCCTAATCCGCCAAAACCTGGTGTTCTTACAAACTAAGTAGTTTATTTATTTCATACTGCACACTATACTTCTGGGACCTAAAGCCACTTGCTCCTCTTAGGCCCGTGCTACACGGACACGCGAGGCGCGCTGTGCACCGGCGCCCTGGAGGGCGTGGTGTGCACCAAGCAGCTGTGCTGCGCCACGGTGGGCGTGGCGTGGGGGCACCCCTGTGAGCGCTGCGGGGACCTCGACTGCCCCACGGGACACCTCAGGAACCTCGCCACCAAGGAGTGCCAGGTTAGGATCTCGTCCAGACGAATCGGTTAAAGGAAAAAGTATGTTTTACCACCGAATCGGTTGACGATTTCGAGAGTCACGAGTGATTATTAATATCCTTTGGAGACAAGTTTTAGCGGTACGTTGATAGTTTTGCTTAAGTCCCTAGTACAACATATAATCTGCAAATTAAAATCCAATTTCAGAAGTAATACTACCTCATTTATATCTCACAAAGGCGGTAGGCAGAGATGCACTGCCCATTGCACTGATGGTGAAATTGTCTCGTATCCTCTCCCCAGGATATAGACGAATGCGCCGCGGTCCCAGGGCTGTGTGAAGGTGGTCGTTGCATCAACTCCATCGGCTCCTTCTCGTGCGAGTGCCCGCCGGGGCAGAGGAGGCATCGAGTGACCAACAACTGTGAGGATATTGACGAGTGCGAGGATCCTGATATTTGCCCGGTAAATTTATTTTTTATTACATACGCCATCAGAATCCAAATAAAGAACTCATGATAACCAAACATTTATTCAGGTTCTATGATTTGTTTTATACACTCTTGCTTCCTCAATATGTCGTTCTTTCTCTTTTACAACCAATAACTACTTATGGAATTCGAAGTTTACAATGGTATTAATACTAATAATCATTTTTCAGAACGGCAAGTGCGTGAACACAGAAGGCGACTACTATTGTCTGTGTAATCCACATTTCATTCCGAGTCCGGATAAGAAATTCTGTATTGGTAAGTTGTGATCTAAAGTAAACAGTTTTCAGTACGTATATTAGATCAAATAGGTGGCACCTGTCCAGCGGCCTTAGGACAGTGACACTGAAAAAACAATTTCACGGATTTAGACACACCGGGTTCCACTCTCCCTTTCCTGGTCTTGGTGTGCCGCATCAGAAAGGTCGATCACCATGTAAAGGAAAGAGCTAATGCAAAGGTGAATGGTGACCACGTGCCAGAAGACGTAGTTTAGTGCGCCCCCCTTAAGGGCGACAGTGAAATTATTCCGGCCGATGCTTAAGGAAGAGAGCAAAATTCACAGCCGACTGGTCAACGAGCGTACTTTAACCATGACTATTTATACTGTCTTCTCTTTCTCTCTCTCTGCTTTTTATTTTATTCTGGTGATAATCAATATAAACCTGTCTCACTTAGATGGTCGAGTGGGCAGTTGTTTCACTTACTTGGGCGAGACGGGCGAGTGCGCGGACCGGCTGCCGATGCCGTTGTCCAACCGGGACTGCTGCTGTGGGTACAACATGGGCCGAGCCTGGGGCGAGCTGTGTTCGCCCTGCCCACCCAGAGGGTCCAGTGAGTATCTACGCTGATTGGTTTTAGATCCTAACTTGATGACCTGATTAGCACAGTTGGTAGTGAAGTTGCTCTCCATGCTCCTCAGTAAAGGGGACTCAGTTTCAGGTACGATTCCTGGTGGTGTGAAATTTGTGTGTTAAGCACGAATGTTTGTACCCAAGTAATGGGTGTTTAATATGTATTATATACTGGGATCATCCCCAGTTCATTGGGCTGTAACCATAATACAAAAGTTGCTTAGTTTGGGTCCGTACAGTTGGTGTGTTTGTCTAGAAATTATTATAACCACGTGAGTATCCTCTAGCCGAGTGGACCCACCTGTGCGGTGGTGGTATAATCCCTCCGACGTGGCGCCGCAACGTCACCGGCGGCGAGGACGAGGACGAGGGCGGCGGCGGGTACGAGCCGCCCGCCATCGCCAAGATCAACGAGTGCATGCTCAGGAACGGGATCTGTGGACTCGGGACCTGTATAGACAAGGATATTGGGTGAGCTATTAGATTTGACTAACGAAGTAGCCTTGGGTTCTTAGGGTAAGCAGGAGCTGCTAATGTAAGCGTGACCAGAAAGCACGTTGTCTGTGCTGCATATTTAAGCCCCTAATGAAATGTATTGAACTACTGGCGTGTGCCAAGGTGAAGAGGCGAGAAGAGGTGATCACTTTTTTATGGTTATAACGTATAGCTTCTTAATTAGCCTGTCGATTTTATTGGAGGTGCATTAATGACTGGGGGTGAATGGTAGGAAGCCCCTCGAAGCGCTGTTATTGGCGCCTCGATTTGAATTATCTTATTATGGGTTCATAATTTATTTTAAGTGGTGATGAAAACTGCATGTAAGTACGAATGGTAACTAAAGTACATTCCTTGTGTTGGGTATCCTCAGATACCAGTGCGACTGCTGGGAAGGCGCCGAGTCAGTGACGCAGGATTCGAATCCGACCTGTATCGACATCGACGAGTGCGCGCTCGAGTACTGCAAGGGTGGTACTTGCATCAACCGGCCCGGAGGATTCGATTGCAAGTAAGAATGACTTAATATCGAACGTAATTGTCGCCGAAACCAATAATACAGTAGGTACTTACTTTAATTAATAAATATTGTCTAAGCAATTTAGTATGTGTAGTGGTTCACCACTCCATGGTATTTAAGGTATTATTCACCATGGATTGGTGGTAATCGATTAACTCTCATTAAATAATGTATCGAAAAGATTATTACCAAAATTTCATCACACCACCTCCAACCGTAACAACCCGAGGCGTGACTTGAGCGGTCTACGCTGTTACCATGAGACCAAGCGGCCGTCAATAAGGCAGGTGTAGGGAAAAAGTTTGTCATATGGGGGGCCCGTCATCGCAAACATGCATCTCATATTTGAATGGACATCAGTGGAGTTAAACGATATTAGCCATGTAGTTCACAAGCCCCTCTCAGACTGACAGCTTGGAAAATAGTAGATGAGAGAGTTTGGAAGAGGCAGTACAAGGATGCGGTTATTGGAAAACGACCATTGCTATTCTCTTCTGAATGTGAGTCCACATTTGTACTAACAGGTGTCCCCCCGGCTTTGACCCCGTTGAGAACGGTCTGCGCTGCAGCGACAAAAACGAATGTGAAATGACGAACGGCGGCATGTGCACAAATGGTGTCTGTAGGAATAGCGACGGAGGGTGAGTAATACAATTACGAGCTTTATGTATGATGCTATAAACTCCTAATTACTTGCTACTTATTTTTTACTTAATCACGTAATAACATCATCAACAGTCGTAACAGCCTGCAATATTCTAAATATGTGGTCTTATCGTTAGATTATCGGTAGAAATGATCTCGTAGGGTAGATAGCAATTTATCCATGTGACAATTTCAAATCATCCAAATCAAGGAATTCTACCACAGAGTACTTTGTATATACGGAAATAGAGGCTTATCTTAGGGGCTAAAATAGGCAACACCGGTAAAACGCCATCTGCATCAGTTTTATGGAACTATTAATACTATAATCATATATATATACATAGGTACTACTGTATATTACGTTAAATATTTCAATCAGGTAATTTGGGGAAACTAGCTTTTGAATTACCAATTGCCAGCAATTTATGGTTACCTCATTTCACATGGAAACAAGGAACTAACAAACAATTAATAATTCATAAGCATAATATACCTAAATATTAAATAAAACCACGTAAATACCAGAAAATAATTATTATTTAGGTCTTGCTGGTCTTTTACTGCATTTTTTTAAATTCTCACACAATCTCTAATTCACAAAACAAAACTACGAGTCTTTTTCTCACTAACTTCAAAACATACACATAAAACGCACAATTAACCGCTACCCGGAGGAGAAAACACTCAAATCAACGGGCTAGTCAGTCAAACATACGGTTTATTAATATACTTTGTTGAACTGAAGAAAACTAACAAAAAGTTTCGTAAATCACCGACCGGTATAAATACAAAACAAGACAGATTTTTCTATTCAATCAGTCAGATATGACAGATATAGATTCAGTGTTGCCAGAGTTACCAATTTAAACCTACTACTACAATATATCACATTAACTATTTAGCATGTAATGAAGAACCAAATCACTTGTTTATATCAAACACATTACCAAAGATTAAATCATAATAATGGAATATATTAAAATTCAGTTTCTGCATAGTATTTTTTTTTTGGTCTATTCGAGGGTTATTAAATATTACCAAAAAAGCAGAAGTCTAATGCATCGTCGCAAAAATTAGCGCCACCTGTATTAGATTTATGGAACAAGCACATTATAGTGCTGTTAAATGGAAAACATATAAGTTTTAACTAAACTCGATAGAATTGCTTGTCAACCAAATTTAGTACAGTTGCAGTATCTGTATTACCATGTATTTTGTTCTAAGATTGAACAGCCTGAATTCTACTCGGACCCCTCGCTAAGCCATCTGGGGGATTCAAAGATCATTACTTGGAGCTCCTACGTAAGGGATCCAAGGAAACTTCACATTTCTTTTTTCAATTACAACCGCCGTTCATGGGGATCTAGGGTACTTAAAATTTCTTAATCTTCTGGCAGTATCTACTCAGGGGTCCAAGGATACGTTAGATATATTTCCGCACTTGAAACTCCTATTTGGGGGTCCAAAATACTTCTCGTTTCTTTTTCCACTTGAGACCACCGCTTAAAGTCTCCAAGGTTACTTAATATGGGGAACATAAGTGGTAATATTGAACGGCGCAGCTTCGAGTGCATGTGCAACCCCGGCTACGAGTCCACGGAGACGGGGCACGCGTGCCGCGACGTGGACGAGTGCCGCGACAACCCGCGCGTGTGCCGCCGCGGCCGCTGCCGCAACACGCCCGGCTCCTACGAGTGCGAGTGCGAGGCCGGCTTCTCCACCACCGCCGGCGGCTACTGCGCGGACGTCGACGAGTGTGCCGACAAGAGCGTCTGCCAGGTTCGTGACAAGCACAGATTACATGTGGCTCTCCCACGCTCGCAGGCACTAAACGCAATTACACATTATGAAAAACATTAGAAGATGATTACGCGAGAAAGAGGTTTGGCGGAGTGGGGTAATAAAGCAGTGCCAAAAGACGATGAGCACTCAATTGGCACGGTTTGTAGTGATCCCACTTTTGTACCGAGTGTTCTTGGTTCGAATCCCAGTAGAGGCGAACTGTGTGATGAGCATGAATATTTTTGTAGCCAAATCATGAATGTTTAATATCTATTTAAAATGGGATCGGGATCTAATCTTTGTTGGTGATGGGACAGTGAGGAAGAAATAGGGACAAAAATAAAACCGTTCAGTCACAAAAGTCCGTCAAAACGTCAGCTTCAACAGCAATCTTTATTAAAAAATGACTATAACAACAAACAGACAATAATAGTAAAAATATAACAACTATGCGTCACCCACATTTACTGATATCTTACAGTGTCGTACAATTAGTGTGTTCGTCTTACAATATTTATTCGGTGTGGAGCAGGGCGGGCGCTGCGTGAACAGCGAGGGCTCGTTCCAGTGCGTGTGCGAGGCGGGCTACCGGCCCACGCCGGACCGCGGCGCCTGCGTCGACGTCAACGAGTGCTCCGAGCAGCGCGTGTGCCGCAACGGGCAGTGCCACAACACGCCCGGCTCCTTCCGCTGCGAGTGCCTGCCCGGCTTCACGCTCAGCAACGATGGCCGGACGTGCCTCGGTAAGTATAACCGTAAGACTTGGTAAACACCAAATCGATTCGAGAAGTGTATGGCCGCCCATTAGGTCAGGTTTTTTTATTTTGGGTATGCGTGTATGTTACATTAAACAGTATTGTTTGTAACGTTATGTCGGTGTATTGGTAAGTAGATGACAATTGATAAATTTATTTATTCAACTGTTTTGTTTTAGATGAGGTTCAAGACTTGTGCTACGAAAAATATGAAGAAGGACATTGCTCTGGACCTGGTTCGAATCCTGTGACAAGATCTCAATGTTGTTGCAGTTCTAGTAAAGGTAAATTTGTGTAAACTTTATGCTTTTCTGTATAGAGGTCTTTGGTGTGTACGAAATTTTTGTTTGAATACGTTGTAGCGACCACTTCAACTGCACTACAAGCTATCTAGGAAGATCTTCCAGCCAGGCGGGTGGTATGCCTGGCGGGGCGGCCGCTATGCCCCGACGGTTATTGTCGGGATCTTGTATATATGTTACTTGCTCCGAAAACTCTTATAGCGCGATTCAGGATTGTGACGTCAATTGTCATTGTTCTGAATGCGTCTGCAGTGCCATCTGCGTAGCTTGTAGTGCAGTTGAAGTGGTCGCTACAACGTCAACATATTTTATCCAAAATGTTAAGGTACCCAACATTCACTACCTGTTCGCAGGTCTCCACCTCGGCTGGGGCGTGGCCTGCAAAGCATGTCCCGAGAAGGGCAGCAAAGAGCACAACATCCTGTGCCCCGAGGGCGCGAGTAAGGACAACGGTGGTGCGGACATCAACGAGTGCACGATGATCCCGGGCGTGTGCCCGCACGGCACCTGTGAGAACCTCGAGCCCGGGTACAAGTGCATCTGCGACCCCGGGTTCCATCCCGACGCTGACGGCATATGCCGGGACATAGACGAGTGCGATATGCATCAGTCGGTGAGTTCACCATGTTAATATGACTCATTACTCCTTCCAACTACGGTCCAGTCGAACTACAGGGAGTACCCTAAGATTTTTTGGTACCACCACTATAGGGTTAATAATTGTATACGATGTATTCTGGTGTTACATTGAAGTTTTTGTTCCCAGTACTGTACCGGTGGTCAATGTCGCAACACAATGGGCAGCTTCACGTGCGTATGTCCACCGGGCACTCGTTACGAGCCCGACGAACAAATCTGCCGCGACATTGACGAATGCGAGGGTGAGACACTTTTCATCGTCAAGGAATATGACAGGGGGGACATACCCCCCCAGATCCCAGTGCGAACAGGTTACCAACCTTTGTGTGACAAGCACCCAGATCATAATGACCATAGTCCATACGCATCGGGCATCTTAACATCCGGACCAGCTCATACCATTACAGCTGTCCATCCCAAGAACTACAAATTTACAATATGTTTAACGTTATCAAAGTTCAAATTTGATTGTGTTCTTGTGACGGCAAGATTGGCCAATTTCGAGAGCTTAGTCGTATCATCGATTGTATGGAAGGATATTAAATTTATTATCGAGCAATAATTTATTAAAAACATTAATTTCACGCAAATCGTTTCCATTTCACTGCTTAATTCAATACTTCATGATAATTTATTAAACTTTACCAAAAAAGAGTCCCTTATGGCAGAATTATGAGCAAATTATGAGTGGGCTATATAATCTAAGAGGCATTCCACTCCAACTTCATCAGTATGAAGTCTTTCCTCACTATTTTACACCCATATTTACTTATTTAAGTTTCTTCATCAGCTTGTCTTTAATGATCTCTGTTTGGTTGTAGAGCAATCTAATCCCTGCGATAACGGGCGCTGCATCAACTCTCACGGCAGCTACGAGTGTGAGTGTGAGAACGGATTCGTTTTGGATCCTTCCGCTCAACATTGTGTTGGTAAGTGTACTTCATAAGGTTGCTCTATGCGAAATATTTCATATTCCTCTGGTCACGAATAAAGTAAGCTTATTTAAATTGGAAATTATAATATGCTCTTGGATAAGTACGAGTACTCTAATATCAGATAAAAAAGATTTCGTCCAAATAACTATGAACTGACTGACTGATGATATACTAGTTGTATTTCTCCAAATATTATATTTTCTTGTGCCTCTTGTCTTTGTCTTAAATAAGTATATTATGAAGTATACTTTGGTGTTCTAATACATTTTGAGAGTAGAAGCGTTCTTCTAACTATTTTAGCCTGTCACTCGTCACGGACTCTCTTTACCGACTGTCTTCATTTCTTGTTTTTTTTATCGCTTTTTAGCTTTAAAACAACACGGCTAATTAAAGCATAAAATTTGCCTACGGTATTCTTCCAACTCACCTAGCTCAGCACCTACATACCCTTTATATCCATGTATATAATCTTCTATTCATCTAGATAACCGGCGCGGTTCCTGCTGGCGTCGCGTCGTGGACGGTCAGTGTGAGGCGGCCGCCCTCAGGCCCCTCCTGCGCCAGGAGTGCTGCTGCAGCGTGGGGCTGGCCTGGGGCTCCCCGTGCGAACCCTGCGAGACTGAACACTGTCCATGCCCTAAAGGATTCGCTAAGGTTTGAAGTTGTTACCATTATCGTTAAGGTTAACAAGAATTTTGTCTTTAGCATTTTTAGGATGTGCTAATGAGATGAAATTATATTTCCAAATATCAGAATAAGAAAATAAATCTACAGATAACAGGATCTGAGAGAGAGAGAGAGAGAGAGAGAGAGAGAGAGAGAGAGAGAGAGAGAGAGATACGGAGCCATACGAAAGAACTGTTGCATCAGGAATTTTATTGAGAGATATTTATACTGTCTGTTTCTTTCTATAGCTCTGTTTCCATCAGTCTTGATCAGATCAAGGTCTTAGGCATTAACAAGCGATTTTTTTTATTTATTTGAAGCGCTTTCAAATAAAATATCCTCTCCATCATTCATCATCATTTCATTAGACATAACCATCTGAGCCGAAACAACTACAAAATAAAAGATTCGGTTTCAGCTCGACGGTGCAACGTGTCGCGATGTAGATGAATGTACCCTGGACTCGGAGCTCTGTATCGGTGGAACATGCATCAACACTGATGGATCGTACAGATGCGAATGTCCACCTGGACTCACTCTTGACACTACAGGTATGTACCCAATCACATCATCACGTATATGAGGCTCTTTCATAACCCTTAGCAACTGCATCTGTTCTATAGAGTTATACAGAGTCTATAGAGTTTGGGACTAATGAAGACTGAACGGAGACCGTTTATAAATTAAGGATATTTCCAGGCAACCGCTGCGTGGACACTCGCCGCGAATACTGCTACACGGACTTCATCGGCGGCCGCTGTTCGAACCCGCTGCAGATTGAGGTGTTGCGCGCAGTTTGCTGTTGCTCATCACTGGGCAAGGCGTGGGGAGACGGACGCTGCGAGGCTTGCCCTAAGAAGGGTGAGTTGACATTGTGATTCCCAGTTGAACGAAGCAATAATTTGAGAATTGCAGTATTAAAACTAAGAAGTATCTTGCTGTAATGAGCCTATAATTTTGTTCCTAGGTACGGATTCGTATCGTAATCTCTGTATATCCGATGGCACTGGCTATCCTCCCGCCATTTGGAGCCGCCCAGGTGGCGGCGGGGTCAACGGCACCGGTGGTGTCTGGAACCAGGGGGGTGGTGAAGACGGCGAAGAGTTCGAGTGGGGTGGTGAGACCGGCGGCGATTGGGGGAATGGGACGGATAGCTGGAATCAGCACCGACCCGGATTGATCCCTAAAGAAATGGAAGTTAATGAATGTTCAGCGTTCCCTGGCTTGTGTGGGCATGGGAGATGCAGGAATCTGGTGGGCACGTTCACTTGTGATTGCTTCCCTGGCTATGAAAAGGTGGGTTGATTTATGTTAATGCCTTTTTTTACCCTACTTTCGAGATTCATATCGCGTCCGCAATTCCGCATGAAAGCATGATTTGTTTAAATCTACTTGTATGATCTTGAACTTTTCCGATGGGTATAACGTTGTTTATTGTTGGGTTAGGACTCAAAGAACCACACTTGCGTGGATGTGAACGAGTGTGAGATCGTGGACGGCGTGTGCGGCTCCGGGCAGTGTCGCAACACTGAGGGCAGCTTCACCTGCCAGTGTCATCCCGGACACAAATCTGATGACTTCTCTAAAGTTTGCGTTGGTGTGTATTATTGTCTTGTTAGTAATTGTGTTTAACAAACATGTAGCATTCTACAAGTAACAATTTTTTATTTTGTATATATTTTTTATATAAAACAAATATGAAATAGTATAGGTCCAAACACAGATCCTTGAGATACTGCATTGAATTTCGCTTTGTTATCAAGTAAATTATATTATTCTAAGGTGTAACTTATTTAGCATTTCTTTCAAAGATATGAGGTAGATATATCATAGCTCTATAATGGCATATTCTTTGTCTCCAGACATTGACGAGTGCGCGGAAGACCGAGGGTTGTGTCGCGGAGGCCACTGCATCAACACTCCCGGCTCGTTCCGCTGCGAATGCGGCCCTGGCATGGAGCTGTCGCCTGATAGACTGTCTTGCAAAGATGTGGACGAGTGCTCTATTACTTCTGGTAAGTTTTATTCTCTCAAAAAACCTGATGTTAGTGTACTTAATATACAAAGGTCCAGTCCATAATCAAACACATTGATGTTTGTGCACTTATAAAGATACCTTTACGGGTTACTAGCACTAATAGTCTCTATACGTCTGTTTATTTGAAGCTGCAGCATTTGCTATTGGTTTTGTTTTTTTGTTCTGCTGTTTTCTAGACATCAGGAGTTTTAAAATGCAATTTCTTTGTACAGGTATTTGTAGTAACGGCGCATGCGAGAACCTGATGGGCACATACCAGTGTGTATGTGATGAGGGTTACGCCCAGTCTTCTGTGAAATCTCACTGTGAAGATATAGACGAATGTACCGAGGACCCGACCAGGTGTCAGCACGAGTGTGTCAATACGCCCGGATCCTACCACTGTACTTGTAGGTGAGTGGGAATATGATGTCCAGCTTGGAAGAGTTGGGTAGGAATTGAAGTCTAGCTGACCCGAGACCACCGAACGATGGATATCGCGAATCGTTAACCATCGCTAATGTGGCGATGATAATAAGTACTAAGTAGCAACAGCTATACACATATTTATATTACAATGCATATCATTTTGTATATAGCACTGAGTAGGTAAAAATCATGGAAGACGGCTCCTCGTAAGGAAGATCGATGATATCACAAACTTCGCAGTAGGCAGGTGGCGAGTGGCCGGGGACCGTTGTGTGGAACTCATAGGGGGAGTGGGCTATACAGTTGTGGTTGCCTTTCAGCTGATGGATGGACAATTGCAAGACAAAGCATTAATCTTCTAAAAAAGGCCTTGTAATACCATTGTAACTCTCAATAATTCGGTGACTCTGGGCATTATGAGTACGTAGGAGGTATTTAGCACGGCATCTGTTCCCAGGGACGGGTGGCACCTGCGCGCGGACGGGCGAACTTGCCGCGACATCGACGAGTGCGGGAAGGGCGCGCGGCCGTGCGGCGGCGGCGAGTGCCGCAACACGCCCGGCTCCTACACCTGCAGCTGCGGGGAGGGGCTGCTGCCGGCGCCCGGCGGCGCCAAGCCCACCTGCCAGGACATCGACGAGTGCGCCGACGTACGTACCACTTGACAAGTATCGATACTACGACAGAACCGGGAAGTCGGGAACAATCTCCTAACTGGCAGAAGAATCAGAATATTTTTGTATGTTATGCTACGGAGTGTATCGCCTGTTCGCAATGCCGTTCCTATGGAGAACGGGCAAGGATGTTAAATTTTTTTGTGAAGTACGTTGTCATGGGTATGTGAGAACAATGTAAGAACAATTAGGTAGGCTTGTTTAAGTACTGGTATTTACAATTTAGCATGGTGATAGCTTATGACAAAATCAACATCAAAGACAACTTTCATTCCAGAAAATGGAATCTGGAATGACTGAAAAAGTAAAGCCACGCAGGCGAAGTCGCGAGCACTGCTAGTCTTGATTTAATCATGTTTTGTTAACGTCAGGTGCCAGACCTCTGTGGCGCCGGCGAATGTCACAACACAATCGGCAGCTTCGTGTGCCGCTGCCCCGACGGGTACAGCGTGAAGCCGGAGCAGGGCCCCGCCTGTACCGACGACGACGAGTGCGAGCTCGGCACCTGCGACTGCCACCCCGCTGCTGACTGTATCAACTTACCTGTGAGTCTACCATCTTTTCTATATTACTATAGTTTGTCTTAAAAGTTAAGTCATGTGTGACATATGTAATATAATAGGTAGGTATTAAAAACATTGCTCTTCAGTTTCTCTCAATAAAGGCCAATTGTTGTTTAAAATAAAGTTTCACTAGTGGCAATACAATCAAACTCATATTTTGGTTATTTCGCATAGTGTTGTCAGTGTGACTGTGTTTGCGGCCTACTACCAGATCTTAAGTGTGAACATTTCTCATCACGATAGGCTACTTCGGCGATTAGCGAGACCAAGAAAGTGCAGAGCAGCAAGGGTCTCGCATTGGGCGACCACATTAGCGGTCGCTGTAGCTAATATAAACTGGGATTATTATAGAGACTGCATGTTAATCCATCATCTCTGTCCCCACCAGGGCTCGTTCCAATGCCGCTGCCGCGACGGCTGGCGCGGGGACGGCACCGAGTGCGAGGACATCGACGAGTGCCTCACCAACAACGGCGGCTGCCACCCGCGCGCCACCTGCACCAACACCGACGGCTCCTTCATGTGCCTTTGCGATACTGGATATAAGGGAGATGGGTGAGTTGCATTAACATTGTTCACACTCAATTATGTCATGCAAACAATATAGCTTAAAGGAAGGCAATTTACCTTAAGTTAAGCGGCAATGATCCACTGGTAAATATAGTGTCTTGAATTTGGGACTTATTTGGGTTTGTTTCTGGAAGATTTGCTTTTTATTGTCTCGAAGAAGGTTTAAAAATTTGAGTGTTCTACTTGGGGCTGTCTTTGTCTTAGTCATGTTTGAATACCCTACTGCACTCAGGATAGGATCTTTTGTTACGCTTGAGATCCAATATGGCGACCGTGATTGCGTTATCCTTGGTGAATTGTTGAAAAGTGAAGATAAAAAATTTAGGAACGTGCTTCTAAAAATTATTTTAAAAATATGTCCCAATCATTTTCCCAGGTACTCTTGCGTGGACATAGACGAGTGCGCCAACGACCCCACGCTCTGCGAGAACGGGCACTGCACCAACACGCCCGGCGGGTACGAGTGCGACTGCGACGTCGGCTTCACCAAGTCGCCTGACGGCAGGTCGTGTCTCGGTAAGGATGATCACATCAATCCCTCTCAGAGTGTAGTTCCTAGACTGCTCTTCATCAATCTTGTGAGGTTAAATTCTATAATTTTATTTAATTGTGTCATCGTACTTCATATCATATCCAACGTGAATTTATGTTACGTTGAGTTTGCAAACAATTTTCTCATCTGTCGTCTGTGTAACTTTTGTAATACTTTATTTCTGTACCGAGGGTTTCGGTTTGTGTTATTAGCGGGAATGTTTATACCCATTCCATGGAGTTGAATCTTTACATGCTCTGTGGACGTCGATATAATTATTAACATATTTGTGTATAGTGCCTAAATTAAGGGGAAATCTTAATTTGAGGCTAGGTCAATGTTTAAAATCATATCAAATAAGTATATTAATAAATGATTACTGAGTAGTTGTGTAATGATCTATTTGACTTCAGATATGGACGAGTGTGCGACGTTCGACAACGTGTGCGTGTTCGGGCGCTGCGTCAACACGTACGGCATGTTCAAGTGTATCTGCGACAAGGGCTACCAGTCCGACAGCATCGACGACTGTGAGTATCTACTACTATTCTGCATTTACGCCATATTTGATTACTTCATTCAACTGATAGTTTATTTCTTAAGAAACGGGTAAGTAAATCTGATTTGTATTTATTATTTTTATATAATTATTATTATGTATGAGAACAGGCATGCCTCTTATTACATTGGGATTGTATACAACCAGAAAACTACCCTCCTTGACACTGGTGTGAAGTAATTAAAATTGTTGAATTACATCATTTGAAATAATATTGGACCAATGTGCGAGCCCTGAGGAACACCACAATCCATCGTTCTGAAATAGCTACTGGTATCTTGATCCGCAGTGATGCCGGGCTTCAACTGCACGGACGTGGACGAGTGCAAGTCCCCGCAGTCCTGCCAGTACGGACAGTGCATCAACACACAGGGGTCGTATCTCTGTCGCTGCCCGCCCAACTACGAGCTGGTATCGGACGGCACGGCTTGCTATGGTATGTTGGAAATTGAATTTAACTATCCCATATTTAATTTTTGAAAGGCGTATGAAGCTAGCCGGTTAAGGCCCTAATCCTTCTCACATTCAGAAATTTCTATCTCATCCACCATTTAGTTACCATTTTTGCTAACCGATATTTTTTCTGCGATTCAATAACCCAGTTGTATTATTTTTATACAGACTCGAGGAAAGCTCGTTGCTACGGCAAAGTGGACCTTAGATCCGGCACAGAGCACTGCAGAGATAGCGACGAGCTATCTGAGGATGGCACCATGGCCGCTTGCTGCTGTTCCGTTGGTGAGTTCAAGAACCAGGAATAAATTAATTTAAAAAAAAATTATCCTTGGTTCAGTTACGTTACGTTGGTTACCTAGACCCTGGATCCTAGACATTACAGCCTCCTCACCATGAGATCATTTTTGCATAGCAATACTAGTTTAGCGCAAAGGTTTAGTACGGCCCTGGAGCTGGGTTGTTGAAACGAAAACTGTCTTATGTGAACAGAGAGTAAAGTTATTGGTAGATACTGATAGTTCATCCTGGCTAATTCCTTCGATGTCCTCTCCTGTCGCAGCTACGAAGTGCCCTTAAGCTAGTTGCAATGCCCTTAGGTTTACATTATACAAGTTGATGAGTTGACAAGTAGCTAGATAATTTGAAATTAATGAGCAATGTACCTACACGCGTCGAAAGAAGTCGGTAGATGCGAGTAGCGGAGGGCCGATTGATGTGTGGAAATCAGTGGGGGAGGCCTATGTCGAGCAGTGGACGCCTTTTAGCTGATAGATGGATGAGCAAAGTACTGCGGCATTTTGCCTACATGTCAACTTACCAAGCTGTTTTTTTACACGTGACCAGTCAAGTTGACTCGCCACTTGTCAACGTAAACGTACAAAATAGTCAAAATTACAAGGTCACTTGCAACCAATACAATGTTTCTCAAGCTTGTGTATGCTAAGATTGAACTGGTCTATTGGTTGTAATTAGGTGCTGCGTGGGGCAACTACTGTGACCTCTGCCCGGAGCCCGGCTCGGAGGCGTACAGACAGCTGTGTCCAGGCGGCCCCGGATACCAACCAGTGCTTGAACCAGTAAGTATCATCTATATCAACATTTGAAAATGCCTCATTTGATAGTATATAGCGGGAAATTTTTATGTTATTTCCATAGAAAAAGCCAGTTGACAATTTCAGTTATTTTGTGCAATAAAACATTAGCCAGTTATTGGGTGGCGAATCAGCTGATACCTGATACAGTGGAGAGTAATATCGCAGATATTTCTCCAGGCTAAAACTTTCAAATGTGATATTTAATGTAGAGTCCATTCTGAAATAATACTAATCTTAAGGATTTTATCGCGGTTTATTTTTTATTTTACGTTCCCGACGTTTCGGCTGCTTTGCAGCAACCATGGTCACGGGAGGACTGAGGTGTTTGACGTCCTGGTGTCATAGTTTGACGGGGGTACCCTCATATTTAGTTGTTACTTGCGGTCCGATCTACGCAGAAAGAGCTCACTGTGTCTTGAGGTCTTGCAATGGTACGCTTGGTTCTGGATTTTATGATGTTTACTACAGGGTCCCAAGCTGGTGGTAGCACCCAGCCATCTTCCCTATTGAAATTAGGATGTTTTTTAATTTCAATGGCCTCGCGTATCATCCTTGGTCGGAATCGGTGTTCTTTTGCGAGGATCTGTGGCTTATCAAATCTGATATAATGGCGGGTGCGATCTTGTACATGTTCACAGATTGCAGACTTCGTGGAGCGCCGGTGTTTTACATCAGCAATGTGTTCTTTTACCCGGGTTTTTATAGATCTTTTGGTTTGTCCTATGTAAGAGAGCCCACATTCACAATCGAGTTTGTATACCCCTGCATCTTGTAGAGGAATGTGACACTTCACAGATGGTAAAAACTGACTAATCTTCTTCGGCGGCTTGAAAGAAGTTTTGATTGAAGCGCGCTTCAAGATGTAGCCAATCTTGTCTGTGACACCTCTAATGTATGGTAGTACAGCAGGCAGACGCTCGACTGTGGCTGGTTTCACTCGGTCCCTGTGACGGCGGCGCGGGATTCGGAGCTTGTTGTCATGCAGTACTTGCTTGACATGATGGAGCTCAGCAGCCAGATGTTGCTCGTCACAGATCCCTTTGGCTCTCTGAAACAAAGATTTACCCACGGTAGCTAACTGTGTTGGATGGTGGTGAGATTCACCGTTTAAGTACCTATCTGTATGTGTCTTTTTTCTATACACGGTGTGGCCTAAGGTGTTATTGGGATTTCGGATCACTAAAACATCTAAGAAAGCTAGAGAGTTATTGGCCTCTAACTCCATTGTAAATTTGATTTTGGAGTGTATGGAGTTGAGATGGTCTAGGAAAGCTGTTACTTTGTCTGATGGTAATATTGTGAAAGTATCGTCTACGTACCGCTTGTAGAATCTTGGGGTCACAGGTGAAGTACGAAGGGCTTTCTCCTCAAAGTCTTCCATGAATAAATCGGCGACAACGGGAGAAACAGGGGAGCCCATCGCCACACCATCTACTTGCTTGTAGAACTGTTCATTCCACAACAGATAGCCGGATGTAAGGCAATGTTTCAAGAGTTCAGCATATTCCTCTGGCATGTTGTTCTCTGCTAGCTTCTTCGAAACTATTGTGATGCAGTCTGCTACAGGTAGGCAGGTAAACAAAGATGGAACATCAAAACTAACCATTGTTTCATTGTCAGCAAGATGTAGGTGTTTAATCTCACTGACAAAATGGTAAGATAAAAAATAAACCGCGATAAAATCCTTAAGATTAGTTTTATTTCAATGTGTAGTATTCGCGTAAATATAAGAAATCAATAGAGTCCATTCTGTTTAATATCCCACTATTGGGCACGTTTGTGTTCGCAGACTTTAAGTCCTTAATCCATAGATCATACTTATACCAGTTATTAGGTCGATGGTCTGAAGTCTATACCAAGTGCAACTTAAATTGAACATTAGTTTTTGTTTGTAAGTTTAATTTTAATCTTTCGCAGCCCTCCTACGTAGTAACCCTAGCTGACATCGACGAATGCGCGCAACACCCAGCCCTCTGCGAGCACGGCACGTGCACGAACACCTTCGGTTCGTTCGTGTGCACATGCGGGGACGGGTGGCAACTCACCCTCGACGAGCAGAAGTGCGAAGATATCGACGAGTGCTCCAAGCCGAACATATGCGGCCCTGGTATTTGCAGGAACATGCAGGGAACGTACGTGTGCCTGTGTCCCGAGGGATACGTCGCTATGCCCAATGGAAGTGAGTATACTGGGAAAGTGTTATTTATGTTATTTCCCTAGAATAGAATACAGGAGTACAGAGTGAAAAGTAATACTAATGATACAACTGATGAGTCCAGCTATGGGATTCATTGAAGACATCAAGATAGGAATGGTCACTACATAAAAGACAGCGCTCAGGTGAGGCAAAGTGTTTGCCTCTGATGCGCGGTAGTTAAAACGGGAAATGATGTTTAACGAATGATGTTATTAAAAATAGATGCCAATTTTTCTCACACCGGAACGCAAACACTAAATAAATCGAGCGTTTTTTGAACTTTCACAGAGGAGTGCGTCGACGTGCGCCAACGGCAGTGCTACATGGAGTGGGAGCCGGACACGGAGCAGTGCACCAGCCCGGTGGGCGCGCCGCAGACGCGCTCGTTCTGCTGCTGCTCCGTGGGCAAGGCGTGGGGCGCGCCCTGCGAGGCCTGCCCCGAGCGGGGGTCGCAGGACCACATGGCGCTGTGCGGGGAGAAGCCCGGGGAGATCTTCAACCCCGTCACCAACGAGACCAAGCCGATCAACGAGTGCGACATCATGCCGCAGCTGTGCAAGCCTGGTACCTGCCACGACACTCCCACTGGGTTCCAGTGTGGGTGTGATCATGGGTGAGTTATTTTCTTTGAGCAGGTCATATAAATTTTTTTAGGGAAGGGCTTCAGGATACTTTGGTAAATGGACTAATACATTGATTAAATTTGGCCGTCTTTTCTTTAAAGATTATTTATAGATATCATAAGTTGCTGATATCATCGGAATCAGCTGCTATAACTCCTGGCTAAACTAAATCATTCTGTCCAGGTTTGAGCACGACACCACTTCCCACCTGTGCCGCGACATCGACGAGTGCGCGCTGCACAAGACGCCGTGCCGCGGCCTGGCGCAGTGCGTCAACCTGCCCGGCGCCTACGAGTGCCGGTGCCCGCCCGGGTACCGCCTCACGTCGTCGCAGGACGAGTGCGAGGACGTCGACGAGTGCGCAGACGAGAGGCTGTGCGAGCATGGAGAGTGTAGAAACACGATTGGATCTTATAGGTAAGTTATTCTTTAATCGGTTATCCTTCGTAGGTGACATAAAAGTTGAATCCCTTAACGAATTCCAATGACCACTATTCGTCTGTATCATCAATCGTTGGTCAGCATGGATATATAGTTTTAGTAAAACCAATTAAATGAACCCCAACTTGATGGGTCTATCTGATGTCCTCATCGAAATTTTATGATACACATATCAGACTAAAGGGTTCCATTTATTTATCTTTAGTTTAGCACTGTTTATTAGTTTTTCTTCATGCTAATTTTAGCCAGAATAAAATTTACCATAAGTACCATAATTAAAATTTACCATAAGTTTGGTAAGTATCATGATTTAAACTAATCAGTTCTAAGTTGGTTAAACACCAACTTCATCATAAAAGGAACATACTGCTCAGTGATAATGTAATTGGTATGATTAATGTAGATGCGACTGCAAGCCCGGGTACACGCTGCGCGACAACGCGTGCCGCGACGTGGACGAGTGCGCGCGGCCGCGGCCCATGTGCCGCAACGGCACCTGCGAGAACCTGCCCGGCTCCTACACCTGCCACTGCGACGACGGCTTCAAGCCCGGCGCTAACAACGATTGCATTGGTGAGCCGCACTCTAAGAACGTGTTAAGATAGTTTAGTTTCGCGAGCAGAAAAAAAATCACAGCCTCAAAAATAAATGTTTTTGAAGGTATGATTATTTATTTGACGTAATTGTTGCCTAGAACTATTGATCTATTAGACATTCTGGAACTAAGAGAGCGGTTGATTTTTTTGTATTAATCGCGCGTAACATCGAACGATGAAGTGTGTTCACTCAACCAACATTACACTCTCGGCAAAGACTTATGATAAAACTAAGAATACGTATACACACACGCGTTGACACGTTTTAATGTTCTTGCGTTGTGCCAAAATTTCTTGCCTTAATTTGGCCGTCTGCAGATTAAATGCGCAGCCTCGCGAAGTTGCCTCAGGCTGCAGACTAGCAGTTAAACAAATGACAGATGACAGCAAAGCATTTGCCGCGGGCAAGTGCGCGATGTGCGGTCTTTCTGGATAGGACCATTATTGTAGTGATCACGAGAGCAAAAAATGATATGGTGTCCGTATGCAGACATCAACGAGTGCCGCGAGGGCGGCATGGTGTGCCGCAACGGGCGCTGCCGCAACGCGCTGGGCTCGTTCCGCTGCGAGTGCGCGCCGGGCTACACGCTGACGGCGGACGCGCGCCACTGCCGCGACGTGGACGAGTGCGGCGAGCTGCCGCACGCCTGCGGCCGCGACGGCGCGCCCTCCTGCACCAACACCAATGGCGGGTCAGTGACGGCACTCACTACTACATACATGACGTCACATAGTAACTGTCACTTTTGACATATATCGTATGGGATATCTGTCAAAAGTGACAGTTACTTATGCGGTTGCTATTCGATTATAAATCGATTGTGTTAGCAGACTTGGGGCCCTGTCCTCGCTTGTTGGCTTCCGTGGGCAGTGTCCACATATCGACGTCTAATGTGAGGGACAAGGCCAAGGCATGGCAGGTCACTCCCCAGAATTTCCCCAGCTTATTGACGTTGCCGTTGACGTTGTTATCTAGATACTATGTGGTCAGCCCAGGGTGTTCGCTAGGTAGGTAGCCGCGACGAAATGTCATTGGCTGATTTTTATACCTCGATGAAGGCTCATCACAGAGTAAGGGATAGGGTACCTAGGCTCAAAAGATCTGTTAAAGTTGACATGACCCATTCCATGCGCCAATTATAAGACGCTAACGAGATCTACTTAGCTGCTGTACAAGTAGAACTCTGGTGAGCCGGCAGTGGATTCGGGAAAGCCAATGCCAAAAAAGCCAACGGTATAAAGTCTGAATGTACTTTGTAAGGTTTTGCCTTCAAGCGGCTTCATTATTAATTACTGTTTTCGTGTTAGTTTCGAATGTTCCTGCGGCCCCGGCTGGCGGCTGGTGGGGCGCCGCTGCGTGGATCGCGACGAATGCAAAGAAATTCAGTACGTGTGCGCAGGTGGTGAATGTAGGAACTTTAACGGCGGGTAAGTACCATTATGTTCATGTGTTTGATTTGACGACCGAACACACAAGCTCATAAATTTAAAATTGGTCATTTCCAAAAATTGTAAAGTCCATGCAAGCTCTTTAATAATCCAAAATAAAATTTACAATATAGGATTCAAACTTGAGTCGAGAGCAGTTTTTTAATGTTATAGAGACTCTAGAATTGAAACTAGCAGTGTGCAGCCAAAGTATATAATACTGGGTAAAACATGAAGAGGTACAGCAAGATGGAGATGAGAAAAATATGTGACACCCTATTACACTTTTGTTTTAATAGACCATAAACCAAATACTTTATTGCAACTTTCTTATATGATAATATTTAATATTATAATGACTTTTTAGTTACGTGTGTGACTGCCCACCCGGGTGGCGGTTCGACAAGCCCGCGGCTATGTGTGTGGACGAGCGAAAAGAGCTGTGCTACGACGACTGGGAGTCCGGCCGCTGCCATAAAGCCAGGCCGCTGCAGCTGGGGAGACCCGAGTGCTGCTGTTCTGAAGGTAGGGCAGTCTCAGCACTCGCCAAACATATCTATCGTTCCTTCCCATTGTAGCGACCACTTCAACCGCGCCACAAGCTACACAGATGACGCTGCAGACATATTCAGAACAATAGACAATTCTCAACACAATCCTGAATCGTGCTATAAGAGTTTTCGGAGCACGTAACATATATACAAGATCCTGACAATAACCGTCGGGGCATAGCGGCTGCCCCCCGCCAGGCATACCACCCGCCTGGCTGGAAGATCTTCCCTTTTCCGCTTGTCTTGTCCTTTTAACTTGTCTGCTAATAAATTCTTGTATTATAGGTGCTGCTTGGGGCAGATACTGCGAACGTTGCCCAGCACCTGACTCTCCTGAGTTCCTTCGCATCTGTCAAGGTGGAATGGGTCGACCGAATCTTACTCAGGTATTCACTTTACGATCATAGGCTTTGTCTTTGGTATGGTAACGACTTGTATATAAAAAAGCTCCGTGGTTTTTATCTTCGACTATTTATGTCTAATATTGATCTTCCAATTTAGGACTTGGACGAGTGTAAAGTCCGTCCGGACGTGTGCAAGGGTGGTCGCTGCATCAACACAGACGGCTCGTTCCGCTGCGAGTGTCCCCCGGGGTACATCCTGGACGGCACGGGGCTGGTGTGCGTGGACGCAGACGAGTGTTCCGCCGACCCGAGGATATGCGGCAACGGGACCTGCACTAATACCCCTGGAGGCTATGAGTGCAGGTGCAACTTTGGATTCACTCAGGGGCCTGAACAGGTGAGTCCATTATATTTTTCTTGTAAAGTAGCAGCAAAGCTCTGTCCAACTTTATCGTACTGATTCCAAATAAAAACAATAAGTCGAAATGATGATCACGGCTTTGTTTAGTCACACGACTTTGATGAGCGAGCATAACGCCTCATATTTTCTTATTATCTTAGAATGAACATTAATTTGAAGTATGTATTACACACATCCATTAGGAGACTACAGATGTCCTTATAACCACCTGATGCTATATTTGTCCGTCCAGACTTGCGTGGACATAGATGAGTGCGCCGAGGGCCGGGCGATGTGCACGTTCCGCTGCCACAACACGGCGGGCTCGTTCCGCTGCACGTGCCCCTACGGGTACGCGGTGGCGGCCGACGGCGTACACTGCAAGGACATCGACGAGTGTGCGCAGGACAACAAGGTCTGCCCGCACGCCTGCGAGAATGTCGTGGGATCGTACATCTGTAAATGTCCTGAAGGTAAGTCTTAAATACCGCATAGGAAATTTTGAGAAAAATCAAGTTAAGGCCTTCGACACGTGTTTCAACTCTACATGAAGCACCTTCATATAGAGTTCACCTTGGTTGAGGTTGAGAGTCAATCTGAACCCTCTCCTCTTCCCCTCAGGCTACCGTCGAACATCAGCGCCGCACGACGCGGCCGACGCTTGTGAAGATATCGACGAGTGCGCAGAAAATGTGGAGCGCTGCACGCCCGGCGTCTGCATCAACATCGACGGAGGATTCATTTGCGACTGCGATGCAGGATATGAGCCCAGCGAAGATGCCATGGCTTGCATTGGTAAGGAACATTCGGCTGAAACTCCTCGCTACTCAAATTTTGAAGCGATCGTGTCAAAAACCTACTCTATGATATCTAATTCTTGACGGTGCATCACAGATCACCGCACAGGCATGTGCCACAGAAACCTGGTGTCAGGGAGCTGCATGCCGGAGCCGTGGCCCAGGTCCGTGGCGTCCACACCGATTCCACCTGCCCATGTTACCAAGTAAGTGTCGCATATTCTTTATTTAAATTGTGGTTTATTTATTGATTTGTGGTTATTTATTGGCTCCGATGTTCAAAATACTATGAAGACAAGTGTGACTGCACTGTGTTTGAACTTAAAACAAGCATTTGTTACACCGATCTAGTTGGCGATATAATGTAATGTTCCCTTAAGTGTTACGTTATATAGGTGTACGACTAGGTTCTGCTCTAGCTCCGTCCGTGGCACCTCGACGACCTATAGCACTCTGGATTAATGATGCTTCCTATTAGTGAATGATTTTTAAATCCGATCAAAAGTTCAAACGATTACCTTCTATAACCAAACTCACAAATTTTATCTCTTTATATTAGCATAGATGGCGTTAGAAGTAAGCCGTCAACTCTGAATACGGCCGACAAAATCTTAGAATGACATAACGAAAAGTGCTTCCACGGATAAAAAGGATGAATTATTTGTGTAACCAACAGGGCTCAATGCTGCTGCACGCTGGGCGTGGCGTGGGGTTCGGAATGCGAGATCTGCCCGCAGCCGGGCACCCCGGAGCGCCTGGAGCTGTGCTCGCCCAAGAACATCGGCGGCGGCTCCATCGGCGGCGGCGGCGGCGGCGGCGTGGTCCCGGGGCTCGTGCCCGGGGACATCAACGGCATCATCGGCAGCGGGGTGGACATGTTCGATGTCGACGAGTGCGCCGCCATGCCGGGCCTCTGCGCGCCGGGGAGATGCGTCAACACTATTGGCAGGTGAATATCACTTCATTCAGGACGCATTATTGTTTACCAACTTTAATATTTACCTACCTCGTGTGCTGACCGAGATAGAACTTCTTCTAGTCATACCGTCATGGGCAACTGAAGGTATAACTCCATACGTCAAAAATACACTTGGGGCGACGAGGGAGTTTTCCGTTTGTGACGTATACGGTTCCATTGTCAGGTTTATGAAGAAACGTGATGTTCGTTTTTTGGTACTATGTCACATTCGAAATCGCGATAGTCATGTTATGTACCTAAGTATTACATAGCAAAACGCGGTCGTTCTGGACATGGCGCCACAAACATGCGGCATCCCATACAGAACAGTCGTTCAAAAATATTGCCACAAGTTATCTTTACTACGGATATCTACGTATTTATACCAAACTTATTCCTTTTATCACAGTTTCCGTTGCGTGTGCGGGCGCGGCTACAAGGCAGCGGGCGAGGTCTGCGCCGACATTGACGAGTGCAGCGTCCGCCCCCCTCCCTGCGAGCAACTCTGCAAGAACACGGAGGGCTCGTACGAGTGTCTCTGCAGGAGCGGCTACGAGGTCGACGAGGACGGAGCTAATTGCAGAGACGTGGACGAGTGCGAGCGAGACACGCACACATGTCAACAGATCTGTTCGAACACGGAGGGGTCTTACGAGTGCTCGTGTCAGGACGGCTATGAGAAGCGCGGTGACGCTTGTGTTGGTGAGTATTTTGTAGCTTTAGCGTTGTAGCGTGATGATTATGTAGTCTATCATTTGAGTCTAACCGTTCCTTGATGCTCTTTCTGTTTCATGTTTTTATCAGAGAGGTGGTAACAGTATGTTTTGCCACTATCTTGTGTATATTTTTTTATTGAATAATAACATGAAATCTGTTACAATTCATTCCGCTTGCCGACAGACGTTAACGAATGTCACGAGGAAGGCATTTGCCCGTCGCCCGGCAAGTGCGTGAACCTGCTCGGCTCGTACCGCTGCGTGTGTCCGCGCGGGTTCCGCCTCGACCTCGCCGGCGCGCGCTGCCTCGACCGCGACGAGTGCGAGGACGGCCGCTGCCAGTCGCCGTGCAGGAACTACGCGGGCGGGTACCGGTGCGATTGCCCATCGGGTGAGTACATTTGTTAACAGATGGCGTTATTAATATAGCTACAAATTTTATCATAGATGTCGCTGATCTAAAAAGTTGGAATAGGTTCGAAAATTTAACTACAGTTGAGATAGATGGATAGGATAGGATGGGAGTGCCTATTTACATAAATGGATGGCATAGTCTTACTAAAACAACAAGCTTTTCAGGAACTAATTATCGACTTCAATTAGTGCCTTTTATGTCCAACTTATCTTACTCGTGACTTTTTTCAAGTAGATTTTTTATTGCTTACATGTGTTCTATCAGGTACGGTCCGTTCCTCGAGTGGTATCTGCGTGCCGCAGGACGCGTGTGCCGCGGGCCCGTGCGGCACGTCGCCGTGCTTCGCGGTGGGCGGCGCGTACCGCTGCGGCTGCCCGTCTGGGTACGGCTGGGACGCCGGTCACGCTGTTTGTTTACAGGTAGGCGTCTGTAGAGATCGGTCATTAGAAATATTGATGTCAGGCTGTGACTCAGGAGATCGAGCAAATTACGCAAAGATAATTTCCGAAATTTTCCCAGGTGGGAATCGAATTGCCAACCACCTGATGCAGTAAGCCGAGCGATTTGCACTCATAGCTTTGCTCCAAATGTCTTTTTGAAACTGTCCAGACAATTAAGTCCAAGTTTTTCTCTAAATATCTACAAATGACTTCTAGAGACAGGACAGGACTCCTAAGAAGGTCGTAGCGTTGTTGGTAAGAACAATTGATATATCGTGGCTTAGCTGGATTGGACCATGGATGAGCAATTTAATAACAACTCCTCACCTTCTCCGTGATTCAGAGAGCATTAGTCCCGGTTGTCAGTCTAACATCTTCAGAATCATCACAAGCATTCAGAAGCCTGACAAATGGTCCTTCCCCAAGGTTACTGATAGTCCCATAATTCGATCACACGGAAAACAATATAATAATCAGCTATATTAGGGTAGATTAAAAGCTCACTCTCAACCAAAGGAGACGACTGAAAAGAAGACGCTTGATTGTCTTCACTAAGTAGTAGAAGAAACTTCATCACCAACCAACTAATCTTCCATTCTGATCCAGTTGGCAGGGGGTTGCGCCACAGCCAGCTGTCTGTACGGCTGTTCGGCCTTCGGCGAGTCCTACCAGTGCGGCTGCCCCGCCGGCTACCAGCTGGTCGGCGCCGGCCACTGCCTCACCGCATTGGACGGAGGACTCTCGCCCGATGACATCGGAGACGCGCCGGTGTTCCCGGTGAGGGACCAGTACAAGATCGGCGGGAAGAACGAGCTTATATCCACTGAGGGATGCTTCAGTTGTAAGGTGAGCGTGTAAAATGACGTCATAGGTGCACAATTATGTTGTTAGTGTAAATAAATGGCAAGAGATCTCCATTTCTCTCTTGCTTTCTTATTTATATCCAGAAGGGCCACAAACGCCGTGTATCAGTAATAAAAAAATAGTTTAATATACTTATCTTACGAATATTGCATCCATTTCTGAGGATTTTTATCATAAGTACTATTAAAAATGTTTTATTATCAGATGAATGGACGCAGACGAAGAGCACCTGATGAAGGCATTGTTTACGCGAACGGAACGACGGTACTAAGGAAACGCAAGAGGCGCAGTCGACGTAAGGATCACTTCTATATCAATAGTTCTTTATCTTAGAATTATTTTGCATTATTATGGGTATCTTCTTATAACTTGAGAGACAGAAGAAATATTATCATGCCTAGTCCTTTGGGGCATTCGGAATTCATCCTTATCACTCTTCCCCAGGTCGCCGCTCCCTCCTCGAGCCCGAAGCCGAGCTAATAGTGGTGACGGCAACGCCCAAACAGACCTGGGCTCGTTCCCCGCTGCTCCGCCTCGTACCGGCCGAGGGCGGCGCGAAACCGCACTACCGCATCGCGTACGGTGACGTCGACAAAGATTTCCTGTTATCGAAACGCGACGGCACCTGGGCTCTGAGGCTTCGGCGGCACCTGAAGCCGCAAGCGGTGTTGGAGAGGCAGCTGGAGCTGGAGGCGCGCTTCGTGGCGGTGCCGGGGGCGGTGCCGGGGGCGGGGGCGGGGGCGGGGGCGGGGGCGGGGGCGGGGGGGGGGGCGGGGGCGGGGGCGGGGCGGCGCCGCGCGCGCCGGCACGCCGCCGCCGCGCCCGCGCCGCTGCGCCTCTACGTGTCGGTGCGCGTGGCGCCGCCGCAGCGCTGAGCCAGCCCTGCCCACTGAGACTTTGTGTAAATATATTCCTCTGGACACTGCCAGGTTTCAAACGAACTGCCATCTTTTTTTTATGGAAATCTAGGGTGTAGCTAAAGTTAATGTAATCAATTTTTGTGTGCGCGTGCACACGTTTAAATAGCTCAGGACTACCTGCAGATTGTTTTAACCGCTAGTTAAGACACCGTTGTAAATTTCGATTATGAGTTCGATTCGAGCCGTTTAATATTTGGAAATATATGCATAAAGTCTCACTACTATAATCAAAATGGACGTGTCACTGAAACGATAGACTGGTTCTGTTTAATGTGTGTCTAAATATTATGTGACGACGGAGTTTTTATATTGCATTTAATGTATTTGAGAAAAAGCGATTGGACATAAAAACGTTGTTTACTGACCATTTTATTTTAACATTTTATGTTAATGGAATATGACCGTCCCCACAGAATATTTGCCGCATGTTCCCATCAGATTGTCTGGATTTTATGAAGTCTACGGCGATCTTGTCGGCAGTATTAAAATAATTTGTGTGAGATTGATTGCATAATACGTAGTTAGTTGACGATTATATCGATATCTAGGACGTTTCGATGCCGATATGTTTTTTTTAAGAGAATAAAATCGATTATATACATCACTAGTTTATTTACTATTGATATGAAATGCCAGTGTATAGATTTATTCCCATAATGATAAGTAAGAACTAATACAAATGTTAAAATTCTTTCCAAACACGTTTAAGGCACCTATAACTAAAATATTTAAAGCCAAGACAAAGAACTATTTAGCTACTACATAAGATACTATTTATAAGAGAGTAATCGTGGTGGGGTAAATTATAAGCCAATATTTATACTTAATTTATTTCAAACGGCCGGCGAAAGGAAATAAAAACGGGGAACGACAAAATCGATACTTTTGAATCGATATAAATTATCGATTTTTTTCTGTGAATTTTCACACCTCTATATCATGTAGATCTGTAGACGTGTCTGGAAAGAATTTTGCAGCAAATATTATTTATTTTAATTCTCAAATAATAAGTTCTAACATAATACATGGAGTTGGATTATTTAAGTATAAAACATTTTTTTACGACACGAAGTTTACACATTAATGCTTTTATTTGGAATTTGATAAAAGTACAACAATCAATGCAATAATTTTGTTTTGTAAATATGTGTATACAAATAAATATAAAAATTAATATTAAAAGGTTTAGTTATCTTAGCGAAGATATCTTAAGAACTGTTTTAACTTAGTTGTAAGGCAAAGTGGATGGAGATGAAATTAATAAATTTTTAATTTAATTTTTGTTTTTATTTCATTAATTAGTCCGTGTTGCGAACTTTCAAACATCCCCATAAAAATTTATAAGATATTTTTATCTTATTATCTTCTGTACATGTATCATTACTTCGTCATCCAGAATAATGTTCAGTATACGCCATGTTGTTCAATTAAAACACTTCAAATTGAATTTGATAGCACTAGACAGGTACTTAGGTACTATTCGTGAACGAGACGATCTTTCTTACTGCTTACCACATACCAAAGTACCACATACCCTGTAAGGGGTATGGCGCGTGACATAGCGTAGTTAAACAAGAGAAAAGCAGTGTTATAGTCTCGTCTATGGTCACCTTTTATACGTTTTATAGAAGTGCAGTAAATATCTAGATTTTTAAAGGATCTTTTACATTTTAACAATCTCAAATAGGTGGTCATGAAATTGATAATATGTATTATCCCCTGGAAAGCCGGATTCCGATACCTTCAAACCCGCCCCAAAGTAAGCTGACCTATATAACTATTTGCACAACAGCCGGCTGTCACCTGAAAAATAAATCCTCCGTCACGTCAATATGACACGAAAACCATTTATTTTTTGGGAACAAAATATTTACATCTAAATCAATGATATAATTATTTATAGAGAGTACACTAAATCCTGTAAGTGGCGCGAAAACCGCGGCCCGAGCTGGTGACCTAGATATAGGAGGAAAGAAGGCCGCACCATGTCGAAAAAAGACAAGCCTCAGACCTCTTGCGAGATGTTCAGCAACAAGTACTTTATCCTGTGCGCGGCGGGCGGCGCGTGCGCGTGCGGCCTCACGCACACCTTCGTCACCCCCCTCGACCTCGTCAAGTGCCGCCTGCAAGTCGACCCCGCCAAGTACAAGTCTATATTTACAGGATTCGGTATCTCACTGAAGGAGGGCGGCGTAGCCAACATCGTGAAAGGTTGGGCGCCTACTCTGATCGGCTACTCCCTTCAGGGTTCCGCGAAATTCGCTGGCTACGAGTACTTTAAGTACAAGTTCGCTACCATGGTGGACGAGGAGTCTGCTTACCTTTACAGAACTTACCTATACTTAGCGGCTTCGGCATCAGCTGAATTGATCGCTGATTTCTTTTTGTCTCCATTCGAAGCTACTAAAGTGAGGATGCAGACGACTCCGGGGTATACGTCACAGATGAGGAAGGCGATGCCACACATGATGTCTACGGAAGGCTTCGGTGTGTTCTACAAGGGTCTGGTACCTCTGTGGGGTCGTCAGGTTCCTTACACTATGATGAAGTTCTCATCTTTCGAGAAGACTTTAGAGTATTTGTACACTAACGTAGTTCCGAAGCCGAGGGAACAGTGTACCAAGATTGAACAGCTGCTGGTGACCTTCAGTGCTGGGTACATAGCAGGTGTGCTGTGCGCTATTGTCTCGCATCCTTCGGATACCGTCGTGTCCAAGTTGAACAAGGACCCGAGCTCGTCGATTGGCGGTATACTCTCTGAGGTGGGCATGTTTGGGATCTGGCGAGGGCTGGTGGCCCGTATCATCATGATTGGCACGCTGACCGGTCTGCAGTGGTTCGTCTATGACGCGTTCAAAGTGTACACGGGCATGCCTCGCCCCCCGCCCCCGGATATGCCCGCGTCCCTCAAAAAGAAGATGAAGAAATGAAATCGGGTGCTTTGTGATGTGACATTGTCGTGATATACGCAGAACTGTGTTGTATTGTGATAAAATAACAAATATTTTTTTCAATGGATTATATTATTTGACTATATTATATAGGTAGTGTAGTAATTTATTCGTGATAGCAGCAGTAGGAGCAGATACCCTGGCTATACAGTAAATTGCTTAGTATTGTGAATTAGTTGGTTTGATAATACATAAGTAGGTATGCCACGCGTATTCAATTTTATTTTCCTTTATGACACTTAATACTTGTAGCAAGTGAAGATAAACCAACATTAATAAGCATTCAACTGGGCATTTTTATTACCCCATACACCACATTTACTTTATATTGGTTTCCGAATACTGTGAAATAGTTCCATAAACCAAGATGATAGGCTATCACACCACAAGCTAGTTCGAATTGAAAAATACGATCGAAAAATAGGTTAGGTATAATGCATTAAGGCAATGTCGCATTGTTGCGCATGCTGTAAAGGAATTGACTCATAGGCACTCTTTTCCTCCCATCCTACCTTCCACTAACGCTATGCCTCAGTCAGCCGCTTATAGCGTGAGCAGAGCTTAGCTACGTCAGCGATAGGTCGGAGCAAGCTACGCACGTTATAATTACGTCAGCGACTACGATTTCGCACGTAGCGTATTCGTAGCAATGGGACAGCGCCTCTATAATAGCACGAAACAATTATTGCATTTACACACGAGAGGTTTGGATAACCACAAAGTAAGGAAATTTCCAGAATGAAATGTGGAAATTAGAGCCGTAGTAATATTCCACTGCTGGCCCCATGAGGAAACAGCGTCGATGTTAGCGCATTACTAATAAAGCTAATAAAGGTAAAATTCATGTCCTGACACGCGCGCATGCTCTGCTCATCTGTTGAAATCTGAACATACCCTTAACCATCCCGGCAATAACAATAATATGGGGATTTATTCGAGCACCGTGCTCCACTTACCGGATTTAACCGGCCCGGTACGGTTAGAGTGACCTACGGCAAATGGAGCCCGCCCGGACTATTTTATAAGTGGCCGGATCGTGCTACAAACGCTGGGCAACCGTTTAACATAATCTTCAGCATAGATACTGCCTGTTCTCGGGATATTTTGTATTTGTTTTATGATTTAGAAGCTTTCTTGTGGATATGTTTTATTTAGAGAGGTTTGATCTACGTATAAAAGATTTTTTTATCATCGGTATTATTTATCTATAGTAAATCAATGTTCGGTATATTTAAGAGTTGAGTTAACTTTAGAATGAGATAGATATACGTCAAACAAGTTTTCTTGATGTATATGTGCAATAGTGTAGAGGTTTATTTATAATCCTGTTTAGACGTGCTTTTTAACTGACTACAAAAAGGAGGAGGTTCTCAATTTGGTTGTATTTTTTTTATTTGTCACACCAATCAACAATCGTAAACAACAATCTTAGAAAAACTCAAAGTAGCGACAATAAGTCCATATAGAGACGTGTTCCGTGATGAACACCTTCGCGTATACCAACAGTTATTGCTCTCATCTTACAGATTTCCCCTCAAATACATGGAATGTAAACAAATAAAGCTCGACGTTTACATGTCGTGTAATTTCAAAGCAACACAAAGTAAATATGTGCTTCAAACGGCTGACTAAATATTTACATTGATGTTCATAACGTCGCTCCTAATAATAACAGTATATTGCGGCCAAATCGTTTGATTCTAACCTTTATCACCTTTAAAATAGAATTGAAATTGTTTGTAGATGTGTACTGAATATATGAAAGATCAGGAACTCTGCAAAACTTGGCACGATTCTAAAAAAGTTATTAAATCGTTTTTTTTGTACAGATTTTAAAATACCCCTTGTTTTAATATATTTTAGCGGAAATTAGGAGATCTTCCAGCCAGCCTGGTGGTATGCCAGGCGGGGCGGCCGCTATAACCCAACGGTTATCGTCGGGATCTTGTAAATATGTTACGTGATCCGAAAACTCTCATAGCGCGTTTCAGGATTGTATGGAGACCTGTCAATTGTTCTGAATGCGTCTGCAGCGCCATCTGTGTAGCTTGTGGCGCGTTTGAAGTGGTCACTACATTTGAAAGCGTTATAGCGCATAATAGTTGAAATATTTAATATGTCGATGTAGAAACTAGTGGTATAGTAGATCGTAGCAACTGGCCGATGTTGGAGAGAGTTCTTTGCAATATAAAATTCTAATAACCTTCTGTAACGCATAAGTAGACCACTATTCTCAGAGATATATGCGCGCACATTCATTATGGGCAATCAGTTCAAACCACGTTCAAACCGTTTGTAGTTGTTACCTTTAGTGGTTTTTAAAGACCTAAAATGGAATGAATTATTTTCTTTAAAATAAGACGGACCGTTTCAACCACTATTGAAAGATCCCTACAATATAATGTATGTAAATCTGGAAAACAAATAGGCACCTACAATTATAAGCTTCCAATAAAAGCCAACCGCAGAATGTTCATGACCAGATAGCACTTAAGCATAATAGCTTTGCCAGCGCTGACTGACTTTTTATTAGGAGTCAGGTCTTTATGCATAGACAATATAGCATCTAGAATATTTTTTTCTCAAATCCCCCTAACTAGTTCTACAAGTTTTCAAAGGCATTCAGATGATGATGATGTATTGAATACAAACACTGAGACAATAGTTTTAGCACCGACTCAATTATAATACTGACAATTCCGAAGTCCTATATCCTTTTAAAAAGATAGCATCTAGGCTATAGTACGTACATCCGACAAATAAGTACTTCATAACTTAATTTCCTTTCACGAATGTTTCAAGAAATTAGGTAGGTAGTAGATATATGGTGCGCGTGCTCTGATATAGACTCAAGTCAGCGATGTCACTTCCATCGTAAGTTCATCATATGAGTACTGTGAGGAGTGTACTTCAATATGAGATGAGATTTTTCACCACTGCCAGACTAGAGTTCACTCAATTCTCAATTCTATTCAATAGCTCAATTCTCTCTCATCTCATTCTATGCCCATTACAACTGACATTACATCACTAGGCTACCATGAACATGCAAGTGAAATAACTCACAAAGAATACAATGCAATAAAACAGTGGAATAATGATTGAGAAAGTTCCATTTATAAACGCCGCTATGGTTGCGAACAACAGTTTAGCGCAAGTTTATCGTCGACGAATCGCGGCGGGGCCGCAGCGATGCCGCAGCGGTCGGCTGCGACAGTGGAACTGAATTAAGACAGCTAGACAGCATTGAGTTTGTAAACTAGTTGACTTTGATCTAGAGTTGTATGAAGGAAGCGTTTTGTGATTGCACAGAGTGAAGACGTACTTTTGGCAACTGGAAGAACATTCGATTTTTGCGACTGAGATGTAGAACAGGACATGGGATGTTGCAGCCTATTAGATTTTAGAGATAATTAGAGAGCTATCCGTACTGCCCCAGTGTAGATTGAGAAATAAGAAAAAAAAAGGAGTAAAAAACATTTATTCGACACAGTTACATCATCACGAGAGAATACAGAAACGTGTCATACTAAATAACAATGTTGATGTTCACCTTAATATGACACTGTGCCAAAACGCGCTTGGCTCAGCTTGTGAACAGGGGAACAGAGTCTCGTCCAGCGCTGATGTTCAGCCAAACCCTAATTCATTTTGATAACCACAACTGCTTGGCAATTCACATGAAGAACAACCGCATTTAAAGATATAGCTTGCTACAAGGAAAATACATATAGTACATTTTAGCTGCCTATTTATGATCTTCATATAAATATTAAAATTAGCATAAGTCTGGACTCAAATTCTGGGCTAGAAAACTGGAAAATCGATGTAGAAGAATCCCTTTCCAGTGGAGCTAGGGCCGCGTGGTAGCAGTAACTTGGCCGGACTTCGGGCGGGGATAAGTTTCTATTGTCACTCGCTCGCAACGACACAATAAGCGAAGGTAAGCGCTCGCCGACCGCCACTCGCTTGTTTCACTCACTCATGAGGGCATGGATTATGTAGCGGAATGTGGTCTCAAAGCTGTTATGGTACTATGATTAAAATTGACTGTGATTTTTGGTACGATAATGTAAACTGATTAGGTCACAACACCCAAGGCTTTAGACTTAATGGTCAATACCTACTGTAGACCTTACAAAAGATTAGGGATCAAACTGGCTGTTTTTTTAGATTTAATATTCACAATTCTGTTCATAATCAACTTAATCAATAGGTACTTGTTTACAGTCCCCGTAGAACAGGTAAGTAATACAGTTCTTTGAAATGTTCCTATGCAAAGATTGCCAATCCACATTAAGAATGTAGTGGAGTGTGACCTGAATGCCTTCCGTCTTGAAAGTTAAGGCCTACGCCTGATAGCGGGACGTTAGATATTTACTCAGCCATGCCTTGCCCCTATGTTTCCGTTCCATTTTAACTGTAAGTAAACTAGTTTAGCTTAACAGAGTTAAGGCGGCATCGTTTGTAACTGTAACAAAGTTAATCTTCACTTTAGTGTCGTTATGTGGCTGGCAATGCGCCAGGTTCACCACGACATAAGTATCCGCACTCTTTCTGTGCTATCACGTTTGAAAAGAGCTTTTTAACAAATTGGTTACTTACGATATTTCGGTAGGTATTTTAGCTCAAAATATTTGTTTACTTTTTGCTTTTTTTAAATTGTATGCTATCATTTGTTTAAGGTAAGCCTATTGTGATAGCTATGTAACCAAAATCAGAATATTTCTTATTCATGTAAACCATTAAGTACAGTACTTATGTATCGTCAAACATGTTACAAAATGCTAAGCTACAACTTTACCACCCGATGGGAATGCCGTTTCTATGGAGAAGAACCGGCAAGGAACTCCATAGTTGCTCATTTAAAAAATACATTATGCAATTTAAATGTATATTTGAGAAGTACATTTGTTATGGGTATTTAGGAACGATGTAGGAACGGCTAGGCAGTTTCGAGTAGCTGGTTAAAAAAGTACTAACCCTAAGTATATAATTACAAGTCCATGGCTACATGCTTCCCACGTTTACAAATTACTTTTGAAAGTGAAAATAAGAAGCAAGAGGAGAAAACACAAAATCAAAATAGTCTGTTCCTGAGGAGCCGGCCCAACTAATCAAGCATACCCTTACCAGAGTGTCCACCTGATTATGATGAGCCAATTAATGACACAAACTCCGAATGACTCATTAAAGAAACAACTCTAAAGACATCTCATGTTCTTCATGTTTAAACCTCTGCTTGCACCGCATGTTGCCTGTAGCATTGGCCAGCTTTACATTTGGGAAACACTAAGCCCTCGCTCGTGTCGTCTTACCAGCTGGCATCTCAGGGAATGCCAGATGTGTAAGTGCATGCACCATGTTACATTCTACTGTGCAATGGTAGTACCTATTGTCTATTGTTAAGAGGGTATGTACATGGTTCACTTCCCTAATATACCAGTTGGTATTTAGAAACAGTGTCGTGCCTTAGTGCTGTGACGGAAAACCCATGATAGCTTTTAGTCTTAAAAGTTCCCTGCGAAAATGAACACGTAAAATGTGTCTATATTCAAATTGTAGACCTAAGATAAGTCGCCTCCAGTTGCATTTATTGTTCCACCACAAAAAAAGTATGTAAGTAATAAAGCAAAGAAATATTTAAACAATATTGCTGTATGCAATGTATTTCATATTATGGTAAGCTTCTAAGCAGCTCCATACTTAACATACTTCAGAATAAAAATTTAATAATTTTTGAAATATCTCTCGGAAACATAATTCCGACGATCACGGTCGGACTCTGTAAATTGTTCGTGGAACTTCAGGGCAACTTGTTACACAACAACCAATTTCGTTGCGCAGTTGTAGTGGATCGTATTTCTATGCTTAAGGAGTGGTTTTTGATTGAAGTGGGTGTAACATTCGTGGTGGGCGGTGGCCACGACTTGTACGGTCGCAGAATGTGGAAATATACAGTTAGAAAGTTGTGCCTGAAACGCTGTTAGAATATAATAGCGAAAATAATATACAACGATACATTTACCTCAACCAAAATCATAAATACAGGTACAAGTAGCAATTTACAAATCATTTCACGTACTCGTTTAATAATTGTGAAGTGAGAGGTTGGATAGATATTAAACCATTCCCAACAATCTTATTTGCCTTCCTGTACATGCAATGATCTTGCTGGTATTAATCAAACCTTGAGGAAGGTAGTTATTAGGAACAGATTTTTGTGTTACTCACTGTAGCATTTCTGGCGTCACTTTTAAGCAGTTGTAGTTGTAGTTTATGAACCCCGACGTGTATATCTTCTTTAGGTATTTTTTATTAATAATTATAATATCCCTAGTCGAACATACTAATACTAAATATACGGTCCTCACTAAGCAACGCTTGTATTAGGTGAGGGTGAATTCAGTATATAATACTTACATAGATATTAAACATCCATGACTCGGGTACAAAAATTCAGGCTCATCGCACAAAGCTTGTCCCTACCAGGATTCGAACCGGGGACGCTCGGGGCTGAAAGCACGGTCACTACTAACTGAGCTAATCAGGTCGTCAATTTTAGCTTTTTAATCCGGTTCTCTTGCTTGAATTAGAATATCTAGATTTCGGGCCTACTGCACAGTCCCGGTCCGCCCGTATATCCCTCAGGCGAAGTTTCTGAAATACTATTCTGCATACGATGTCCGGAAATACGAACGGATAAAATAGTCTGAGTGATGTATAATGTTACGCATGATGTATCGCGATATATTGGATTCCGCGATTGTTTGTTGCGCCGGAGCGGTGCGAGGCTGCGATCACCGCACGAGACGTATTCATATGTAGATTTTTTAATAATAAAGATTTTCTTCATCTTTAAGAAAACTTTTTTTAGAGACTATCGGTAGAGGAGCTGTCTATGTGTGACATAGAAACTTATCTCTGAGAACAGTTTTGGTATACAAGTTGTAACATCGAAATGGGTCAGTATAGGGACCTCCAAAACTATAAGAGATAGAAAAATATGGTCAATGGAACTATGTCGTCGATTTGAAAGATAAGAATAATTGCATTTCTAGATTTTCTAATAAACTCATAGTTGCATGCGTGTAACATTGCTTATAGTAGGTATGGCATTAGGCACTTTGCTGTGTATTTGCGCCGCTAGCAAGAAAATGCCAACCATCAAAATAAAATTACTGTGCGTCCAATACAATTATTAAAAAGAAAATTAAGTAAATAACTAGGTAATATTAATGAATAAACATTAAGTTGTAAGATAAAAAGCTAATTAGTTAATAACTAATCTCTTTGAGCTTCGCGAGCGATTATGCAGCACCCATTGCGACACTGCGCTCTGGTGCTGATAACTTTGAGATGGGATTTAGTTAATTAACTGAAGAAAATAGATTGAAATAAGACAAATTTTGCAGATTTTATCGCGTGTATATTATGTTTTTACGTTCCCGACGCCGACGTTTCGGCTGTTTTATAGCAACCATGGCCACGGGAGGACTGAGTTGTTTCACGTCATAATGTCATAGTTTGAATTTGGTCTGTAAAGCAGCCGAAATGTCGGGAACGTAAAAACATAATGTAACATGAGATACATTATGATTTTACTAATAATAAAATTTTAATACATGAACAAAATTAGTTTTAATCTAATGTGTAATATGTAATAAATTATATTTCTAAAGATTTGCTATTCTATTGCGCCTTTTTTTCATTTAAAGGCGCAGGCACAGGTGCACTGGGTATATTCACATATTTTGTACCACATAACATTGTCGGCATGAGTGTCTCTACATAGTCTTTGCGAAAGGTAATTAATCATATGAAGCAATACTGAAGAACTTAAAGAAAGGAAGGGTAACTACATAATTATTATCTAATTAAGTACCACGGTCATAATTGATGGATGTTGCACATTAATTAATGACTGCCTTATTATTTTCGACTTACATGTTCTGTGTAAAAAATCAGAAGGTCTCAAGATTAGCCGTCCAAAGTAATGTACCGTCGCCACGAGCGCCCTAATCGGGCCGCCCCATCCCTTGCTGTTCCTTTGTTATAATAAACTGATGTGGAGCTTCCCAAACCAACAATCTAATTTCACACACCAATTCTTCCAGGCAAAGGCTCCAATCTTTCCAGTAATTTGTTAAAATATACCCCCCGCCCCCCTCTCTCTCTCCCACATCCCGCTCGCTACCAGGAGGCATAAAACACAGTATAATTCCCGGTCATTATTCACAGTTTTCCAAGGGATTTCGGGCGCGGTAATGACTTTATTTGAAATGGAATTTTCTAAGACACCCGAGCGGCTTGGGTGCGGCCGGCTCACCGCGTCGCTCATTGAATTAGACACCAGTCAGGTAGGAGGTATCAGGGCTGGTGGGCTTTATACGTAAACGGAGCTCCGATACGGCACTTGGTGTCCTATGTTTTTTAAATATGTACTAATAAAATATATTTTTTTCGCAATCGTTTTTTAAACTTTCTAACTTCTAAAAGTGCTCATGCAGCCAATTAACCTCAGTAACCATGATGTAGTAGTTCAGTTACTTATAAGTAATGATATGTTATATCAGTAGGTCTTGGTTCATTGGGTTGTTGGTATTTTTTGTAATTGCATAAATATTTCTTGTATGTTTTACTGTTACTAACAGATAAATAATATCCATAATATCTTTAAAATATTAAAGAATAATATAAAATAAAGTTGACGAAATAGATCGGGCTGTGACGTCACGGCCCCAAAATATAATATGGCATCTCTTAAATTATACACAGAACTTTATAATCGAATGGTAAATAGAAATAACGGCCGCAGTTTTTGTTGTGACGCGTTTCACAATCCCGGCACGTGCCCTGCGACCTTCTGCGTCGATCAAACCCTCGGTATATAAGCTTTGTGACGCGTTTCACAATCCCGGCACGTGCCCTGCGACCTTCTGCGTCGATCAAACCCTCGGTATATAAGCTTTGTGACGCGTTTCACAATCCCGGCACGTGCCCTGCGACCTTCTGCGTCGATCAAACCCTCGGTATATAAGCTTTATGAGCAAGTTATAGCACGAAGGTTACAAAAATAACGGAATACAAGCTTGTTTTGCAGAAATAACGAGATGCTTCTTATTAAAATTCCCTAACGTTGAAAATGCTCAGAAAAATATTTCGCTTGAGATAATAATAATGTATCAAATATTTTATGTATTCAGTCGTAAATTATTAGTTATGAATCTTCCATCGCGTCCGCTCAGCTCCAATGAATGCGTAACTATCCAATATTCTGGGCTGTAACAACGTTTATAAATAAAACGTAATGACCTTCCTGTTGCCTTTTTAGTATGTAGGCCATTTCCGGATCATTCTAGATTTTTTTTATGTCTATACTTTTTCGAGAAAATTATAATCTCACAACGAAACATGTCTGTCATGTAAAATTACTTCGAAATTAAATGGAATATTAGTGCTGGTTCCAGCCTCTGTGTATTTATCGTTATCGAGATTCTGAATAAAACTGAAATCTTTTGATCATCGACAGTCATTCACGTTGATTATTCACTTCAGACAATTTGTTCAGTCACTAGTCTCATTAATCAGTTAAACGAGTCATCAAGAGGCGCAGGCGGCAGGGGTGCAGTAACAATAAAGGTCAAATTGTATTTTTGCACGGCGTGCCCAATTAATTGAATAAAGAGATTAAATTAAATTAACTGCCCCATTCATTTGCAGTTTAACTGTACTTTTGTGCAGTTGCAATGTTGGTTCCACATTAAGAGCATACAATTATTTATAAACGTTAACCAAAAGCTTAAATTATCGCTTAAGGCTTGGGTCGTGGTATACTGTTTGGCTCGTAAAGTCCGATCATCTTTCAATTTTATGATTGCTGTGGAGCCGTTGACTTATTAATTAAATTTAAAAAGGGATGCATAAGAATAATAATAATATCGCCAGACGAACACACCAACTAGACGAACCCTACACTAAGTAATGGTAGGATTGGTTTGGGGATGGGATAATTTAAGTTTACTTTATTTCATTATCCTTAGAGGTATCCCTGCAGTCCTGCTGTCTAAAGAACGAGGGTAACGCCCTTGTAATTGCGAAAACCTAATCAGATTATGCTCTAGCATTTACCTTCACATAAATTATTATGAGACTGTTAATTCTAATTGCGTATATTTAATTAGCAATCACGATATAATGCCAAGCGCCTAAAAAAATGCACAAATGACTCCATTTTAACATCAAGAACATAAAATGACATTTCCAATCGTAGCGTTTTCATTTCGAACGACAAAGAGTTGTCTTTGAGCCGTTCGTTCAGAACGGAGGAGTGAGTGAGTGAAAAGAAACAATGAACGAATTGCTCGGTCGAATGGACATCAAAAGCGAGGCAAGTGGGGTTGAGTGTCACTTTTGTATAAATTGTAATTACTTATTGCAATGAAAAGAGACCTCACCCAGACCCAAATAGATCCACATTTGTACACTTATAGCCCACCATGTTCCGTGGTCTGTAATGAGAAGTATAGAATAATGTTAACATAACTCAAATTTTCACTAGTTTCCCGAATATCAAAAACACACACACTATGAGTTATGAGACATTACATAAGTTATGACCACATTATAAGTAATTATATGTTTACTTCAATCGATTAAGTTTCTTAAATCAAGCAATTAATACATGGTTCTGCCTTTAAATACTTGTATCTAATATAAATGACTGTCACCAGATATGTCAAAGAAATTTAATTTAAATTTGAACTTAAAATTAATCAATTTTGAATTCAAATTCCATGGTGAATGCGGTCACTTTTAAAACTCAGAGCATTTGCTTATTCGTGCAACAGAAATAGTCCCTGAATCTTATTGACAATAACGATATAGTTAGTTTTATTTTAACTAATAGATAATGCTTACGGACTTAGTTTGGTTAGGCCGGCACATTCGTGACCGTGTTGTAGAGGGCTTAAGATGTCGCGTAATTTAAAAGCGACGATCTAGCTGACTGGCATTATACTCGACGTTTATTGTAGTCTGGCACACGACCATTATCCAGCCAAGTGTATCTAGAGAATTTTAAATTACGATAAATTTGATTAACAATTGCTACGATTGTAGCTTAGTATCGCCATTTTATAAATTATTCCGTTTTTTATCAAGTGTGATGGAGCATTGTTGATGTGTTTTGAGTAAGACAACGTTTTCTGCTATTAATCATATTTCTTTTAGGCAAAAAATATTTGATTTTCAAAATGGAAAAAATATCGGTCAAGTACGGGTAAGGCGTAAGGATGGAGTTCCGTAGCGTTCACACAGAATTCAGCAAATATGGTTCTAAAAGGTTTATTTTGATGAAATCGTTAGTTATACATTGTTTTTAATGTTTTAGTTTTAGTTAGATTCGTATTTTTACAGAGTTTCCATGGGTAAGTATGTACTTGAATGAATCAGTATTTTTGAGTAATACACTATTTCGAGTTATTGTAAAGCAGTATGCAAGCAAACAAAGGTACATATAGCAACAGATGTGCAATTATTTTTTATTCATATTTATTGACAGGACAAATTAAAACGCAAATATTGACTAAGGAGTATGAATGCAAAAGAAAGAGAAGGTATTTCCCAAAAGTGTGTTGTGAGTTGTATGAGCTTTAACAAATCCTTCACGGATCCCTAAAACCGCCCAAAAAACGCGATAATCCGACATCTTCGCAGACGTCATTGAGCATGACGTACCCCCTTTCCCTTACACCCTCTCCCCCCACTCACTGGACCGTACAATATACCCCAATGTTTTACGTAAAATCAATAGGTCACGTGAGTATAGATAACGCTGGGTCTAATATCGCCGGACCCGTGTCGAACACTCGATATTACGCGTGCGGACCTCAAAAGACTGATATTTTATTTTCTTGAGTACCTTACGTGGTTGAACGGGTTATAATGTTGCGGATTAGTATAGGAGTCGATTTCCCTCGGGGGTAAGTAAAAAAATGATAAATACAGCACTGGCCGCTTGAAACTTTTTTTAAACTGCAGGCATGATGTGAATATAAAAAAGGTAACTTACTGGGTTCCAAATTTGAATATTACCTCTATAAATATCAATAAAAACTATTGTCTGCTTACAATTTCTGTATCCAAAAAACACCTTTGCTGTCAAGCTTTATCCTTGTTCATCCATCAATCGCTAAGCATTTATTTAATTTGGAGACACTCGTTCTAATTCTATTACGTGTAGCCATGATGGATGGGAGCCTGTTTGCCATCGCTGTTCACTGAACAACGGTCTGACGTCACGGAAAACCAAGTTATTTTTTCACTTGGGATAGAATTTTACATAATGATAAGTAAGTTGGTATTACAGTCTCGTGAACTCAGTTTAATTTGTAAATATCCAGATATTAGATGTTAGTATGATGCGATCTTTCGCCAGAAAAATAAAACGACAATATTTTCGTTTGAAATTAGACTCAAACTTTAAAGAATAACTCTTAATTTAATGCAAACCTTAGAACTTTTAGATTCATTAAAAATAACCAAAATGTATTTATAAATCAAGAATTCAAATCCAACAAAATGAAATGGGGAATAAATCAAAAGTTGGCAACTCGTTTTAACGAAGCAAAACTTGTACAATCGGTTGATTGGAATCGAATTATAAAATGGAACTTGGATGTAATTTTATGGCGGCTATTTTAGGATTAAAGGAAAGGTCTGTTATCGGCAAAACGATCCTCGCAACCTGCAGAGTAAAGTTAGTTCTAAAGCCTTAATCACATGCAAAAATCCTCAACGCAGCGCAAATATAGGTGTTATAAGTTAGACGCCTTGTGCGTATCCCTGGATCAGAAGAATCGGTGTCGATGTTTTTTTTTGTGATAAATTACCCGAGAATGTCCGGGGTTTCGTCAACGCAAAAATTGGTAAAAGTAAGTAATAAATAAATATAGCCAGAAACCATAAACCATTAACTGCGTACAAAAATATTCAAAAGTTAGAACAATGAGAAAATATTTTTTTTATTATTTACATTTAAATACTTAAGAAAGAAAATGCTCAATTTGATTGAATATCTTTAAATCGGTTACAATACTATTATTGTGTTGCAAATGCGGCCTTATGGCCGTATCGTAAATAATAAAGTGTTAACAAAGCGACAAAAGCCAGAGCTAATAAATTCATTTGCACGCCGTGGCTGCAGCGCTCGCAATCAGATTACAACTACAGCCGCGTTATTAAATTAATTGAGCATTACACCGCGATGAACGTGAATCCTTAAAGTGGCTGCTAAATTAATTTTGCCACAGTTAGGCTTCGATAATGTTGATTTATTACCTCATTAGAGGCACGAGATAAATACGTTTAAGCTTTTAGGAGTTCATCTTTGGAATGGGTTTTTTTTTGGAAATTCTAAGGAATTGATGAAGGAATCTATCTATGAGGCAACTGTAAGTATGTTTGTACGTTGCTGCAAACCTACCACGTGGAAGATATTAAACACTTGTCGGTAAGAACTTAGCCTAATGATCGTATCTGTCAAAGCAGAACATATAATATGGGACAAATACATCATTGTAAAGTATTAAATTGAAAATTCTTCAACAAAGTAAGAATAAATTAATTAGAAAAACAAAAACAATCGTTGCTCTTCACATGTTTCAATAAAAGTAACAACTTATCACAATTACAAAAGGTCTGCTTTTGATTCTGATATTATGTCTAAATTCATAGGACAACAAACACAGCGAAGCTGAATTCACGGGTAACGTTAACTCAACAATACGAAACCCATCTGAACTCACAAAAACACAACACAATTTAACTTGCCTCTTTAGCGATCCAATAACTAAACTTCTTTGTCTACACAGCATATATCTGTCCCCTTTTTTCGTATCAAGCGAGAGAGGGAGGTGCGCGAGAGCATTTATCGTGGGGAAAGAAATTAAAGTCGCTTCGAATCGAACGGTTTTATCTTCGTGTCGATAGCGGTCACAAATTATGTGCTTCCTTGGGTTTGGGCGCCGTTCCCTTACGTCGACTTAATATTTCGCCATTGTAACCCTATATTTTTCAGATGAAATAAATATTAAATGCAATGAATATATGATAACATTCTATTAGTTTTGTGTAAGTTTTTAAAATGATGCTAGAATAACTATGATTAGAGGTAATATAAGGTTTTTTACGGCATAAAATAACCAAATTTGTATGTGTTTTAAGCTCATATTGTAACCCCTAGTAAGCCTCCCTCCCTATGTCTCTGATAGTCCAGGAAGCAGAAAATTATAACCTAATTTCCATATTGTGAACTTTAGCCAAAGAAACATATGTAACTAAAAATGCCCCCAATCGCTACCACGAAACCACACCTTAAACCTGTACCATATAACCACATCGCCATCTAAAAACCAACTCTCCCACTCAAAAATAACGTTCTAATTCCTTCAACACCCCCATTTGCTTAAGGTTTAGTAGAGATAAATGAATTTCCACTCATTGAAGATCAATCCAGCCACGTTATCAGTGTTTTGCGCCTTATCTGCAGGGGCGTAACAATGTCCATGGAATTTATAGTTGTGGATGTTGCCGATAGCCCCCGAATGGATGCCGACCTCTCTGCAGTAATGTATTCGTTGGTTGATAGTGGATTTAGGCTAAGTTGTGTGTCTCTAATGGTCTGGTAACGAAATTGTGGACCTTACGACTGAAATAGTAATGCTACTCTGAACTATGAAACTCCGAGCAACGCAAGCTGCTCGGAGTTTCATAGTTTAGAGCTTATTAAAATAAATGACACATTATAATCAGTGGCGACGCACATCCACACATACTCTACCCCTACACCTATTCCACATATTTTTTTTTCAAATTATGACATTTCTAGTACCCTTAACTAACTTGGCCCCATAGTGCTTTTTGATCCTTGTCAGAGACGGGATCGATTAAGCTATAAAATATTTTTCGAAAATCTTCGTCTTTTTGATGACCGTACACTTTTTTGAAAATCTGTAAATGCCGATAGCAATAACTCAAAAATAAGCGATAGTCTCCTAAGATCTTATTCGCGTGGCTTCTTACTGACCTGTAAAAAAATTCTACCCTTTATAAATACTATCCTATCTCAGATACAGTTCTGTATCACAACTTAACATGGCGTCCATGAGACAGGCTGATGGAAGCCACAGGTCACTTGCATGTTACATATCCTATTGCTTTATTAATTAAGAACCCATTAACAAATTCAGATATTTTCATATTTTTAGGGACCGTAGCTTAAAAAAGGCCAAACCCTTATATGATTACTTTTGTTTGATACTTATAGCGGTAATTAATTAGTTACTTTACTGAACTCTAATGGGACTCAGAAGGAGGTTAAGTTACGAGCCATATCGCGTACTTACCGTTCGGTTGCTTATTCGGCTGTACCAAGTGAACGGCAACAAAGGCAGGCCGCCGGAGGAGGCTGATTAAATCTCAAGTGACGCCGAGGAATGACCCGCCCGAGTTTGGAGAAGCTAGGATTTGAAGAACTTTGCACAGACCGAAGTGTAATGTGATCAGAACAATTAATTCTTTTTTTTAAGTTATAAATATGTAGTTCGTCAAACCTTAATGATATCTACTTACGTGTGTTTTTTTTATATTGAGCGTAATAAGATTATAAGATGTTAATGTACTGTGCATATTGGCTGAATGTGGAACATTGAATGTTGCTAGCAAAGTATAAATGAAAGAAATAAAACTATTTTTAAGGATTCTATCGCGTTTATTTTTTGTTTATACGTTCCCGACGTTTTATTTCAATGTATAGTATTCGCGTAAATATAAAAGATGTGTCTTAATTGGGTAATGGATAGTTCATATCGGTGTGATGCCTTCCAGTTCATGTTTAATCTGGGCGGGCGGATACCTGGCCCGGCTTAATCTAGGCTACCTGCGGTCGCGCGAGATATGGCCGCCTGACGCGCCCACCATCCGACATCGGTTTTGTTCTCCTAGAAATGCTTGCTTGACTGACCAGCAGCTTTGCTTTGATGGAGAGTCAAAGGATGTATTTCAGTAGACGTGAGGGTTGTGGGTAGGATAGATATTCGGCCTCTATAGCAGTTTTTTTTCTTTTGTAGTTTTAATCCCTGCATGTATATTCGTACAACCTGCTTACATCCACTATCTTCCTTATTGTACATATATTCTGTATTGACAGAAAAAAATGTTCATCATAGTCCCAAATTTTGCACGACTTACAAGCACGCACTGATGGATATGATACTCTAACAGTGCTATGGATGTTATGTAGGTACTATAACTACAGTAATAATGCTGCTTCCAGAAGAATATAATAACTTTTTTAAACTTTACAAACTTTCTGCATCTGCATTGTCTCATTATGCCGGTCATCCTTGACGTAGTATTGAGTTCAGTATAATCTTGAGTAGAACAGAGATATTGGCCATTGGAATCGCGAGCGGGGAACGAAACTAGTTCAAGTTTTGTTGGACTTCTAGATTCATAGGTCGGATTGATCCTTTGTGAGTGTAGGTTGGGACGGACTTTAGGGCAGATTATATTTCTTAAATTCTTAAGGATGACATTCTAAGAAAGGTTCGTGTTGAAGTGTAGACATGTTTATGAATAACCGATTGGGATTATAGAAAGCTTACTCATAACTTTTCAACTTTTGAGAAATAAGACATCAATTTATTATGCTGACATGACGTATTTTCCAATTTGAAAGTAGCAATACCTGTAGGTACAGGTACATTATTTTTTTCGACCCCCATACTTAGGTTGCTAATCCTTAACGTCTTGTCCAAAGTGATATAGTTGTACAATTGAAAGAATTAAGTACCTAACTTTAAAAACTGAGCACGGAGTAAAGCAACCATTCCGTCCCCGTTGAGTGCTGTATTTAATATTCTCTAGTTAACATACCGTCATCCTTTATGCAAGGATAATCTTTACACACGTAATGTAGTCGACTACACCTTAGCTGCAGCGGAAATTACGTCACAACAAATACTGCCGCCATTGGCGGTGTAATAAATCTACTCACCTAAGACTAGGTGTTAGTTTAAATTGTCTTATTTAAGTCGCTCTGTCGCAATGTAAGTATTACTAATTTGACGATTAAGATCATACTTTAGTACCCTTAAGATAGAGTTTAATTTAGGTTGTGCATAGTTTCCTGCCTGTTAATGGATTTCAAATACATTAAGTCTTCGCTTTCTGCCCGACATTCCTATACACAGGAATTAATATTGTGCCATTAATCAGTATGGCAGTTAATAACAGCTTCGCAGTAAGTGTTTAACAGTCGCAGGAGTGCTTTGATTTTGACAAATGCTATCACCTACGATGTGTCACGTGTAAATCATAATATGACTATAATAATTTATCTCTCATTATACGGCATTCATTTTTCACTGCTAGTTGCAAGAATATTTAAGTGTCCCAATCTCAAGAGAAGCATGTTTCGCTCAGACAGAAACCAAATCCAACCAATACGAAGGTCTAATTTGTCTAGAAGCAATATATCGTCGGATTGAGGGGGACCGACAACAGATAAATCGGTGCTTCGCAATCAACGCGTCCAGATTGCCGGCCCAACTAACAAATAGCTTTAATTTGCATCAGAAGGACTTAAACCAAGCAGACGAGTAGATCGGTCTGTCAAAAGTACCAAAGAAAAGACTATTTAACTCGTTCATATTATCGTGTTCTGGAAAAATCCAAGCCTGTGGAGATATTAATTTAATTTTAATTTCTTTCCCGGTATTAAATATCAAGCAGTTTATTCAGTTCCAAGTTCCTAAACTTCTTCTGAGAGGACTGATATATTTTCCCACTCCATAATTTTAAGATTATTAATTCAATCTACAATGATATTACTTACTTAGAACTTGGCAATGCAATTGAGAATAGAAGAAAGCTTTCTTTTTCAAAAACCCTTCTTTTTGGCTAGTTGTAGTCGGGTAGTTAAGGATCAGACTTAACCTAAACGCTTATTATAAATACTTACTAATATTTTCAGATCTTTATTTATTGTCATACCAAAACAACCCCTATAATAACCCACCCTTAGAAAGTATTTTAGTAAATAACGAGCGCTAATTTACATCGTCCAAGGACACGAACAACTTGGGCAGTATGTCAGCCATAGTGGAAAAACAATTTGGGGCCAGATGCTGTTTATGACCTTTTGCCTGTACCGTTGCTCGCGGTAATTTTGCTGTATAATGGCGGTTTCATTGTAGTACATACCACATACGTTTCAGGGGGGATAATTTTATTGGAAACAAAGAAATAACGGGAATGACACTGCTTTTACAATTAATCTGAACGTGGTATGCACGACATTCCGTACATACCTTAGTTTATGAAAATATAGTATAAGATTAACGTATATTTTTAGTTAAAGCAATTAAACCACTTTTATCGCAGTACGTAAAAACGCAGGACTCCTACGTATCAGTTCAGTTCAGCGCAGTATTCTAGAAGATCAGGGTAGGTACAATGTGTAGATTCACGACGCCGACTATGAGGTGTCCTACATCTTATTAGCTCGTTGAAGGTGTCGCTCACTATCAGATGCCGCGACGCTCACTATGAGACGTCCCGATGCTCACTATGCCGCCTTACGACGCTCAATAATAGCCGTTACGATGCTCACTATGTGGCGTCGTTATGCTCACAATTAGGCATCGAGATGCTCACCACGAAGGACGTGTGTAGTCCAGCCAGCCAGCCAGTGTGGTGGACTATGGCCTAATCCGCTCACATTGAGAGGAGGCCCGTGCCCAACAGTGGGATATTAAGAAAAAGGCTAATATTGTTAAGGGTAAAATATTCATAATACCTATAATATAAGTTATCAGTACGAATCTTTAGTTTGGTTGCATTCCAAGCAATTACGCGAACTGCCCTCATTTCCCAACAAAACGATGAATAGTTCGTGAAATTTATTAAGTTGCTCGGTATCCTAATTTGTTTTCCGGAAAATGTTGATGCAGTTTCTATTTGTATAATATTATTATAATCTCAGTATATCATGCATAGTTCATCATTGTATATTATCATCACGTTGGCAGTTGATATAATTTCGCTGCTACTTCATGGAGACTGTTTCCATTGCCACTGACATAAATAAAAAAAGTTAATCTTGTCAATGGTTGATATGGAATAAAAACTAAAATGTAAATTAAATTTAAAATGGCTGGTTGCTATATTGTCATGTTGTGTAATTAGTATCCTCTTATTGGTCTGTAGTTGTGATCATACAGTTCAAATATGATCATTTTGTAACATTGTTATATATTTGAGTTGAATTTGTTACAAATGACTTACATTGTGCAACATAGCTGCGGCGTGTGGTAATAAGTGTGTTTAGTGAATTTTCATTGGTGTTATAGTCAAATGTGAGTAGCTATTATGTAATTTAAGTTAAGAAGCGTTGTGTGTTGGATTCATCTAGCAGCAGAGGGATACGCCTAGACAAGACTATGGAAGGACTATGTACTTTATTTGTAATAATTAACATATTTTTATATATAAGTAGGAACTTTTTTTATTTGTATTTTTTTGTGATTGTATATTTACCAAGTTGGTAAAATGAACTCAGAAAAACAATAATATCGCTGAATATAGCATGCCCACGTAGGCACGAAAACAAAATTCAAGAATAATCTTTAATAAACTTTAACTAATTAGTCTAAGCATAACATTGTTCATTTCGGAACTTCTCCGTCTACCCACATTTTGATGTATGCAATAACACTCCTGAATTCAAACGTTGTTTTAACTTCAGTTGTCGTTCGGAGGAACGAGCTCTTTAATTTGGGAGCCTTGGAGCGAGGGAATCTGTGCTAATGAGTCGACTCGGTAATTAGTCATTTATTCCGTGTCAGTCAGTTAACTTCGCTTCGGGTTTTAAATGTTGTTCGGCCTGGTTATGTTTGCTTCAGTTACTCTTCGTATATTATGTGCGAGTTCGTTTAAACTAAATTTATCGTTTACAATTGGAAGGAATTTCACGTGTTTTGGATTGGTTTTTATTAAAAACACTAAAGCCTAAGAGCCGAACCGAACCACACAGCACACCGTTACGCATCGTTTTAAAGAATTTAGAATGCTATCTTGTGTGTTTTTTGCTCTAAAACTAACATTATTATGAGACATTGAATCATTGATGTATTGTGGCCGCCCCGGCTTGGGCCTTACCGATAATAAATTTGTCAAATGGAAATGGTATACGGAAAAAGAATATTGCGAATTTTATTATACAGGGTGATTAAAAAAAGTATATATACTAAGCCTGGAACTTGCGCTTCTTTATGTGAAGTTATTATTAATAGATTATGTGAAGTCAGAATACGCCAATTTAAAAAAAATAACTAGAACACAATTGTCATTTTGTTTAGAACAAAATTATTTTCGTACTAATTAATTCGTACCTTTGCTTAACGTCAAATCGAAAGTGTTCCTCACAGGAACTCTATAAGTGATCGTAGAGTCATCGAGAATATATACCGTCACTGTTTTTCTAATTTATTTTTATAGATGTAATGTGAGTGGCACGAAACACGATTATAACATTGTAACGGTTGTTTGTGTCCAAAAATACTTGTAGTTAAACGAATTTCATAGTATTTTTTAAAAAATAATCAATTATAAGAGTAATGTGTTTCAAAATATAGTTCAAATTTGAGCTGAAGCTACACTTTCCGATAGTGAGGAATATCTTAAGGAAGCCTCGTCTCCAGAGAGGCGGAAGGCTTCGCAGGAGCGGTGTGACGTCACGCGCTTCACGCCACATTAGCTGCGCTACTGCCGACTCTCCCGGGCGCAGTGAGCGTGATAACATATGATCTAAATAACAAATGTCACCAATATATTTATTTAATATTTTATTTTCGTTTTAAAACATTAAAAATCATCCATCAACAGTTTATTATATTCATATACATGTTCGAAGTATCCAATTTCAAATAATTTTCTCTCATATTTAAGGGCCATTCACATAATTCATTCCACATAAATTTCCATTAGGTATATTCTCAAAATAGTGCATAGAGCTTATTTAGTTTGCGTGGAGTGAACTTTCTTTAGTCAGACTTAATTTGGAGTATAGACGAAGGTACATAATTTTGCAATACCTAGTGAGTAATTACCGCTTTTCAATCGAAACTCTCTGTATGATTAATAATGAGTAGTAGGTACGTACCTTAAATTCATAGAAATTATAAGCCATTTGTTTTTCACTTAGCATTTTGCAAATTATATTCATACATAATAATAATGGCAATACGAAGCATTTAATAATGATGTTCTATAAATTTGTTGGCTAGTCTTTGTTTATAACAGCGGCACCATTGTATGAAAGGAAATATCTTAGTATGATTCGTTTGCGAATTACGTAAACATAAATATGCAAGAAACAATAAATAATCCCTTTACCTACTTCAATATTCCCCTGAAGGCTCCTCGGCTCAACGTGCAATCCCACTAATATTATAAATGTGAAAGTTTGGATGGATGGATGGATGGATGTATGTTACTCAATCACGCCAGAACGTCTGAACGGATCTGAATGAAATTTGGCACAGAGATAGATTATAGTCTGGAATAGCATAGGCTACTTTTTATCCCGGTGAAATGCACGGTTCCTATGGGATAGCATACAGGAACCGTGATTTTAAAACTTAACTTTTTAATCGCGGGTAACACCGCGGGGCGCAGCTAGTAGTCTATAAGTATTACACTCAAAAGCAATGACGTACAAAATCTAGAAATCGGAACAGTAATATTGCGGGCCTTCTAACAAGCGCTTGAAGTGTTGCACTTCGCAGAATCGGGTCGGTAGGGATGTGCAAGGAAGAAATTATTTGATTGAATACCCTGAATAATAAGAAAACTGTTTCACTAGGAGTTGGACTAGTAATCTCACTAGTTTGATTTCGAAGGGCAGACGGTATTCTTATGAAATTAGGATACTGCTAGGAAGAACCAGTCCCTTTTTTTCCCTTTATATCCACTGAGTGTCAAAATAATTTGCACCCAGATATTTAAGAAAATATTGTTATAAAAGACAGCCAAAAAGTAACTTCCTAAAAACAGCGAAATTGAGTTGTGGTCTACCATTCTGAAAAAAAATATAAACATCGTATTGATTTCTTATATTTACGCGAATACTACACATTGAAATAAAACTAGTCTTACGGATTTTCGGTCACAAAGGTTCAAAAAAGGCGAAAAAAAAATATCTGGTGGCAAATATAGAAAAATAAAAACAAACGGCACCGCGAAAAATTTATAATTTCCTCCTCGAGAACATTGGTATTTGCATGTATATTACATGAACATTTATAATAGGATAATGACTATAGTTGTGACAACCCTGTTGCAGGAGGCGTGCTTTTATGGACATTTTACATATATCCTTATGAGGTCATGCATTTTCTCCCAGAGATTTATCTCCAGACAATATTTTAAGATTCCAATAGCCCTTTTTATAAACCATCAGTGGTAGCTTTTGATATATAAAAAGGATTAGATAATTTAAAATGAAAAGCTTAAATTTTCTCTTCAGTGGCCACTGACTAGTTATCTCCAAAACTATCGGATCAATGAGCCAGCCGTCAGATACAGACGCGCAGACTCCCACTACAAGCCAAAGAGCTTTAATAATAATGAATTACCGACACTAAAGCAGACTCGACCCACATTTCTTAGGCCTTCTTACTTCATACGAATCCCTTCTCTATTTCTAAAGTAGTGAAGTGCCTTTTCGTACGCAAGGTTGTTATTTTTAACCAATTGTCTTGTCTAAGTTTTAGGCGTCCCAGTTGTGCGTGTCAGCGACAGCGGTGTCACGGTCTATGAAAGATGACTTTTACCTATTTCGGCAACCGACTTGGAACGATTTAGCGGACTTAGGTGATAAACATTCTGATTAAGATTACTGTCTTCACGTGAAGTGACGTCAATTCACAGTCGATTGCTTTCCAAGATATGATTGCCTAAAGATGACAAAGAACACGGAACATTAAACGCTCTGATATGTCTTATGTAATGAAAATAATTTTACAATTATGCCAACGAATATTTTTTTATATAAAAGCTTAGAATCCGGCCGTAACCATGTCGGTTAGATAATTCACACAATCATAACACATCCAACCTAAAACAGATTACGTACAAAATCCAGTTAGTAAGTAAGATCACGCGCTAAGATTAGTAGATTAGTCAGACCTTCACTTAGAGTGGTTTACTTAGGTGTTTAGGTTTAACGATACGCATCTTTATCAAATTACTAAGGTTTAGAAGTGATGATTATCAAAAAATATATTTTGGTAAGCAGGTACGATTTCAGATTCATAAAATATTCCCTATTAATAATAGAAGGAAATAACGCTAAAACCGGACATTATAATGTTAGTGTGACACGGGTTTGCTTTCTGGATCAATTAAGACAGGTATAAAATGTTCTACATTGCGTGAAGTTCAGTGATTTTAGAATCTTCCAAAATAAGAGACTGTTGTACTGACACCTTAAATTTGTTCGATCAGAAAAACCATTTTCCTATCGCCGGCCATGCCACAGTTTTCCGGTAATACGCCACTGGCCCGCGTGTGCCTCGTACCAGAAAATTGATTTCACCAGGTGTTCCCGCCAAATTGGTCTGTTTCTGCAGCGCTACACATTATAACGCTACGCTCGGCTGCGCGGCGCGGCGGCGCGGCGGCGCTATGCAAAGTGATAATTTTATATTATGTGGAGAAATTTTGCTGCGAATTTCAATATCGTTTTTATGGAATTGAAAGTTTGTTTCACCTTTTTTTGTGATGGAGATAGTGAAATTCGATTCATGCGTCTGTAGATAACTAGTTTCTTTTGCATGTGTTACGATGGTATAAGTATATAGAAAGACCTCGAAAGCGCCGCCATATTTCAGTGACCGAAGCACACCCCGAGTTTATTCGTTGTAATTATTCTCACGTTTTTGTCCAACCTGCTCGCGTAGCCACTTAAAATATCCTAGAGAGGATCGCTGTAGGTACGTACATGTATACATTAACATGCATGATATAGATCTGCGTATCACGTATGCCCATGTTTCATTTTTAATATCAATGGAAAAGCTAAGATATTATATAGTCATTTGTGTTATGGGGGAAATTATTACGAAAACCGATGACGAGTCACGTTCTGCATAAACATTATGCTATTTTCAGTCGCTAAACCCTGTTTAAAGATATGGTTGGAAAACTTTATGTCACGTGGGCGGTTTTCCTCAACATCGCACAGATGTAACAGCGCATGGATCTCGGTCCCGCACAGCAGGTCCGCTCGTCACGCGCCCGGCTCCGAACACTGACCCTAATTGTGTCACTTCGTGCGTAAAACGGACCACTTAGTTACCATGTCCCGGGGGCGGAACTACTGGTTTTAGATTCATCGTATAACCTTCGTAGAATGATATTTTTAAGCACTAGCTATATTGATAACAGTGGCATAGTTTTTTCGAAGTTATCGGGGACATTACCGATTGCCTATTTTATTTGTTAAGACCTTTATTATATCTGTATCATTAAAAGAATAATTTAATTAAAAGCGTAGGCAGTAAGGTTCGCGATAGCACCTAGTTCGGTTCATCGAAGTAGTACTAAGGTACATATAATATTTGCCACAAACCATGGGAATTCAATTTATTTGTTATGGTTTGTTGGAAATACTTAATAAGGTCACAATGGTGTCTGGGACATATTAATGAGATGAGTAGAAAATAAAAATATGGAATTCTTAGTAAAAAAAATATATTATTCATCAGTGAAATAATTTTGTTATAAACTGTCTAACAACGTTTTATGAGATTATTAGCGATCGGTTAAAAAGGATAAATCGAGAACCGTTAGTAGTGGAAAGTTTTGAAATAGAACCTCACGCGTCCATCCTCCACGAATAGACGATGTCGTCCGCCTTCCAATTACGGACAAGGGAAGCCTCTCATTTTAATTTACAATTAGATAATTAAGACAATTTGGAGTATTTTATCCTTTCGCACACAAAAGTCGAAGTAAGTATGGTTTTACGAGCAAGCTACTGAAACAATGACTAAATAAAATTTTATTTCCTTGTATAATCACAACAAGTGTTTTTTTTATTATAGGTAATCAGCGACCATAATCGATAATTTTTGGGTTGGATAAATAAACAGCTTTTCTAATCCCCATTCTTTCCACAAGAATCAACATATTCCATCGTCCAAATTAATTACCGGAACAACATAAACACATCTAGGGGCTTCGCTTAAAGTATTCCACCGCAAACAAGCTTTAATGGAATTTAATCAGGAAAGATGAAAAAAACCCGTTGGGCAAAATTTTAATTAAAAACACACACATATATAAATAAACCCCGTTTTGTTTTCATAGATATAAATAAGAGGCGGATAAAGCGCTTAGTACAGCTAAGCTTTTCCGGATAATCTTGGTTCAAACAGGACAGTGCTCCGTTTTCGACAAAATAAACGAAAGCTCAACATTATAATAGGGTAGCAACGAAATTGACTTTACAAAGAATGTGATTATCATAGAGTTATACCTATATCAATTCGCACCGATTACTTTATTCAGCAATAAATGTTGTACAATACGTTTTGGTTGTCAACGGATAGACGCATTCCATTTTTTGTGATCCGCAGGCTGAGCCCTAAAGAATACTAGTTTTATGTGTATGGCGAGAGTCTTAAAAAATGTTCTTGAACTTATCTCAACAAAAAAACAACTACGAGAATGTGAAAATCTACAGATAGCAAGCGGCTAGGCAACGCTGTGCGGTTGAAAACACTTACAACTTGTTTCAAAAGTAAAATTGAAAGCAAGAAACTTAACGCCCCCAGATATAACTTGGGCACATTTGCCGCCAGATAAGAATATTTGAGCATAAAAGAATTTTGTAAAAATGGACTTGTGCCTCCCCCAGTCCGTGACACTGACGGCACTCGCAGATAATGAGCTCTGAGGGACCTAATTAAAATTGTCTTGGCTGAATACCGCTTTTAAAATTCATTCGCTGTGTGGAAATATGATAATTTTTGCACAACTTTCGTTCGACTAACGTGTGAGGTTTCAGGAAAGTTTCCATATAGGGGATGAAAGGGTGCAAAAATATGCACAGAAAATGTAACTTTCAGGTGGAAACGTGGAGTTTGTTAGTCTACAGCTGGCGATTTGGCTAGCTCGCTGTCCGTGGATAAGTTTGTTAGCCTGTCTGGAATATCGCAGGCAGTAGCGGTTTATAAGATCAAAGGCTAACGTAGCAGTATAAATTAACTGAAGTATCTGAACTATACATACGTTCAACCTGCTGTAAAAACTGATTGAAACGTTCACACCTACTTGATGTCCGCCTATAAATCACATATCTCTAACACCACAAATTACACGCGGCTGGTAATGTTTGTATTTCATTATGTTATTACCTCGGGAACGACTAAACAAGCCAGCCAGCGGTTAATTTCCATAATGTGACACTAGATGTTTCAGATGTGTCTGTATCACATATCTCTGTCTGTAAGCTTATTAACGTCATGGAGACACGCTCTTTATAGCTAATGGTATAAGACACATTTTAATCTGTTACTATCATCCTTCTAGGTGTTGTTTCTTAGAGCAAAGGCTGCTTGACTGATTAATTTGGGGAATGGCGTTATCGTAATTTGCCGTATTCTGGGTGACCAGTCTTTGCATTGTTTATTAGTATTGATTTAGTAGGTATAAGTAATAATGTTAGACCAGGTTATCTACGTATACAGGCTGGAATCATTTTTGGTTAATTATAATAAAAATAATGAAACATAAAATTGGCTGATGACTCTTATTGCTTCCACAATATATAAGGATATACTTTTATAATACCACAGTCATTTTAGTATCTTCGCAGTATTGGGAAGACCACTTTGCACAGTGGTGTTTCTATACATAATATCCACAGGCGAAATCCAATCCGTCCGTCAATTAGTTCGCAAGAAATCTCGCCGAATATCACAAAAGAGGTTCGTAGAAAAGTTAAAAAAAAAACGAAATGGAAAAAGTTCCCTCATTATAACAGAATTAGGGGCGCGAACCGGAGGAGCCCTTGAAGGGGGACGTTTGTTAGTAACCCGACTCCATGCTGATTTACGAATGTGGAAGGATGGATGGAAAATGGAATACCTTAATATAGAGTTCGGACGGTATCTATGGGAATATAATTGGTTGTATCTTTTATATGTTAGATTATTTTGCAGTCCTAATATTAGAGTCCCAAGGTTTCTGTGAGAATTTTTATATTTATTTTGTTACACCCCTAAACAATTTCTGTTTTATAAATAACAATATATAAGTAGGTAACTCATGTTCATGAATAATATCCTAAACTCAGTGTTATCTGTGCAAGACATAGCTTTAATTTTATAATCAACGCGACCCATTCATCTCTCCAGGCTCAGCTATAACGGGCGAGTCAGCCGCATTGCACTGATCATGTGCTATCGAGGTCATCACTGCCTGGACGCCTTATACGTCTTTTTGCATGGCTATACTAATATTACCATCCATTGTAGATCTGTGTTTATACTTAGACCTACAGTTCTGCACTTCGCTATGGCCCTGTGCCTAAGCTGTTCAAAAGCAGAATTTCTTGAATGGGCAAGAAGTTCTGGTACGATATTACTTGAGCACAATATCCTCAAATTCTTCAATTGCTGGAAGGCATGTCGATCCTACTATACGTAATTAATTGTGTATACGCAAACCGCATCTGCATTTTAATTGATACAAGGAGATAATCTTTTTAAAGGTTTGTACCTCTATTTGTAATACCCGCGACCGGATAATTAAGACTTAGCAAAGTCAAGCGATCCATATCAGAGTTTAGTTTAGTTTAGTTTCAATATCGATAAGATGGAATGTACTATACATTTATAACAATGCCAATCGTCTAAAAGGCCAGGCTTAGCTCGTGAGAGAGACGGAGACATAGTTGTACCTTTATTTCTACATAAACAGTACAAAACAGGAGTTAATTATTCACCCGCATCAAATCTCATAGTCCGGACTAATCCATTAGTGCGCCGGAGCGGAACAGCGCTGCGCCGCAAATTTATTAGCTCCGAGCGGAGTCCGCGCTGGTTAACTTTTCACCCCACTACTGGAGACTGTAGTCACACGAACGTCTTCAGTGTAAGTCCATGGTCACATTGGAAGCAACATTTCAGTTATAATTGTTTTTTTTTTAAATTATAATTAATAGCAGTGACATCAAAGGCTCAGACAAAATCAATAATATAATCCTACTATCAAAGACTTAACTATCAAATTTTGTTTGAATAGTCTGTACTATTCATATTTGTATAAGGGCCGTCGCAGCGAAACGCTAGATCTAAGTATTGCTATGTGAAAATGAAACTTAGATGTCCAAGTTGTGTTGTGTAGGACGGTGAATGGCCAGTGTGTTAAATTGTACGGTAACTTGAATTTGGACGCCGTTAATCACTGGCTAAGAATAACAGACATTATTGAAATGCAAATACCTATCTTAAGGCATTCTGTTTAAACAACAAATTTTAGCTAATCAAATGATGTTCTGACATTATAAACCCTGGCCTAATAATACCTAAAAGGGTTATAATTATTAACGTTATATCGACTAATAAAATACAATACAATTGAAAAAAATGTTCCCAGCATGTATGGGACATATCTCGATACGTACAGAGTGGGGCGTCGCTGGAACGAAACAATTTGGAGGCAGAACACCTGGTGAAATCAATTTTCTGGTACGAGGCACACGTGGCGAGCGGTCGTGTGTTTTCAGAAACTGTGGCGCGCGGAGGTGGGCACATAAAACTGATAAATGAGAAAGTATGTTTTGCAGCGCAACGAATCATTATCAGATATATATTATCGTCACGTACTCAAACGTCAAATATATTGCATCGTCCGTTCGGTTTATGATTGCTTAGGGAAAGAAAGAGATGCCAGTGAATGAAGTGTGTGAGGTATGGTATTATCATAGGAGTACGTGCATACGCATTTAGTAGATGGAAATAGTAAAGCAGTGTTTGGTGAAGTATTTGTCACAGTTGCAAAATTGTCTATCTAGTTTAGGGCTATAGTTGAGATAGGTCTAGTGTACCAACTATAAATGGATCCCTAAGTGGTTTCTCTGGTCACTATCTGTTTGGTGGTTTGAGATAAAAGCTTTTGTTTGAATTGTGGTTTAATTGTTTAGTTTTTTCATTACTTCCATAAATGATATTCTATTTTAAGTCACAAAGTCTGGCATTATATAGTCAGACTTTCTGTTACTATAATATGTAAGGGCCTCTTTTCTCTTTATAATATTATTCTGAAAGCTATATTAATAAGTACCTCAGTACTAAGATAGACATCGTCCTTGATCTACTACAAGAATGTAATATTATGTTTCTCATCTTTATGTTAATACCTTGTACAGACTAAGAACAAACGAGTAGCATTAGTTGCATTGTTTTAGCTGAAGCTTCATTCTAGCACAACCCAATTTCATTGAGAGCAATTTCTAGTCTATCCCTGATCTGATTGACGATATTTCACTATGGCAACTGTTCCACTTCAGATACCTAACTAGTCAGAGGTTCTACATAAGACCTTAAAAGTAGGATAATTAATGTTACTAGACTTACTAATTAGGTTACGTTTTGCTGATACACCTTTACTTTTTGATGTTCAGTCATATAAGGAAAGAAAAAGTCTTCATCCTAATCTGTACTAGTTATGAGAAACACTTACCACAAAAAGAAGTAAATAGGAAACAGCCAGCAAATAATTTCTTTTGTGCGGCATTCCTTATTGACACCCTTTTATCCCTCGTGACGGTCAAACTTACGGAGCGGGGATGACAGCCATTGTTGATAACTATTCTATGGAAATATACCTATGTTATCGAAGCCAACTATTTTCCATGCTGGCTTGATTTTCTCACTCGCATAAGGGTATTGTGTGTAAAGGTGGTAGAGTAAAATATGCTTCTATCATTAATTGCTAATCGAAACTATGCCTTATTGCCGAGGGTCCTTCGCATCCGCGGTTACCCTATTGTCGTGAGCTGATTCCTGGAACAAATGTTGACGGATTCCGGTCTTATTTAATTAATTTAGTTCGTAATTTATATTTAAGGTATTTGTTAAATTAATTAATTAATAATTTGCAAGTATTTTGTTTGAATTGAATACATTTAAAGTAAGTGGCTTAATTATTTACGGACAGTACTTGATTTGTCAAATAATATAACATATTTTATTTATCATTTATCACTGAAGCGATTTAAAAAAAAAACTTGACTCCGTTGAGCGAAACATGAAGTTGGTTAAATATGGATTAATAATGATTTTGCTTAAAAAAGTACTTTTAATAACTATTGAAGCAAGGAAGTTTTTTTTTACTTTACTTTAAGAAAAAAAAAAAGAATAACTTTAAAAACAAACCACGTGTATCCTGTTAATGCATTGTTCAAAGGAAATATAGTCTGATGGATTCTATGCGCAAACCTAAACAAAGTAAAGAACTTTAAGAATGTAAATTATAATTTAAATTGTTTTGACGCGGAAAACAAGTTGTTTGTTAAGTCGATCAAGGAATTTCTTCATCACCTTAAGGTTGAATTCATTTGCACATCGTAGAATCGAAAGGCTTATTTTTATCATTTGTTATTTATTTGAACTTAGGACGTTTCAAATATGAACCATAGTAGATTTTTTATAAACTAAGTGGAGTGATAACATAAATAATTGCGAGACTTTAAAACAACGTACCATGTTATTTTAAAGTCTCATGATCATTTGTTTTATTCTAGTTATATTCTTTTGAAGTTGAATTTTTAGAAACTTTTTTACAGTTTTGCTTAAGGAATTTTTGTGCTATATTTTTATGTCTTTCACACAAAAAAATCCTAGATAATTTCATATAAATTGTATTGTTTTTAAATCCAATTATCAAAATATTCTAACGATTTTCATAAAGCTCAGCACAGCAAAAAAAAAATTTAGGAAGTGTTTATTTAACCTAAACGATTCAAAACACTTAGAAGTCAAACAATAAGCTACAGAATAAAAGCGAGGGCTAAGAAAACGCAAACGGCAGTTTCCACGACCAAATCCCCCTCAGACTAGACCTCAAACAAAGCGAAGCTAGGCAGGTCTGGTATGAGCGGGAGCGAAAAAACAGGGCGCGGCACATTTTAATCACCCGCTTCGCGCCTCCATTGACATCTCAATTTTGGCGCATCCGAACGAGTCTAGCTCCTTCAGGTGGGGATATTGTGTTGGGCGGATTGCAAGCGATAATACTAGAACATAATAGAGTTCTATATATTTCGTTGTCTTATAGTCTTTCACGATACTAATGCCGAGTGAGAAAAAATGGAATGAAGATCCACAAATGGGCTTGCACGTAACAATTAGACGGGTCTTGTAGCGTAGGAAATAACTTGAGATATCTGTAATCAGTTCCCAAAGAAAACATGAAGTATCAAAAGATGTCCCAACTCTCTTAGACATTGTTGTTGACAATCTACGCGTATTGCTTTGATCTCTCTGAACTGTAGTCACAACATTATGGTTGTCAATCGTAAAAACCAAAATGGGACATGGAAAAATTTTGTGACCACATCATTTTCTTATTCAACGGGATGTTTAATTAAGCCCTTAGGAACTATTACCTGATGAAAATATTTTCCGGAGTATAGTTGAAAAATTGTAACACTACGATTTACTCATTAGCGCACGCTACCATTAACCGCCCTCGCTTCTTTCTTCACCAAACCGAGATTCTGTTCTCACGCCGCGCCGGCAGCTGCGCAGCCCGTAGATTACTTTGCAATTGAAAACAAATAATAATAAATACGGAGCGCTCCAAGCACGCCCCGGGAAATTGGAAAAAGAGAGAAAAAACGCCAAGTATTCGGTCCTACAGCGAGCACTGAGAAATTGAGGCAACCGCAGCCAGATGCTCAAATATGACTTTTATATCATCAAAAACATCGTAGATGACTCGTAGAATTCTTTTTTATTGCTCCAATAGCTCTTTGTTTACTTGTCTGGGGGTAAGGTGAACCAGAGGTCCTTAGGGTCGTGTTTGGTGAGTTACTGCTATTGTTCTTAGCGTCGATAGAATCTTACTCAAGTTTAGTGTGGTGGCTTATTTAGACGACGGCTTGAAGTTTTTTTTTTGTTAAATTCTTGTTGTATATAACCTTCACAAAAATATTTATCTCAATACTAGGCTGTTAAAGTAGACGAAGGTATTTCATACATTTGACTCCTAGTCGCGTATGCCGGATCGTCTCGCTTGTCCGGCAAATGACGTCATTGAATCTAAGTCAATAGCATGGCATAACGATTGTGTGTTCCAACATTTCATACCACAACAGATACCAACTGTAGGTGAATATAATGCTGGAAGAGACTTGTATGAAGTCGGCTCTTTTCTGTATCATCGTAGTCTGCTGACGTAACATCTTACTCCAATGAAATCTTATCGTTTAGTTCCCAATAAACGTTTTTCTTATTTTTACTAAGCTATACGCAATCATTGTAACAATAATGTTCAGTTAATTATCATAAATTATCTTAATAATATATAAAAAATTGTCACATGTATAAAATTACACGCACCTATTCCTCGTATTTCCTGTCTGTATAACACATTCGTGGATCGAATTAGTGATCTCGATATATTTCACGATTCATTCTATAAATTTAAGCACAAAATTTCTAACATAACATAAACTCTTTAACCCTATATTCATTGATTTATTTACACATGTTTTACCTATATTACCACTTACGTCTATTGTTGTTGAACCTCTGTTTAAGTGCTACCTCTAGTATACTCTACATTTGATCTCATTTTTTTAATTATTATTATATGTTACACTGTATCTGTGGCACATGATGTGGTTGCCTGTTATTAGAGTCGCAATTATCTAATATCACTCATTTTTTTTTTTACTATATAACATGTACATTGTAAACTCTGTTGGCAACTCTAAATAAATAAATTAACACTTTGAAATTCGTTTTTGAAAATGGGTTTACCTACCGGTACCTTATAGATCCAAACTCAGCATCGCCTTTTGTACATGTACAATTGTGTAGACTTAGGGTTATTCCAGTATCACCAAGAGGACGGCACATTGCGAAAAAAAAATGGGTAATAGGGGGGAATCGGATTCACATGAATCGGTGCATTGAGCTGAGCGCTGTACGTTTTCTCTGGATGCATAGGACCGTCTCGAATGTGTCCTATATCTGAGTCCTCGGCCAGTGATTCCCGTCACGCGCGGCCGGGCGCGCTGACGGATTGGTTGGCAGACCGCGCAGCATACTGATGCGGCCCACGACAGGGGTAGTTTTCATAAAGATAAACTAGGATTATGAGAAATGCGGCGCTCGGCCGCTGCGGTTTGTTTTACCTTTTGTTTGTTTCAAAATGTAACATGTTTGTTTTATTTTCCGAGGAAATTGTTCGTAGTTATTTTAGCCGGATTTAGATAAAAAAGTGCGTAGCATCGTACGGTGAAGGTACCGCGAGGAAAACTGTACGTCTCTGCGTACATTGGTACCGAATACTATAGCAAAATACGGGCGCACTTCAGTGGTAATTATAGTCCTGTTAGTGTGAGTGCGTAAGGTCGTAGCTCCGTTACGTAGCGTGTTTTGAAAGAATGATTGAATTTCTAGAATTTTAGTATTCATGTAACAATTTAAAAATCGCTCTACTAATTATAAAATATGTAGATCAGACAAGACGTAAGTATAAGTACTTTACAAGTAAGACTTTGTAAAGTTGTGAATTCAAAGTTGCCCAGTTTTATAACCAATGTATCGCACAATATTTCTTATGCGATAAATTGGTTATTAAATAAACGACTAACAAAATAGCTTTACGACATTGCCTTCTACACTGATTGGCACTGCATCCTCTAGTACACGCCCAGATTTTAACTAGCAGTTAATTGCAGTCTACAGTCAGCTGTATGCAACAGCAATTAAGCGATAAACATGAGAGAATGGCCTCATTACGGCACGGCTTAAACTGCCATTTATCGCGCGATTTATTGTCACTTAGCGTTGTGTAATTAGATAATCGTACGGTACAATGAAGGGAGAGATATATGCAATAACTTTAGATCATCCGACCAATAATTGTATCAGACTTACTAGAATGACAGTAAATCCAATAAGACGGTTCTACAACATAATAGCGACTTCCTTTCAATTGTGTTTTACCGCGTCAGCGCGGGGCAAAGAATATGGGTTCCTTCATTAGGTATAGTTGTGTATCAGAATCAGAATATATTTTTATTCATGTAAACCATTAAATAAAATACTTATGAATCGTCAAAATTGTTACAAAATGCTAAGCTACAACTTAACCACCCGTTCGGAATGCCGTTCCTATGGAGAAGAACGGGCAAGAAACTCCACGGTTGCTCTTTTTTAATAAAATCTGTACATTTTTGAGCAGTACATTGTTATGGGGAAATAATGTAGAGACGGCTAGGCAGGCTTGAGCATGGATATACATTTTTACAATGCCCTTCCTTTTGATTGATTTTCCAAGCCCACACGAGCCTTAAACTTCAGCTAACAGCTGCCCTAGCTGCTCGTAAGTCTGAAACATCATATCAAGATTATAAGGCTCTATGCAGCCAATAAAAAACGGTATTGCGTGAAGCTTCTTTTTAACTTCTTTATAAACAACACACAATGGAATATGTTTCCTGTAACCATTTTCTGTACCGTTCTACCTGTCAGTTTCCTTTGGCTTCGAGAATTATGATAAAGATGTGTGATCCTTCATGTTACGTGTCCGAGGGGTGGGATCTCATCACGTACAACGCGGATTAATTCGGACCGATGTGGGTCGAATTGGGTGAATACTGCACGAGTCTATAATATCTGTAGGGTAATCATAAAATACTATGTATTGAGTACCTCGGGTACATAACATAAAATATATAAGATAACATAAAGGTATTCGGGCTGATAGCGAGAACAATGAAAGAAGTCAGCGTTGGGACGAGCCAGCGTTTGCCTCGAGTGAGCTAGCAATTGAGCGAGCACAGATAAAATCTGGAGACTGCTTGGTCTAACGGGAAGCAGAAGTAAAGCTGTCTATTGGCAGATAGGTCGATATCAGGAATCTGGATCAAATTAGCGATGTGTCGGTCAGAATAGAACATCAATCATTTGAACAAAATGCTTCTTTTTGCGCTATTACGGTGGTAAAAAAGTTGAAATTATCAATTCCAGCGGCTTATATTTTTTCACATATGAATACATAGCGGAATCCGTCAGCAAAGTTTCAAATACAATAATTGGAACACCGCTCGTTGTGTTCACCGGTCAGTTTTGATCAGTCGTAACAAAGTTTCGACGGAGCCTGCTCAACCGAGGTTGTGTATCGTTGGTAATTGTGTTTGTCATAGTTAACAACGGACTCTTGCCCGGGGCGTGTTCGCCCGGGATTGACTACTATGCGATGTCGGGGCAAAAGGCATAAACGTAAACGGTGGATATTTTTTTTTCTTTTTAAATTTTTCCTCGTTAGCTGGATAGTAACTGATTAAGCAGCTTCAGGAAGCTTGCTTGCATAGACGGCTGTGTTCTGCTTTTATTAATTAATGACGATGTAGGGGTTAGAATTTGGGGAGGGTCGTTAGTATGACATAAATAAAGAAGTAGATAGAAAAAGACAGTAAAGCTGTTTTATTGTGATGTGGGATTACAATTTAGCTAAGTAAGTGTCAGTCTTACCGCAGTTACTACTATAATCACGAAGTAAAGACTTCTCTGATTAAAGAAGATTCATGTAACAATTGCAGGAGACTGCAAAACTCTCTGATGACTGTGACTTGCACCTCGCTCCGATACTTCGATATTATTAGCTTTATTCTAGGGAAATCCGCTTTGTTCCAGTCGCGGGTAAATATTGAAATATATATGAGCATGATCCTGAACATAATTAACGGATGGTAGAGAACGGCTGGCTTTGTATTAGTTAGCAGTGCAGAAGTATGCTCTAAGTAATACTACTTAGAGCATACTTCTTGCCATAAGACAATTAATAGAGAGTAGCAGTAACATCTCTACTAGCACCTTACTGTCTGCGACTCTGGCCGTCTTAAAAGTATCTAAACATGAGCTTTTCAGGTCTGGTTACGGACTTCCACTAAACTAATACATTCAGTAGAACATCAGGTATTTACTGAATATGGAAATAGTCATACTGGCTCTCTGGCAAATCTCAAATCTCTATCTTACAAGCTTAAATGCAGACAAACTATCTTGTAATAAAGATATGTGACATCAACAATATAAACCACTGTCCAAGGTACCCATGACCTGAGCTGCGCATAAACAAGAGGAACACCGTGTAGGTGTAAGGTAAACAGCTGGGAGGTGCCTCGCGTCCCACACTACCGCCCCGCTGTAGCAATATAAAACAGCGGCAACGGTTTATTTCGACGTTTGTAGCGAATAAATCACAGTTTGAGAAGAACTATGGCCGCGTCCACGCAAGAACGCCGTAAGATTCAGACAGAAGTGCTTTGAAGAATAAGGAAAGGGAGTGTGTGGTAGGGATAGTAGAGATGAAGTCATTATTCTAAGCAAATAACAGGTAGGATTCAACCTACTACCAATTGCTTTTTTCACTGGTATATCAGATAATAGAGCAGCCAAATTTCCCTAATTTAACTGACTTTATTATTTTTAGGAAATGGCCTAACCCACCTTTGGGTAGGTATTTTTTAACATCAAGTGGAATGTTTTTTTTTTAATATCAAACATGGGAGATTCTATGCATCGGATATCTTGGCAGAACTGGAAAAGTCATGTTTCGGCGTTTAGTTTTATTTTCCTACACTCGTGCACGTTTATGAACACATAATGGTAAATATTCCACCAAAATAACACATTATATTTCAAAGAAACACATTTTTCACAAAAACCTTTCTTTTCGACTACCCCCAAAAAGTCCCATTTAACTCACTTACCCTAAGTTCTTGAGATGTGTCAATCTATCATATGTGCATAACCCTATAGGGTAAGTAGAAGTGCACAGTGGTGCACAATGGCGATAGAGTGCGAAGATATAATTACGATTTTACTAGCTACGCTTGCCAAGAGCAAGCGTAGCTAGTACGATCGTACGATCACGATAGAAGAATAATTTAGCTCATATAGTTCTCATGCATTTAGTACATTGAATACGACATAAATAATCTCCAGCGTAGCGTCCACGTATATGATGAAGTGCTGTATGTTTTCATTATAAACCTGGTGACTTTTGCATCTGTAATTATTTTATAATATTTATATTCTTCACGGAACGGATCACTTTTATTCTGGACATGTGCATACAACATAACAATTAGGATCTATGAATAACTGCAATAATGTCGACAAAACTGGTTATCGTATGCGGTAGCTAACATGAAACGGAAAAGATCGTCGGACTGAAGGAACGGTGCTCGCCATCAAGAAATGAATGGGGGCTAATTTGTAACGGATTCTGATTATGATTGCTAGCAGATTGATTACTGCTTCAAGAGACTAACTAACTCTCCTGTTCGATTGCAGTTAAAGTTCAAGCCCAAGTCGGGCTCCTAGTCAGAGTTTGACCAACGCTGGATTTCCGGTCCAAGTGACTAAGAATAAATCTTAATAATTAATGGTTTCGGGTAACGTTTCTTATAAGTTCATGAAATGACACAAAGGCTACCATCAAGGAAGACAGACCTGCGGGTATAGGTAGTATCTATTAGATACGCATGGCAATTCATTGTTTTCTTTTATATGTGAATAAAAATATTATTAAGCCTTAAGTATCTAGTTTTCAACAAACAAGGGTATAATATACCGGGTTTGTAAACTTCGCGAGCACCATGGGGACCCATAATCCGTCCGGGTAACACATAAAATGTCCGAAATCGTTTATTCATTGGAACATCAAACACCCTTGTTAAAATTCTATTCCTCCCTAAGAGCGAGCGCAGATATACAACTCGCACGGGAATACAATTTAATCTGTTTTATTTACGAATCAAAATCATTTATCATCGATAGAAAAATAATTGAAGTCAGGTAGTGAATAGTTAATTTGATAATTTATTATAAGATAATTGACATTATTACACTTCACAATGCTCCTGTCTTCCATGCTAACGGTTTACAAACGTATTAAAAAATAGTTGTAAAACTAGGGAACGTTTAACTTAGATGTGCGGTCATACAAAACACAAAATATATTTTTTAAGACTTCCGTTCCCTCTAATACTAGACGAGACCAGACAAAGTTTAGCGAGATATCAACGAAGTACCCACTATGCTACGAATAATAAAATCATTAGTAGCAAATGTGCGCGCAATCTTAGTGCACTATCATCAGTACCCGGCGTGGCTCAACTTTATTATGGGTCTGATATTATACGATATTCGATTTGCAATATAAGTAAGGTTTATGTATTAGCCATCCATTGGTATAGGCTTTTAATAACCCCCAGTTAGCTTAATGGGGTGTACTATAACCGCGTAGTTTTGTAGCGGAGTTATGGTTCGTTATGCGTTGACATTTTCTGGACTTGAGAAGGAATAGTCATAAGTAAATCTATCAAGCGCTTTTATGCTAAATGTTAATAGCGCATATACAATCCATATTGTGAAACTGTGGTTCGTAGGTCAACGTCCAAATGAATTTAAACAACACAACTTGACAGCTAGATTAAATTTAACTGTAAAAATAGCCAAGATGGAGTTGATTAGTGCTTCGCGGGTTCTGTGACATTACCAATCATATTTTATTATTTTCGTGTGATTAAAGTATAATTGTAAAGCTATGCCAAATTAATTACTTGACATTCGTTATAGTCGATTAATAGTTCCACAATTACTCACTTACTTATACGAGTATGGTTACGCTAAGTACTGCAAGCCGATGCTAGAACCCCGCGAATTCTACAAGATTATTGTTCAAACATTTTATCCCGACGATGTAACCATACAACGTTGGAAGGACCAAGTTTAATGTTCTTATCTATCAACATGGAGTAAAAGTTGACTAATCCAATATAGATCCCTAAAAAAATATTCCCCACCTGTTTTGTAAGATCATTAATCACGAGTCGCAATCGCCGAACAAATTTATCTTGATTAAGGCGAACGGACGCCGTGGGAGGCTGTGTAATCACGCGTAAATATTTTTGATAATAAAATAAAGAAAAGTAATAACTGAAACTTGTGAGCGTTTCGTGTTTCGGTCGCAGTTTTGCGTCGACGGAGCGGAGATCGGCGCGTCCACAGAACAGGGGAAAACAATACGATTTTATTGCTAAATATTTTTAATTCTAACCCTTCTTGACTTATCTTGTTTTGTATTTTATGCTCACAATATATTTTATTATATAGAGCCTAGTTTATTTTATATATAGACAGTGTTTGGGTTTTAGATGTTTTCTATGTTTGGGTGTTGGGTAATTTTTGGCGGCTATCATCACATTCCATTATATCTAAATTTAAGTCTAATTTGAGCACCGGCTCAATAACTTTCACATGATATTTCTACGTATTGCTTGAATGTGTATCGTTTTCACTGAAATATCTTCACTTAGATCTACTTTGTATCTAAAGACATTCTTTAAGAAATTATCGTTTGAAGTTGCCCATTTGTAGACTTTTTTGTGCTTGATATTTTGATTTGCTAAATACGTTTTTGTGGAATCGTTATTTGTAAGCTCTTTTTATCTAAGTTTACCTCAATTTAGCGAGGGTCTGCCATAAGAAGAGGTTAACCATAACTTAATATTTTTTCAAGTTTTGTTTTAGTGTAGAATTTCTTGCGATCGTCATAATCTGAACCATATTATGTCAATCGCCCTAAAATCTGTCATGCATGGTTAAACTACGGTAAATCTAAAGACAAATCCTTCCCAATTAATTAGAGAGCTCAGCTCTACTTCATTCTGCTCCTTATTCACGTAAAATTAATACAGCGAACTCGAAAACTTGGCGAAACTAGTGCAGTTAATTAATGTTGGCCAGTTATTTGCGCGAAGTTCAACGCTCACGCGCGATACAGTTAGCGTTCAGACGCGTTGAGATATTGCGCCGACTTTGTGTTTAGTCACTTCGTGCTACGTATGGCATAAATATTGTAAAGATAATATACAGTAGGTTAATTCTATTTTTGTATTTTATTTTGTCACTACGATTGGGATATCTGCTCGAAGCGTCACCCTTCTTAGATAATAGATTTTAATTGTTGCGATGATTACATCCTAGGTCAAATCTTCAGTCAGAGTCACTTGAATACTGAATTTAAGCTAAGACGATGCTTTAAGCTAAACTTGGACGCATTTTGTCAGAATTGAGATATTGCCTGAATATGTTTTCTTATATAAGTATTAAATAATTAATGTATAACAATTACTAATAGTGAAATAATTTTGTAAATAACTCTTAAATTTACAAAAAATATAGACTTTTAAGGATTTCGATCAGAAGTAAAACACTACTAACTAGCTTCATTGCCTTGACGTCACCGCCATAAGTCAGTGTGTGTGAGACGGAGAAAAAGCGACCCCTCTCTCTCTTCACTACGATAAATCCGAACACAGCGCCATTTGACATACTGCGTTGTCTCTGCAATATGCCGCGTGAATTAGCATAGATATTACTGGTTTATTAAATGCATAACATGAGCTAGTAATGCCAGTCGTGGGCGGAGTTGACACAATATTGGGAGGAGACGCCGGGAGCTTGACTGTCGTATTATATTACTTATACTGGGGAGAGATGTAGGGAATACTAATTAGTTATTTTGCAAGTAAATGAGGAGCTGCAACTTTGTGTATGGGAATGATCATCACTGATTGTTATCTATAAAAGAGTGTTTCGATAGTTATTATGAAGAAAATTCTGTTATATTAAAGCGTATGACAGTTCAGGCGTTATTTTTGCTATATTTATGGTCATGTTCACAATATTTCTAGTTCTTATGCACGCGTGTGTGGGAGATTGATGTAGGTTACATATTCTCCCTGATGCCCAGGGCCTTAAACAACGGGCTACCTTCGGGGTCGAGGACGACTGGGGTGTGGGCCCCGGACGTCCGGTGACGATGACGACTCCTGAGGAGGACGGCGGCGGGCGTGGCTCCCCGCCACCGTGCGCAGCGAGGGCGCAGGGGGAGCAAACATCTGCTCCCCGAAACGGGCCCCCATAAGGGGGCGAGGCACAAGAGGGGCACCGGTGCGTTCCGTTTGGAGATCCCGGAGCCCCTCCAACATGTGTCGAAGGCGGCCACCGGGGGGGTTTTAGTGGGTAAGAATCCCACATAACCCGGCCCTCTCCCACACAGAGGCCGGGTATCTATCGAAGATTTCCCCCCCGTCAACAAAAAAAAAAAAAAGGTTACATATGCTACCGTCTCTGTCTAAACCGTTATAATGAGTTTATCCGTTTATACAAGGTAAAAAGATGCCCCCAGGCTATTATAAAGTTGACATGATTATAATTGAGTAATAATGAAGATATAACATATTGTAAGCTTGTAAGCTTTATAAATCTCGATTTTGCATATTCGTTAAATAAGTGTTTTTTTTATGTCATTATAAAGGGATTATAACTTCTATAAATTTGACCGAACGTGTTTAGTATAATGATTGTATTTATATTTCAATGTCAGGCGACGATAATGAGTGGGATATTGCAATATAATAATAATGAATGTCGCCAGAAGAACACACTAACTGTACTGTCCCAAACTAAGCAACGCTTGTATTATGAATAATGGACTGGGGCAATTCCATCAACGCCTAGCTTAGGGCAATTACGAAAATATCACTTCCGATTTTTATTCAGGCGGGAATCAAACCCATAACGTCCCGGGCAGCAAGCTAACCGACCTACTATTACAATGGTTTCTAGCAACGAGTAATTCATATTGTATTTATATTAATAATTAAATTATACCTATAGATACATTGTATCATAGTTAAATCTTTACAGAAGCACCCCATACAATGAAGTCAGTAATAGCGTTTTCCGATATTAACCCTTATTAACCCACCTGTTGCCGGCGGCTATAAATCACCCGGTCGCTCTGCATTAGATTAATCTTTTGTATAATTTATTAGACCAACGTCCGGTTAAGCGCAAAATCGGAGTGTTTAAGATCGGATGCAGTGGAATCTCAAGTGTAATCTGTGCTGTTTTGTTCACTATAATTTATAGTATCTTAATATATGCTTTGTAAATAATTTAAGAAGGTACTTGTATGTAGGTATTATAATTATATTATATTTTAGGTAAACTATTGTAAGTATATGTGTGTTGGCAAATATAATAATATCTAATAAAAAAAAAGAATGAGTACAATAAATATAGGAAAAAAAGACAAGCCCGCTGAGTTTCTCGCCGGATCTTCTCAGTTAAGGTCGCGTTCCGATCTGGTTGTAGAGTTAAAAAAAAATGTAAATGACAATTTGTAAGTGCCCCCGTAGGCATATACGCAATAAATGTTTTGACTTTGAATATATTAAAAAGGATACCTAATTCAAATGCGAATATTGAGGTAAAATTTATATAGCTTGGTATAGAATCTCGAAGTTGGACTCTAGGTCTTGAGCATTCAGGACTAAAGAAGACTGATGCATCTTACGTGTAATAACATATAAATATCGATTTAAACTATACTGTAAATTACTCGATCATGACCATACAATAATTTGAATGGCCTCGCTGCCGCTGCGCGAATCGGCTCAACGCGATAAAGACGCGGTGATTACCGACCGATATTTAACTATTAATCAGTCACCATTTGAGTGCTGGTTAAATTCGCCGATCAATCAGCGCGTATTGTGCCGCGACACACGGGGGTTGGAGAGCTGGAGAGCGACCGATGATTTACATTACTGCATGTTGCGGGCGCAGCAGACGGGATAACTGCTGTGAATATTTGGCACTAGGAGCAGTGATAGCCATGTAGGTAGAACGCTTGCCTCGGTGTCGACGATCTTAGGTTCAAACCCCGGCTCACACCTCTGGGATTTCTGGATTTCATATGCAAATCTCATTTTCTACCATGATTATCACTTGCTAAGCGGTGAAGGAAAACATCGTGAGAAAACCTACATGTCTGAGAGAACCCGTCGAAAGATGTGTGAAGTCTGCCAACCCGTACTAGGTCATCGTGGTGGACTATGGCCCAATCCCCCTCGCATTGAAGAGAAGCCCGTGCCCAGCAGTGGGACATTAAATAAGGCTGGTATTATTATTATTCAAAGGCTTGCTTGTGTACCACTTGAGGTTGCTTGAAGTCTGTTTGGAAATATATATGTTTTGTGACGGAAATTGCTAGGGTTGACTGTAGATGAGTGTTATAATAATGATTACTTACGAAGTAATGCTGCGACCATTATGAATCGTTTAAATGTTATGCCACGACTCTACCAGTCTACTCTACCTAATCAATCATTCTATGTCGGTGATTAGAACATACATTTTTATTCGGTAGACTTATTGACGCGATCAATAAATCCTTGACTCTCTGAAAATTGTGGGATAGACGAGTAGTTTGTAAGAGTTATTTACGCACTAATCGCTCGTCTGCGCGACTCCCATTTGATTACACGATATAAACCGTAAAATATAGCGTAGTTTTGCGCTTAAATTAACAAACGATTTATGTGCTAATGGTTATTACTTTATATTGCTCGCGCGGGACACCGAGTTATTTATTATTGAATTTATTTAGTAACAGTTAAACTAATCAGTGCCAGCTGTTGTTCGTAATGTAGAGTAGTAAAGAGTCTGTCAAAGCCCGTATCACTAACTGTTCGGGCTACAGGAGACATAGATTATGAAGAAATATGTTACTTAAGGTGTTATAAAAAAGTTTTGATTTATTTTCGTAGGAAAAACTGTTACGAACTGACTGGTTAAGGGTTATGTATTTACTTAAAAGGCAAAAAAAAATCTGACAACTTTAATTTTTTCTTAAATTTTTTAATTAGGAATTATTTAATTCGGCCAAGCAGTTCTCAAGTGATGAAGAGCTTACCAAAGTCAAGTCAAAGTCAAATCATTTATTTCGTATAGGCCTACGGGGGCACTTACAAATTGTCATTACATTTTTTCCTTAACACTACAACCGGATCGGAACGCGACCTCAACTGAGAAGATCCGGCAAGAAACTCAGCGGGCTTGTCTTTTTTTTTTTATCCATTATTTTTACAAAAAACATAATAAAAAGTAAGCTCCAGTGTGTTGCCATGCAAGGCGCACACACGCTACACTTTAACATTATAAATATTGATATTAGAGCGATCAGTCCCAGGCTGCTTTATCATCCAAATAATCCAAGATTCTGTAATAACCCTTACGACATAAATTACTTTTAACAGTTCTTTTAAACTTACTAATGGGCAAATCTCGGATTCCTTTGGGAAGTTTATTATAGAAGCGTATACATTGCCCCATAAAAGAATTATTTATTCTGTGGAGACGAGTGACATGCACGGATAGTTTGTCCTTATTACGAGTGTTAATAACATGAACATCACTCCTTTTTTCATAATTATGAATATTTTTCTTAACATACATTAGATTTTCATAAATAAATTGAGACACCAAAGAAGTTTATTAAATTTGTATTACATAAAGATATCTAAAATATAATTCATAAAATTTGGATCCAACATTAACACGAGCCTTGCAGGTGTTTTAATCCGCGCGCCCCGCACAGAGCACACAGAATTTCCCGTCCTCCCCGCACGGGAAATGGAACGATATGAAATATGCGCGCGACGGCGGCGCTAAGCTCGCGGTACGACCGTTACGGCCACTTTATGGCGTGTTCTATGAGACAAGCTTTTTTAGTTCTATTATACTCAGATTTAATAGACATTTCGATCTTTATTGAATTGATGAATGAGTGGATATTCATAAAACTTATCCAATTACATTGTAACAGTGCTGTGGTAAAGTAAAATAGTGTTGGGTGAATGATAGTAACAAGCGCCATTAACTCCTAACATTTTTTTAGGTACTCCGTTCCAAGATTGTCTTGAAACATAATGGACGAATCCTAGATTTCTATTCCTTCATACTGCGCTTGTCATCTTAATTTTTGATAATTCGTATCATTAAGTTAGAGCTTGAACCTAGCTTTTAGAGATAGATGACATGCTAAAACAACCTAAAAATTAAAACAAAAAATTGGACAGCTATTATCATTTGTCAGCAGAAACTCGACATAAGCCCAAGGAAAACATAACCGGGTCGCGTCCAAATGAGGACTAATTAGGTTAACAACACCCAAGTGTACGTGACAGAGTTATGAGTTATCCGATTCGCTAACAAAGGCCCCTCTCGACGTTAAATTATAAAATAGACAAAGTAATTCGTGTCACCTTACATTTTACAGTTTCCGCTACGGGCGTAGGGCGGCTACGACGACTGGGCGGGCGGGATAATCCTGTACCGAGAAGCCTATTTGCGTCCCGAACAAAAGGGCGACAATGGTAATTAGGGCTTTTGTGTATTGTTAATGAAAATGAATTCGCGTATTTTGTTGTATTTTGAGGATTATGGCAATCATGTAATATAAATTATTGGAAATAACAAAGATGATAATTATATTACTGATTTTGGTCAAATGAGGCAAATTATGCAGAACCTTATGATATTGATCACATGTCCATTAAAATAATTATTGCGATTGCAATTACGAACTTTAGAAGTTCTTGAAGGAGATAGACTTTTTCGTGTATGTTCGAGTGCATGGTGTCTCTACACGTGAGGCGCATAATCCCTGCCGAGGAGACACATGTGCGCCGGTTGTATCACTGCGTATAAATTAGCCGCATCCGAGTGTGGAGACTTGGTTCCGGCGCGCTTCCTCCACGGCCGCGCGAGCTTTATTTATTGAATAAAATGTATGTATATTTACGTGTAGCACTGGTTACTTCCAATAGCATCGGTACATTATTACATTATTCCACTATAATGTGAATAGAAGCGACGCTCTTGGACGAATATACCATCGCTCTTTCGATTAAAAAGCTATGCCCCATAAAGGAAAGTCTAGACAGATCTATTATTTATACGTGCATATTACATTTTTGATATGTAGTTATCTTTACTATGTAGGTATGTTTAGGTAAATCAGTGGGTTTTTATCTTAATATTCAAATATAAACTTTAAACAGTTGACAAGCATAGACAATGATACCTACCATTGTCTATACCTATCGACTTTTAATCTCAAACAAAAATGTCCACTAATGTTTACAAATGACAAAGAGAACTGCCATCAGTATTCTGTACCCAGAAAAGGAGAAACCGAAAAATATACCAGTTATTCACACCATATTCGATATCTAATCTCTGATATGAATTGTCCGGGGCGTGACCGGGCCGAAATGAAAAAGCCCGGGGTAGCGTCAATATGGCGGTGGCAATAATTACAACCGGACCGACCTTTCACAGTGTCATACGTGTAAGCACCTATTCTATTCGATAAAAAGGGTAAAAGTGTGAACGATCCCGAGATTGATTTTAGAACGATTATTGTTTGACGAGTCTCGCCTTATAATTATAAGAAAATTAAGGTCTTTAATAGCACAGTGTAAGGCGAAGTCTAATTTTCTGTGCAAAATTAAAACCGCTAGAAAATTGTTTTACATTGCGAAATGTTCAAAATTCAATGAACGTCTTGGAGTCGTAGGAAATCGCGAGCGAATAAATAAAAATGTGAAATGAAATAATATAAACTGGGGACAAGTTTGTACCGCGCGCAAGTTCGCCAATGATTTCCCATTCGTCAAGTTTTAAAATTGCGCTAACTGCGCTAACTGCGCTTACTGCGCTACGCCGTTTCAGACGCGATTCCAATATTTTATTCGTTAACCATTTTACTTCACAGGTGTGACTAGTTTTTAATTTCTCTTTTTAATTTTAAGTTTTTAATTTCTCTTTTTTTATTTTAATGCACTCCAAAGTGTATTAATCCACTGGACACTTACAAAGTAAAAGAATTCTGCGGCAAAACTTGGCACGGACATAACTTGTACTTAGCAATTCACTGAGATGTTTTTTCTTAAATGTTTTTCGGCGAAGTATCTTCTTATTTTCTTCTCGTCTGTACCAAACAAGGCCCCCTTAAAATATGTTTTTAGAGTAATAAAATCGGTAGTAAAAGAAAAAAAAAATAATGAATATTGTATTTATATTTTTTAACCAGTTATTAATTATGTTAGTATTTAGTGCTCCGACTTTAATAATAGATTATGTGAAATACTAGGTAGAGAGAAAGAGATAGAATTGAGGAAATCTTATTTTATAGCCTATTAGATGTTAATTCAATTATTTTGAATTAATTGTAAAATAACAAATGCTTTAACCCAATTATACAATTAATTTTCGTTTCTTTCATATTCGAAGCTGTTTAAAAACAAGTTGGGTATTGTAAATTGATATGCATCTTTATGGCTTCGTTCATTTAATCTTCAGATCAAAAATACTATAAGTAAGGATTCAAAATTCCATCTAATGGCTCAAAATAAAAACTCACTAATGAGTTTAGGCCTACTCAGAATATATGACGGCTTGAGTTTGTATAACTCAAACAATATTCAGCACTATCCTTGATTAGACAGTAAACATATACGCGCTCTGCCCGTGCAGCCATCGACCTGGCTCTTCTGGTGGACCCCTAATGGTCTCTATTAAAACCTCTTTGAAATCGGTCCAGTAGTTTTCATTGATACTTTAATAGACAGACTGACAAAAATTTCTATAACGCGTTTTGGATTCAGAGCACATAAGCCAGCCAAGTCGTGGTGCCCCGATATCACGAGCTTAAACATTTGGAAAGCGGATTCTATGCATAAGTATCACTTTACTTGCGAATAGCAGTGCCGCTATGTGCTGCTAATTAACAATTCTGACGTAGATTCGTCGCGACTTAGCGGGTAAGACGGAAATCTAAACGCGAAGCAATTAGATTTACATGAGGCGAACGATGTTTAATATTAAAAAGTATTTCTTTAGATTTTAGAGCTTTGCTCTTTTGTTGAACCATTTTTCCATTCCTTCTGTCCTTTTTTCACTTAGATTTCTGTGTTAAATGGAGTAAGGAACTCATTATGGTTAACTATGTTAGGCAATGTTTACCAAATATCTATATTATAACGAGGTTAAGTGTATAAGGTTGTGAGTTTGGTTGTAGGGGGTAATCTACGAATCTACTGATCTGATTCTGAAAATTCTTTCACTAATATAAAGCTGGATTATCCCTGAGTGCTGTAGGCTATCTGTAGTCGTGCGCACAAGTTATATAGTCGTATATAAAAACTTCCTAAATCGATTCTAGTTATCGTAGTAACGAAGAACAACATTAGTGTACTTTTATATTTTTTATAAAATACTTTACACTAATCAAACCCCATTTGACACCTCAGAATGTCGGCGCTGTTGTTACAACACAAATTCAATTTTGATTAAAACTTTATAAACAGGGGTTCCGCGCTCGATTAATTTAACTTTTTTTTGTGTCATTCCCTTGGCCTTTTTTGCACCCAGTTTTGTTGTGAAAGGTTTACGACATAACTAAATAACAATAAACAAGAAATTATGTTTGAGCATGTGTAAACACGTCAATCTCAAATAACAAGCCCACTTTATTTTACTAGAGCCTTAAGGCAATAGAGGCTTATGTTGAGCCATTTCAATTTCATCTGTTCACAAAGGATTTACAAAATGGACAAATTCTATTAATTTGTAAAGAATGTCTGCAATGCAAGTGTGACTAGTAATCAACTTGCTAGCTTACAGCGTACAGTTTATATTGAACCATATAGCTCAAGACAAAGGAGTGTGATTTGTCTACCGCGAATATTTGTCAGATTTGAGGGTCCCGTTATTAATGAAGATTCGTTTACGAAATATGTATTACGCTCAATAGTAGCCAAATGGTCCATACATTTTGTTCAAATACATTTTTAAAGCTATAATAATAATATTTAATAATTATAATTATCTAATATATAAATCTGTAACACATTTATAGATACTAGTTACCTCTACAAAGGTGTTAGTAAAAATTAAATTTTCGTGTTCAATAAAGCTACGGAACCCTGTGCGTGACATTACATACTTGTTTGGTTTTTAAAAGACAGGTCATGTCACGTCCGCCAATCAACATTCAACACTATGCGATAGCGTTAATGGTAATTTGTATTGTGCTTAATATGTTGTTATTTTACGAGTACACGCACATTTACCTTGCCACTACATTCTCACTCAATTAAACCCTCAAAACTTTCCTATGAGCGGAATATACATAAAATTGAATAAATGAGCAGCCGCAACTAGGGGACGGAGACAAAGGGGGACAAGTTCGGCACAGTTTAAGTTTAAGTAACAAGTTTTAATGGAAACTTGTGTTGTATACTTCTGTACAACTAGTGATGTGTTAATTTGATTAGAGTATATTCGTAAACAAATTCAATTATGAATTTGGGGTAGCTAATTAAGTGATAATTTGGTTTGTTAAGCATAAAAAATCCATAACCGATAACATATGGACCGTAATACTCACACAATTCAGCATATAATAATGTCGAGTCTCGCTATTAAAATAAGTGTTTGGTAAACCATATTAATATTATGAGTAGGCGATGAGACTATAGTCGGACTCCAACTATGCTGCTGGTGGGTTATTTTAAATCATTCGGAATCGACATCGGAAACGGATTTGAAACTTTCCGATGTTGGTGTCGCTCCCGATGAGCTTTCCGATGGAAACTTTTTGAAAAAATGATTTGGTATTGTCATCAAGATACATCGAAGATAATCAAATTCAGAAATTTTAATAGCGATTGCGGTAATCCAGCTCGGAAGTTTTCGATTCCGTTTCCGTTATCGATTTCGAATGGTTTAAAATAACCCCGCAGGAGTAGTATTAATCATCACTATTCATACAAAATTGACCATCTACCTTGGTAAATAGCTATTGTAAAATAATAAATAAAAATAATAATTATGAGTACACCTAGGTATGGTATATCTCCATATAAATAGGTATGATTTTGGGATAGATACGTCTTGTATATCATAATTTTTAAACGTAACTTACCAGCAAAACGTTCATACATCACATAAAAAAATACAATCCAAGGTATACCATACCAAGAGATACAAATTGTCTCAATAATTCGTTACATTTATATATTTGAGCTCGTTGGTTACATTGCAATACGTAAGGACAAATTAATAAAGCTGGATTACATTCAAACGCAATTTAATCGGGGCGACAGCCGCATAGACCGTAGGGGCGACGTGTCCGCAGCACGACACATTCATTTGGATGATTTTGGATGGGTCGCACATTATTTCACAACCTGACGTTTATTATAACCGGGACATCGTTTGTTATGGACGCAATCACAAGTGTATCGGAGCGGAAACGTGTCATCAGTTCGTACCATTTGATGTTTTTAATGAGACTGTTGTTTTGCTCTTTTGTTGCTTCTGTCAATAATGAGTAAACAATAATTTAATAATGCTTGAATGCGGTTACTCGTAGATAGCAATGGAATTGAAAAAAAAACTAAACAGGCATTATGGTTGTTGGTATGATTTATATATACTACGACTCAGGTAAACATACCTAGATAGAAAGAAAGAAAGAAAGTATTTATTTGGCAAAGAAATAGCTACACACAATTAAATATATAACAACGCAGATATTTTGCCAAAAGGGTCAACAGCTCAGCTTATTGTTGAATGGCAATAAATGCGCACCCAACGCTGATTTTCAGCTGCAACCCGCGGGTGACGGGAGCACGTAACTAAAACGAACTTAAGTAATTAACAAAATAAAGATGCTTATGCTAATAACCCCACAGACTTAAACATGAGTCGGTACTTATATGTTATTTTTTTTTTACATTCACAAAATTTAAATCTATATATTATTATCCTTAATTATTAATAGAACATTATTATACAATAAAATAAATACAATGGTGTGTTTGATTGAGTATCGACGAAAAGTCGATTAAGACTAGTAAAATGTGAAACTACCGCTATAACACGGAAACATTCGCACGTATGTTTTCACAATTCTTCTGATGTCTTAATAAAAATTGTTTGAGATTGGCTTTAAGTGTCGTAACAGTGTCACAGTTCTTTATTGGTGGAGGGATGTTATTCCAACATTTAGTTGCCGCGTAGCGGAAGCTACCCCTAAATGCTGCGGTCCTATGGCGTGGATATGGTAATTGTTGAGCACATTGTCGGTGTCTACCATCTTCACTTCTATATCTGCCAGCAAATCAATTTTTTATATAAATATAGTTGTGCATGTGACTTGATGACTCCAAATAAAAGACTCGCCAAGTGAAGCTTGCGTCGAGCTTTCATATTCAGTAAGTTACGTTTATTGAGATATGGCGTTACATGTTACCTTGCCGGAATATTAAAGCAAAATCGCGCGCAGGCATTTTGAAGTCTTTGTATCTGACGTTCACTTGTAGATAAAAGATAGAGGATAATAGAGGAGGATAGAGGGAACCAAATCGGCACAGATACACCAATTATCATAAGTTATATATACCTATTCGATTTTTCTGATTTTCGACGATGATAAACTAACGTTTTTTAGCTCAGCACTTACTACTAACCTACATTACCATAATTAAATAACTTTTTCAATCTGGCAATATTTAAACCGCTCGAATCCTGCTTTGCCCGGTTCAGTGTCGATTATTCGGCAACAGGGCCCGGCTCGGGCCGGCATTATAAACACTCAGTCGTCGCTAACGCGATTTCAGGCTCAGTCCTGTCGCCTTCATATGCGGCGTGAGATACAAGCTTGGGGCGGGATTGTGATTGATATTAGGTATACAAATGGAACAACCTACGATGTGTGTATTGGATTTCATAAATAACAAACCATCTTGTAGATTTGATAGCAGGTTACAAAAATACTGCATTGATATCGGTTTTGTTACCCCTTTCTTAGTTGCAAAGGTAAATACTACTAAGCAGAGGCTCCGCATGTGCGGAGAAATCAGACCATAGCGTACGATGTTGGCGCACAGAGGCTTGGCTGACCTCACACACGTCTTTGAAGAAATAGCTTGGTTCTCTCAGACATGCAGCTTTTCTCACGATGTTTTCCTTCCCTGTTCTGTAAGTGATAATCATGGTTGAACATAAGACTCTAGATATCTCAGAGGTGAGGTCCAGGGCTTTAACTTATGACACATATATTCAAGGAGAGTGTTCCGATTTGGTTAACATTCTAAAAATAAAATAAATAAAAATGAATCTTCTAGCTTATAAAGGTATCAACGCGCTTATTATGCTATTGAAATGGCTACAGATATGAAAAAAAAAGCTTAACCTAATTGCGTCAGACTTATTGCTGGACCAGTCCAATAGACTTGTTACACTTTTACATAGCTTCGACTTATAGATTGTAAGTAATACCCGCTTCAGCTCATCACATGGCCCACATATCAAACCTTAAGCCTCAGACTTAGACGCACTCCCTTGCTTAATTTCGCGGAATGAGCTCTTAAGCGGGACCCTTTACTTGTCTGACTTAGGGGCCATGCCCTGCGCGTACACCTGAAACTTACATTTAATGTACCTTTGAGCTTGTTTACTTATACTGCATTTTACGTCGACCTAGATTAATGGTTTGTGTTATGAGGAAGGAATTTATTAAGTATACTTAAGTGACGTTTTGGATCAAGGAAGCTATGTTGGCGTACACGGTGTTAGTTAAGTAGGTAATCGAGACTACAGGTATGACTTGTTTGGTTTGTAAGTAAGGATGTCAGAGGTAAGCTTCGGAACTACTGATTCGATTTTAATTTTCACTAATAGGAAGATACAGGGTGTATGTGGCTTAGTAACGAAAACTGATACCATTGATTCATCTCATGATTCTGGACCCCTAAGAGTTGGAATTTTCTATTGATCTTTTCATTAATTGTATTTTATTTCTGTATTTTTAAATTGAATTCACACTTAAATTGAATACACCTGTATATTATCCTTGAGTGCTATATTGGCTATGTCTCATCGAGTTACTGCGGGCGAAGCCGCGGGCTGACATTTGTACGAAATAAGATAATCAAAGATAATTGCACGTCTTTCTTTAAGTAAATACTTTCTGGCATAAAATTTGTGTGTAAATAAGACCTCATCTTAATTTAATCTAATTTCAAACAAATATTATAGCAATCGGATATAATTCCCGCGATTATTCCGTTAAGTTCTTTCAACATCAAAAGAAGCCCAACTATGCGGATTATGTTTACCAAGCCCGATGGAATTACAGAAGGTAAAATTCCTAACCGTTTGAAGTTCCTCTTGTTTTAATGTAAAACGATATTCAAATCGCTTTGGATCGTAAAAAACAAAGATTATTGATAAAATAATCTGAACGAAATGATTTGCCAAAGGGATTTCGCCGATACACATTTAGAATTCGCAAATGGTTCTAATGGATTCTTTAGATTGCTGTTGTCATGGAAAAAGTTAAAAAAATAAGATGTTCGTCAGTAACGCCGTCACGTACGAAGGCTGTCTTCGGATGTTGCTGTCGGTCGTGAGCGGTGAATTTAGACTAATTTCATACACTGTATTCAGTTTTTTATTGATATTAGTAATGACAGACGATATTCAGACCTCTTCAAGGCTTCGAGGTCGGCCCAGACAAGGCTTAGAGACCGAAAATCTCACAGTGACGCAGAAGACCGAAGTTTGCGTGGCAATTTTTAAGGACGGTCTATATTTATAGTACAGGTGATTCAGAAAGAGTATACTAAGCCAAAACCTTAGCTTCTTTAGCGCTTGTGTAATCATTATGAGAAGTAAGATTACCGATAGGTCGATTTAAAAAAAAACTGTTCCCAACGAAATGACAATTGTGATTTTCTGTGAACAAAATTATTTTACTCTTTCTGAGTGAGCCTGTTTATTTATACTAGAGGACGTCTACCAAGTATGGATGGATATATCTCGGCCTAAAATCTCGGCTTATTACATAGCAAACCTCCATTAATAAGCCTATATATATTGATATATATTCTTATATATGTATGTGTAAATGTATACGTATCGTTTCAACCATTCTGTGTCAAGCACGTGTAAGCATCGATTACAACAATTAAATACCTCTGGTAACGTTGTTTTAACTAATACGGATATATAAACTTTGCGTTTACATAACTAATCTAACTTTGCGGTTATCCCAAATGGGTGGTTCAAATTTAAACCGCAAGACGCTCATGTGAAGTGGACGTTAATCTCTTGATCCTGGTATTTTTAAGAGGTGGTATACGGTTTTAATGTTAAGTATTTTATTAATACCTAAATCATTTTCGGTATGAATATTTCAGTGTTAAATAGTTGTAAATAAATACGTCTTATCAAACTTAAAATACAATTTTATTTATATACCTGAACTGAACATTGAGCAAAAAACGATGTCTATAAAGTTACTTAATATACACCTACCAGTCTGAAACCTTTTTTTTTTCAATATAAAGCTCTATTTTATACGTAAAGAGTTTTTGTACTGTTTTCGTTTTGATTCTCATTAGTCGGAGTTTGAGTTGATGCCATCTCAGGATCTAGTTTGTGGTTCGCAGTTTATTATTATTTTTCCCATAAGTAAGTAGTTTTTAATAGGCTGTCTGAACGGAAAATGGTAAAAAAATATGTACCTACCTGCAAATGAAAATTGGTATTACGTGGGATTTAGGCATTTCAGACGCTTGAATCCTTAATGATTTGCTGTGATCATGACTCTTATACATCTTGTTTATTTATAGAAAGCTTTGAAAGACTAATATAGCACACAGAGTGATGGACAGATGGACGAAATAACGGTTGCATTTGTAGATCTTACAAGGTTCTTAGGCACTACGACACCTTAAAAACCATACATGAATCGCCGCAAAACTTAGAAAACGATATTTGAATTTCGACTTTTTGAGCTTAGTTAATTGAAAAACTTCCTTCGTCGAGTTGAATCGTACCTTTCAATCAATGTCGACGATGTCTTGCAAATAAAGATGAATGGCAAACAAATTTTCAACAACTGGGATGAGCTTAGAGGGAGGAGTTAAGGGGAGCCGCCGGAAAATATCGCTTGGAAGCATCGTAATATCTGTTGTAATTTCAATTCAATAATTGCCTGATCCCGCGAACCATTCATCAATTCCTACTACAGTTCCACTGGTAACTTTGGCACCATTTGCAAATTTAATTCGGAGAGCGTCAAAGATTAACTGATTAATGGTTTAGATAGGATTTGATGAACTATATATTTATAAAACCTTTAATAGTGGTTTGATATTAAATGCTTGATTCTTTCATTCTCGTTTATAGGCTGAGCTAGTTTGACTCTTGTTACGTGTCATGTGCTTTATCGTCATATCTTCATCGTCTAAAAGCTAGTTATGCCGTATTCAATGTATTAGCAAGCTGTATGTAGGTTAGTGAACCAATAATATGCTTGATCGTGCATGGCTCCAGTGGCGCAATTGGTTAGCGCACGGTACTTATAAGACAGTGGGCGTGAGCGATGCCGGGGTTGCGAGTTCGAGCCTCGCCTGGAGCATATTTTTTAAGCAGGACTTGATATTAACAAAGCTCCATAGTGATTACATCTTATAGTGCGATAAACATGATTCACAAGCTGATCTTCACAGAACACATACTCCAAGTATTCAAACTTCTCTCTCTCTTCTGTTTAACACTTTGGGCTATTCTTTGTCCCACCCCAGACTTTCTTTGCGGTATTTCCACCTTATAATCAGATTTCAAGTTTGAACGATTTATTTAAGGAACTTGGCCATGAGGCAGCCAATTTTTTTATCATTCTATCTGTCGATCGATCTAGATTCATCATACTTGGAAATAAGAAACTGTTTTATTAGATTGAGGATGAAAATTGGGTTGGTTGGAAAAACACGTATCCACGTAGGTATATAAAAAAACAGTGATTGCAAAGCACGTTTGTGTCTAAACCAAGTATTTATATGATATTAAAAACTTAATATTTCAAGGCATTTATAATCAAAACGACGTTGTATCAATACAATAACGGTCATTCCAAACAATTGTTTGTTAATCCACGAATAGTTACAGATTAATGCAAACACATCCCGCATTAATTAAATTAGATACTCGTACATAACGGTTCGTACATATTTCGGAGTAATTACAGATTCGTTCGTTCACAAAATGAGCAGAATATGTTTTCATTTTAATCTCTTTATGTAAGGGCTGGTGATGTATTACGTACGGCGATATTATATGAAAGCAGTTTAATTAAGTTTTAGTGCGACATTTTGTTGACCGCCTACGTGAATATTATGGGGTCAATGAAGCCTATCTCCATCTTTTTGTTATAAATTAGCAGTAATCGCAAAATAAGTTGGGGAAATGATCAATTTTGTCAGTATATTACGTACGTTACTAATACATAAACATTTTCTCCGTACAATCCTCCATATTGTTATAGGACTAGCATTAGGCTGTACCTGTGAATTGTAGGTTTTTTTTTTAAATGTGCCACTGGCTATTTGGATCCGAAACAAGTGTTTATTCTTGTCTGTGTATCGACATAGTATTTCCATTAGATAGCGTTTGCTTAGACCCAACATATAGCGTACAAAACAATGAATATTACACAAAATTAATTATTTCATTAAAACAATCAACAATTCTTGACTTTTCAATATAATTAATATCGGCTAGGTGTTCGGCCGGTGGACGTTTGCATTGGGATGCTGCCGCGAAGATAAATATTTGTGATATTAAAATTCGAGTCTCTGATTAACGATGCCGCAATGCCGCGAAATAGAGAAGCGCTATCAAAGTTATAATATCGATATAAGATTTGAAAAAAAAAATACCAAGTGCTCCCTGTTTACTTCTGTAGCCTTATATACCATTACATCTGTTAATTCTTCATATTTTGGTTGCGGTAAACAAATTATTATCACGTGTCTTTTGTTTTTATTCATACTAGTATTTGTCGACTTCCACATGAGGCGTAAACAACTATAGTATAGACATTTTATACGACTTGGTCTATGAGTAGAGCCGTCGAGTATGCTATCCTATGTGCAAATTTAAGTAGTTATAATTTAAAAAATATCGACAATTCATAGCCCACCAACCAGTACAACTGCGCGAAGTGTCACAGTAGGTACTCAAATTGAATTTACAAAATGAAAACCGTAAAGTTATCGACTTTTGTGAATAAGAATTTGATGAATGGATGCTGCAATGGCGTGTAATTATGAGTGAGCTTCGAATGGAAAGATAAATTGATCGGTCTCAATGGCCGACGCTCTGAATACTTTTCAATTTAATATTTACGACTGTCTCCGGCGGCTGGCTACACCTGAAATTTAAGGAGACAAAATAAAAAAGAGAGGCATGCCATCCTTCTAATATAAAGCCGTGAAAGCCGTAAATCGTGCAACATAATTAAAATCTGACATCCAAATCTAAACCGAAAAATATTCATACGTAAGAAGATATAATATAATTGCGATGATATGGAATTATTATTTGTACATTATTTATGTTTCCAATGTGAATATTTCTATTAATTCATTAAAAACATTATATCTGAAATTGCCTACTTTATTTAAGTGTCAGTTAAGTTAAATGCTCGCCTCAAGAAATCTTTTCGCTTAATTTCGCCTCGATTAACTAAGAACGAGAGTGCTTTACAAAGATTCTAAGTTTCCAAATAAATAATGTCAAGCGTTAAGACGTTTGCCAACTTAGGTCCAAGCCTGTTTAATTCAGGCCTAAAAGTTTTGCCTATCCTTTACGAGGGGTAGTGAAGCTTAATATACTAAATTGCTATAATTTAAAAGAGGACAAAATAATTAAAATTCTTAGTAGCTTTGTTTATATTTACCTAACCGTGCTACCAGGTTGGAATGGTTCTTTCAAACCCCTGTGACCGATGGCCAGACAGCAACACACACAAGCGAGCAACATTTTCATGCTTATTTCAATTACTACGAGCTGCTCCTGTAACAACACGTTTATTTAATGTGTGCGTAAATTGCTACAAGGCTATCAGTAACTAACCAGAAAAGAGACCACTATATGTGTGAGCGAGTAAGTAATCTTCTTCCTTTTTTCCCAGCATTTTTCTCCCATTTCTTTGTTATTAAGGTTGGCGCCTATTGCAGTCCAGTGCGAACTTGGCTGATCATAGATTTAGCTGATTATTGATATAACATACCCACCGATATAACTCATCTGCGAGTCCCAGCTAAATCGATAGGACTGTCGGTAATCTAAGTGTATGGCAATATTGACATATTTTTTAGGCCTGTGAAAGATAAGCGAGACAGTATATAATAATCGATGATAAATTGTATTTATTGGAAAACAACTAATGACTACCAGCGGCAGGTGAATTAAGATAAACTTTTTTAACCTATAATTAGTTGTGAGTCGGTGTTGCGTTCGTAGGAACGGCATTCCGAACGGGTGGTAAAGTTGTAGCTTAGCATTTTGTAACCTTTTTAACGATTCATAAGTATTGTACTTAATGGTTTACATGACTATAAAGGTATTCTGATACCATTGGTCACCTCACAACTCAAGCTAGTGCTGTTATACAGGACTATAATAGGTATTATGACATAGGTAACTGGGTTAGGTTAGGTTAGATTTGTGAGTAGCCTTCATAAAACATCGGGGGTCTGACGAGAATTTCAAGAACAGCAATGAATATTAACCCCAAAATTAATAGCAGCTATTCTAAGCTTTGCGGGATTTCAGAAGTTTATCTTAGATATAATTGAAATCTAATATTAGACGCTCAGCGATTTTATTAAAATTAATTATCAAGTCTTTTGACTTTGTGATTGTTTTATATAGCTCTGTCCATTAGAATACAGAAACTATTTTCGAAGTCTTGGTTATAGACAACATAAGTTTTTTTTTATTCTGTCAAGGAGACTTGAATACCTTAGAGGCAACTTATAGACCTAATGATGTTCAGTAATAGCTCTATATCGGAAATACTGTTCTTATGAAAATTTCAATTATTTTACTTGTGTGATTCTGAATGACGCAAAGAGACGTACTATCCGATAGCTGTAAAATGTCAAACCAATTTTTGTGATGTAGTTTTAAAAGTTATATGTTAGTTAATCGAGGTTACCACAACTATTGAATTGTGGGTCCATTAGGCTTGCTCAGATGCTCCGACAGCAATGTCTGGGCGCCGCCGTGTCGCCGTCAAAAGCGACGTCGCACTAATTCGTCGCGCGCAGTTAATTATTCAGGCGCATGCAGCCACCTTTGTTATTCAAATTAAGATGCTCGTGGAAAGCCGTGCGGTAGCGCTGTGTGAATTATGCCTTACGTATATCACGGTGATGTTTTTGTTTATTATTAGCCTCAATTATAACAAATCCATAAATATGTCCGCCAACATTAGTCTACGGAAAGTAGGAAGCTAGGTACCTGTATATAAATAATTATTAAATAAGTGCTTTAAAACTTTCAAAGCAAAGAAAACCTCAAGCATCTCGTTCAATACTCGCCCATAAATAAATCCGTCATCAGTCTGTCTGTGATTTTAGTTTAGTTTTGTCTGTGAATTAGTGAAAATTTTCACTAATCCTACTCGTACCGTCCATGATAGCGTCCAAAATCAACACAATTCTAAACAAACCCACAACAGCATCTCTAATCAAGTTTCAAGTGAAACAATACGTGTCAGGTGGTGACTCAAACAGGGTTATTGTACCACACGCAAGAACACATCAAGCAATATAAGCCTGTCTTTGCAATTTCAACTCTAACAACATGCAGTACAATTTAATTTGAAAGAATATTAACCGTCAAGTTAACATTTTCTTGGAAAACTGGGGAATTTGAATCCGATTCCTATTGGCCTATATTATGTCCCATTCGTATAGATAGACGAGCAATGCGCCAGAATTAGGCACCAGTCGAACGGTAGTACGTAGCTGCGACTTAAATAAAGCGCTAACAAACAAAGGTATTGTGTCGCGGAGCGCATTCCACATGCACCCAGTGTTGGGATAGTTTTGAATATTCACCGACCCAGGAACTATTTGGTAAAATTGAGCGGTTAATAATAGGGTGATAGTAATCTCGGATAGTTATTTGGTTAAAATATGGACTAAAGTCCACTTAAGAAAAATACGTTAATTTGCATTTCAATAGAGCACTCAAACAGACTCTTAATTTTTAAGATGATGCGTTACGTCTCAACGCAGAATAAGGCTTACCTAATGGAATCCCTTCATACCAAAATAACTTCAAGTTATATTACATTGGATAGCTATCAAAAAGTGATGGTTGTCAGGTTTCAATAGGGTTCATGCGTCAACAATCATCGTGCGTCCCACTGCATCATTGCCCTGAGAGCCCAGACAAAAGCATGCTTTTATTGTCATTCTTATTTGTAAAATCTGTAGTGTGAGCGAGCAAAACGCTACGTAAAAAGATCCTGCTTGAGCCACAGTTGACGCGAAATTGCCAATAGGATATCGTATACGCGTACAAATCTTGCAGTGTTCATTCCACCAGTATAATTATGTCTAACGATGAACGCTTGGTCTAGTGTTATAAGCTTAGGCTGATCGGCTCGGTGCAGTGGATTCGATTCCCGTCTTAGAGAATTTCGGTGGTGGTGGGTGAATGGTATTTTTGTAATTTATCGCAGTCTGGGTGTTACTGGATCGCCACTACACATAGTTAGTTTGATTTCAACCATTAATTTATATATTGTGCAGATCAATGCCAGCATAAACGTGAAAAGAATTATGTGTCACTAGCTCAAACTGTTTCATAAGCCAAGCTAAGTTCAGGATATTCCACACATAATGCTGTAGACATTAGCATATCAAGATTTCTCGTTAGGAAGCATTGCATCGCACTCGTAACTTCAGTTACAGTTCGACGTGTCAACGAAGAAAATAATAGATGCGGTAATTGCGCATCGCTTCTGATTTATGTGCTTAAGTGTAAATAAAATGTTGTTGGTTGAAATATGCTAAAAAAATCACTCAAAGTCATAAATAATATTCAATCGGTTTTTGATGTATACATTTTTGAGCTTCATAATATTTTAATTACTATTAAATAATGCATGAAACTCTATAATGAAAAAACTACGCGTCAATCTACGTACATTCATACGCAAAAAGTTCAAAAAACTACCGCATCTATTATTTATAGTTCATTCTCCGACCGGTCCAAAGTGAAGCAGTTCATCGGTAGGCACTAAGTGAATAGTTGGCGACTAAGTTGTACTAAGTCCACTAAGTAAACCAACCCGCTTGGGCGAATCCGTCGGCCCCAACCGACCCGCCCTAGCTAATACGCGCCGATGGTGCGACGCAAAACTTTTATATTATTACTGTTTTATTGCGTTCGAAGGTTTAGATTTGAAGCAAGTTAGTTGTTTCCTATTGACAAATCAGTTACTTAATGTTTGACAAAGTGTTGATCAAGAATTATAATCATTTTTTATCATACAGGGTGCTGCAGAAAGACTATACTAAGCCTTGAGCCTGCTCTTCTTTATCACATTTATAATTATTATGCGAAATAACAAATACAGGTTTAAAAAATAAATGTACCCCACAAAATGACAATTGATTTTTTTTATTAGTAACGTTTTGTGTCGTTCCGTGGCTGGTGTGAGTTTGACTATTTAAAAAAAAATATTGCTGACTATAAACTATAACCCAATGAAGCCTGAATACTTTTAAAACCTTACTTGTAATGAGTGGCATCGAGGTCGACGGCGGCGACGCGAAGCGCGCCCTCGCTTGCATTGAAATATCGCAAGAGCCTTTCAATTCACTGTTTGATGCTATCTGCAAGCGCCTAGCTCCACCACCAGTAGGGGCACAGTTATTATGCACTGGTACTTGGGACATTTGTGGGAAAGAATTTTTAAGTGAATAATGGTTACCCTAATATAATTTAGCAATAAGGTTTTCTTCAGTCAAGTCCCGCTTTGGGTCTGACCACCAATGGAGAGCTCTTCAGATGACATTTTCAGATGCCTGATAAAGAGGAACTGAGCACTGTCGGCTGCATTTTTTATGGGTCTATTCTTCTCGTTGTGTCTGCCATCTGCTGTCAGTCGGTCGTCGGTTGTTAGTAGGATGACACTTGTCACAGTCACACTAAAACTTTAGTAGTATTTGACCATTGTGTCCAGAACCAAATACTAGGTGGTGCCACAGTAGTAAATGTCTCGTTACATGGTACTAGAACACACACACTATGCGCAGATCAAAGTGATTCGCTTTTGTTCCGGCTGACGGCGCCGCCCGATTCCGCGTTGTGCCAGTGATTGCTTTTTGACGTACCCATGGACGTATCCCCGGCTGATGCGATCGACGTTAGCGATTGCTCTCATATTCCGCTATTTACAAATTGGCAGAAGTTATTGTTTCAGCGATATTGTATGCTCCGATCTTTGAATGTTGGTAGATTTGGTATCGCGTTTCGATTTTAGATCCGATTGATTAGTTTTGGAATTGCTTTAAGGTTTTATTTTGGTTGTATTCGCATAAAACGTCTAAATTGTTGTTCAATTTCGTTTTCAGAGTTGCTCTCGCTTGGTTATCCTTCGCTATCAACCATGGGCATGGTTGCTTTCCCTTCATATGAGGCTTAATAAAAAATAACAGGAGAATTGTTGGTCTTTGAAATTTTTGTTAAAAAAATATTATTAACATAATGATATTTTTATAGGTTGACATTTGTATAAATCAATAATTAAGCCAACCAAAATTACATTTATTATTTTCATCGTGTTTCCAAATATATCTCAGAAGTGGGATTGGTGATTTTATTGTAATAAACCAAAACAAACCATCATGAATTAAACAAAACTCAAAACAGATTTAAATCAAACCTTTAATATTTATCAAACGATAGCACAACCAGAACAACAAAGCATGTTGCAGTGCAACGATTTGATCGGGCTTACCGCCAAATGTCTAGTGTTTGCCCGCAAATCCGCACGCTTTGAACCCGCTGTGTTTGTTGAAAAATTCAGGCGGGCGCGCCAAATATCGATGCAGGCTCGAGACGAACGTTGCAGTCAAAGACACGGCTTTGTGAGTCATAAGTTTTGACGAGCGGTAAGAGATGTTATACTCAACTCTTATAGTTAAGTACATACATTCCAATGTGTGGTATACACTATGCCATAATACGAGTATCAATACGAAGTGTATGCGAAACTCAGTAGAGCCAACGCGCCGAGCCGGTTATATATTCGGATTATTTATCCGTGCTTCTTTAAAACAAAAACAAATCAATATTCAGGTTTTGCGTTATTTTGCTAACACGATATATAGAATTTATATATGTACATACATATAATAGAGGATGGTAGTTTGGTATTTTCTGTAAATTGAATAATTTTAGTAATAAAAAAGTTTTTCGGTCTATCTGTGTCTTTGTACATCACGGAACAACTAGACAGAATTTACCCAATATTCACATGGCGTTAGATAAGAAGATCTATGAAAAAAAAACATGAATATATTTTATCATAGTATACAGTAAAAGAGTAGGCCATTATCAGCAGCATCGTCGTCATATGTTACACAAATCATTTGGATTCCTGTCTTTGTAATGCAACAGGAAAAACGTACAAAAAACGTTGCCATTGTGTCCAAAAAAGAATTAAGCAATGTTTACTCGGGACAATTCACGGAGCGTATCCCGAAATACATTTCCTCGCTTTATTTAACCGGTTCTATTGCGACCGTCTTGACAAATAGATATTTACATTTTTCACTAACATAGACAAATATTGTCAGTCATTCGGTGCGAGGGTATTAAATCGATTTATCTTCGTTTTCATTCAATTAAAGTTGATGCTTTTTTGTTTAGCGAATGAAACAAAGGGAATTTAAGAAAGGAAATGTTCACATAGATACTGAACTGTGTTAATTTTTAAATACATTGTACGCTACAGAACTAACGCATTTCGCCACACATTTCAAGGCGCCGATGAATATTCAAAAAGCTTTCACGTCGACGCTGTTTTCTTAAGCGGAGTGCGTACTCCATATGAATTAGTGACATCATTAGCTCAGCGGGCGAAACGAGAAACGTCTGGCTGATGAATATTTTTAGTTTAACCGTGACGTAATCTTTTGCTGTGAAAACCTATCCTGTTATGAGTGTTTAGGCCGGGTCCCAGTGAAAAAAAAAACGTAAAGTCTTGCAAAATTCTGCTGATATTGTTATATAAAAGAAATTAAATAGCTATTAACTAGTTCGTAAGATATAAAACTAGATGGCAATGGCCGTATTAGACAGTGCTGAGCTACCGGCGCAGGCGCGGCGCGGGCGCGGCGCGGGCGCGGCGCGGGCGCGGCGCGGGCGTCGGAGCGCCAGTAATAACATTTGAATGACGTGCCGCTGCCAAACATGGGTCATATTATTAATGTAGATACTATGCGTGTACTGAGTACGAGTACCTTATTACCCACTCTGTCTAATCTGACTCTCACGTGCCAAGTGGCACTTGGGAGGTAACTATCACGGTTTCATGGATTGGATGGAAAAGTTTCATTCGATTGAAAAAGTATATCCACCTATTGAACTAAAAACATAAATAATCAAGTAATGTAGCTCATCTACGATTGAAAATAACACGCCTAAAATATGCGCCAGTAAAATTGATAGAGATTTAAAAGATAATTTTCACCGACTTAATAATACTACACAATACCTCACACGTGCATGTGTGCATCAAAATGGAGTTAGTGACACTTGTTTGAAGTTGTTTCATAGTCTGTGCACGAGGCAGAGAGAGAAAAAAAAAACAATCATAGCAAACAAAACATAACTATAACTTCTTATAAAGGCGTTGCAACGAACTTGACATTTCCACTGAAAAATGCAAGCATCGTGCCCTGTACACACACCGATTTAATACGTAAGGTCGCACACGACAATAGGGACCCTACTCATCCGCCGGCGATTCCGCGCCATTCATTGCGAACGCTCCCTAACCCCCTTTTTTAATCCGAAACTTATGACCGTGTAAATGTAACGGCAAGGGTTAATATCGTATATTATTGGACGTGTTTCGGGCGGATTTTCGGAGATTCGGACTTTTTTCGGATTCACTCGGCGTACTACGTTCTACTTAATGCTTTTAAGGGGCGTGGACGTGGTTGATAAGGCTTCTTATAATTAAGTATTAAAATAATTATTCGCTCTTTCTCTTCCACCAAGTAGGTGGGTGATTGACTATTTAGAAATAAAGAATTCTAAATAGTCAATCTATTTAGAGTTTAGTATATTTGTTACGTTCAATTATAAGTATTTCGTTGACTTAACGTGAAGGATTTTTCGAAATATCTTAAATATTCATGCTTGGTAAAACCAACATTTATAGGAGAATAGGGCCTTGGTCCTTCTCTGTCGCACTAACGGCGATATAAGGCGGTGACGACACAGATCGTAGCTCTGGACTCTTTCTGTTTTTCTGGAATCCTGAATGCAAATGTACAGACTCAGACGTAATCTCACATAATACGCTCAAAACTAAATTTTAACTCGTAGGTACTGTGTATACTCAAAGCATGGCTGTAACAATACTACGTTAGCAGTACAAAGGTACCTACGCAATCAGTCTACGCACTATTTACGTTTATTACTAAGTTTACGTACTTTACGAGCAAAAGTACAATAGCCAAGATTAAAAATAATCAAACTAATCAAACCAAAGCATTTTCATTAGGCCGCAATCAAATAGAAATGGAATGTAATTATTGTAATTAGCCCACCTGGGATTCAATATTAAAAATCTGACAGAATCTTTATTACGGATTAACGTAATTTTAATGAACAGCCGTCCTCGTAACGAATCCATCAGTCGACATGTGAAGATTAGCTATATTTTGAGTGTTTGGTACCTATAATTCAGAATTCATATCCTGTTGTGTTAGCTTCGAATAGTGCCACTCCCAGTCAATCTTATAAAGAACGACTTTCTGCGGCGATGGTCTCACCACCTGGCACCCCTATTATGTAGTTTTGAACAGATCAAAATTAATGGTAGCGCAGTGTTGCTCAAAGTCTTGCTCTTGCGCTCTCACAAGACCGAGACGCAAGTCTTGAAGGTTCTTGTTACAAAACTGTGCAACAATCTTGCGTTTTATTTTGCATGGTCTCGTGCTGCGCAGACGGATGAAACATACTCGTAAATAAAAATATGCAGTAAAATACATTGCCCCAGATGTCTATTTTCGTAATTTGGGTAAGTACTTGGACAGCTCTGTACAATTTTTTTATATGCTGGTAATTTATTTTATTGTTATCACTCGCCGTGTTTTGAATGTATCCTTTTTAATACTGTGTCGATAAAAAACGTACATTGCCAAATTCATTACAGCCTTCAACAGCCCATCAGTGCAATACAGGACAACTGTGTATAATCAAAAGTCAATAAAATTCATGGGTGTTCCGCGAGGCTAAAGCTATACCTTCCGAGGAATTGGATATAAAACCCGATCCATTGAACACATTTCCTACACATTACGAAGCGCCGGCACGGTGGGATGCGCGCGAATAGGTGTGGACTAAAATATGATTAAATCTAATGTGGCGTTAAAATGCTGGGATTTTTTTTGGTGCATTATTTTTATGATTGTTTTTGATTTAGTAAATAAACAAAATATAGACATCAATTTTATTTCTTGTTTTACAATTTATTTGAGATTAGGCTCATATTTTCATAGGGCAACTAAATCATGATAAAAAAAAACTCTAAAGATCTTACATCACCATGATTTTTGGATTGTGTGACCGTCGTTAGATTACTATTTGCACTTGTTTTTAATATTTAACGAAAATTTAAATGCTAAAAATGTATTGTGTAATGTATAAGAATAAATACCACAGTTATTCATCCAAAATGAATTTTCACACACGACGCAGCTTCACCCCACTGTGCAAAGATAGTACCTGTGAATTTATAGGTGTCGGTAAAGCGGCCTCGGCTCGCCGATTTCCCCGGTTGCTTTACCCGCCCGCTTTATCCTCTGCCGGCATCGGGGCTCACCTGGCCGATATCAGTGCAGTTGTGGTTTTCACAGTCGCTTGCGCAAGTTCTTGCAAATTTCTGCTTCACTGCGCCGTGGGTGAAACGGTTGGACAGAATTTGGTTTAATTTGTGCAGGTGTGTTTGAATCAAAACTACTATTGCAATGAAAGTAGGGTTAGTAGAGTTGGAAAAAATGTCTAGTCAAAATCATATTGATACAATATCCAATATCAATACAGTTTTCTCCTCAATATTCGATGCAAAGTACAATTAACTTTTAACAAGATAAACTTTGAAGTTCATGAAAAAGCGTTTCGGTTCAAGTAACTAAACAGTGTTCTAAACGCAAACAGAAACTAAGGCAGAACTCTTTCAAAAAGTCGAACTCTCGCGCTAAGCACACTGCAATATCCCTTGGGGGGTGACGAAGCAAATGTTGCATGCTAGACAAAATTTATTAGATCCCCTCAAATGCTCCGTTTGAAAACCAACTCAAGTGCTGTAAAGGCAGAGTTTAAATTGCAATGCAGAAATAGCTACAGCGAGGCGGACTCAATGCTAGGGATTATTGCAAAAAGTTTTGCATAGTGTGATTTTGACTCGAAATGGGCGATTTGGAGTCTCGCTTGGCTACCCTAGCATATTCGTATTTAGCTTGACATCAGCTATTGGCCAATACATTGTTAGATAAATAAAAGTGAATTTTGATATTGGTTGGCAGTTGTTCAATATATTATTACTGACAAGGATTTTGTATGACGCGTGTTACTAAGAACCTTAACTTATACAGCATAAGCTATTTTATTACTTATCATCTCAATGTTGACGTACATGAAATTTGGTTTAAAATAAATATAGATATTACATACAAAATAAATATGGTTTTCTCATTTTCACCAAATTCATATTTTCTGAGTATCTTGCAGCATTTAAATAAATTTATAGATATTATATAGATATTATATTAAGGTTATTTTTCATAGAAATCGAATTATTCAATCCGATACGTGTTATAATAATCGATACTAAATAATGATTTTAACAGATTACAATCATCTCGAACGAAGTAATAAAATAAATGGTTCATGAGGAGAAAATTTAAGACGTATTAACTTAGCCTTAGAAACGATTCTTTACTAAAAGCAATCCTAAAATTGGGACTTCTAGTGCTAATGGAGATTGAAAAGTAGTAGGAGATATTTTTTTTTTAATCTATTGATTTCTATTTCATATTTGAAAGGGAGTGGAGTGGGGAATGGAGGTGTGAGATTAGTTGTTTAGTTATGTAGAAATTAAAGTAGGTTTCAGTTGGAAACCTATGGTTAGCAATAGCCAGGTAAGTGACACAGAACACAGAGATGGTACAGTATGCCTAGGTAATTTTACTTCGAACAGATTTGTGTTAAACAAGATAAAAGAAAAAATGCAAAAAAACAAATGGATCTACTTAGTGCATTTCGTAATATTCTTGACAGTACACGGTCTTATTAAAAATAAGAGAGTTTGCTCAAATAAATTCAAATTAGTGATGACATTTCGGACCATAATGTGAATGGCTAGTCTCACTCCAACAACTACTGCGAAACCTAAGTAGAATTAATTTTAACCACATAATACCCCAAAAAGATTCAAATCGCATTTGAGAGCAACATTAACTTTCCTAAGAAAAAGGGTCTTAAAAACATCTTGGAGCAGCACTTAAACCCAATCGAGGTCCCAATGTATGGATCGACAAAGGCGGAACGAAACGAAAGCAAAGTCATTAATTCCGTCGAGAAGAAATTAAAATCCGATACGACACACAATTTTCTCCTTTTCTTACTCAACAAGAATCTTTCTTTACAACCCGCACTCAATCTAATTCCACTTCATTTCATAAGCAGATAAAGTTGATTTTCAATTGTCGTTTTGTCAATCTTTAGGTTAAAAATAGTGGTGCGCAGAGCGAGGTTTCCAATTTAATTTGCCGAACACTTCTTATCTTTTTTCAGTATTTATCTCCCGTTTGATTACATTATAGTGAAATGTTCACTCGTTCAGTTCGCTGACGCGCTAATTTTGTACTGATAGTGAACGCTGGTTGTTTGCTTTAGTTAGATCAGGCATTTGATTCAGTGTAGTATTTTAAGTACTATAAGATTCTGTTTTATAAGGTCTAATTCGATATTAGCCTGACTGAGAGCTAGCAATCCGACCTAGAGGTCGGATTGGTTTGCCATGTCATGTAGGTATTTTTGTAACCTAATAGTTTCTGATGAACCCTTGGATAATAATAAGATTCGCACCTTTTATAATATCTATTTCTTTCTTTTTTTTCGAGTCCTTATCTTTTTTATTTTAACAAATAAACTTACATCTTTTTCTTTTTTTTCTATACCAATCGGCTACAAAATACAGCCACTTTTGCCAGTGACAAGTAAGTTTTTTTCAGCGGTGTTATTACAATGCCAAATCGCAAAGCAAAATACTTTTACAAGCATTCTCGAAAATCGCCATGCATCAAAACATAAACGTTCCAATGTGATTCAAAACTCGACTCGAACTAAGTAATAGAGGAAGCGCAAAGCCCCTTTAGATGCTACCAAACAACATCTTAGCAAAACAATTTGTTTAAAAGAATTGTAAAGAACCATCCCCCCAAGCTCCTTTCGAACAAAATTGAACCCTAAATCTCTGTTAGGAAGATGTAAATTAGTTAAGTCTTTACATCTATACATTTTGCAACTGCGCTCCATACACGATGTTTTGCACTTAAAAGGCAGTGCTTTTAAAGAATTATGAATAATGTAACAGAACACTATTATAAAGGTATCTTACTGAGGCTACATAATTTCACTTTCATGATGAAATGATTCCGATTTTTTACTTTCAGTCATTTTTAATGAAGGTCATAAACCTCTAATAGACCTGACTAAGTATAAAATCTATCATCGTATTGATAAAGGGCACTTTAAGCAACAAGTCAGCAGAAATATTCTAATGACTCCTCAAAATATTTTTATGCCAGTTCTATTCGTCATATGGTATAGTAACAAAACCGATCCTTGCGTCCGTAAGTCCAGTGCCGAGGTCTGCATAAAAATCACATTTGCATCAGCGCTGTCGTCTGTGGAACTATAGCCAAATGCTAACACAGCCAGCGGTCCAGCGGCAGCTACACGGGTTTGCTTACTCATCGTCAGATGTCGCAGTTGATAGCGAGTTCTGTTGTCCAAATGTCTATTTGTTTGGGTGCGATTCGCCTGAGACTTTTACGGTCATTCTGCTATTAACTTTATGGTAAACAGCCTTTATGGAAACATTCTTCTCTTATCAATCTGAATCTTACATGGTGAAACTTTACAAGGACAAATATTTGTATGGATAGCAAATTGTTAATCAAAGCGACGATATTACGAAATCTATATATATGTATATATATAAAGCTAATGCGATTTTCTATATAAATTGAAAAGACCTGAACAATAAATTATCATCACTTGATGATACGTGTATGATCAACATAAACGGAACTTCAACATGAACACTTACAAACTCGTCCTTCGATTAGTCGCCGACGCGTCGCGCGGCGTGGACTCTATTTCCCGTTCGTAATGGAGTGCCGGCCGGCAGCGCCGGCTCCGCGCTGAAGCTGATGTTCGATTAATCAAATATTAACGATTCATGTCCGTTTCATTATTAGGTGCGGGGTCGTGGAGGAACGGAATCAGTAGAATTGGTAGTCGACCAGCTCAGATTGGATAACAGGATTGGTTGATGATATTGATGTAATTTGCTTGAATTGTAGGCTAATTTCAGCAAATGGTACTCGTAGATAATTGTGCATGCTATAATCAAATACACTTTTTTTAAATTGTTCAGTTCTATGTTTTTCCCGTCATAAACGAAAACAGTAAGTTCGTATATCAGCCTCTAAGACGAAAAACGTGTTTAGGTAATTTTAAAACATTGAAAATGAAGATTTACTATTTTGGAAGCGGTTTCCTCTTCGCCGCGGCATCGCGGCGTCGCGCGACAAGTCCCTGCCCAATTCAGTTTAGGGCTCTTGGCTGGCGACCAGTCTCTTATTATAATGCGGAACCTGAGATATTACGTAACATTTTCTAGCAGAACACCGTCGTAGCATTTTCTTATATTATCAAACTATGTAATATAACTACTATACTAAACCCTGACACTTTATTTTTGTGTTGATAATGTTATAAAGTAGGGTATCTTCCTCACATTATTATCTTTCACCTAAAAATGGCCTCATGCCATAGACCTGTGATCAGTTTCATGCGTAAATTCAAATAAATGAGCGCGACGTGGCGGTGGCGCGCCCGCGCCGAGGCCGGCAGTTACTTTCCATGTATTTATTCTTATAAATCGGACTTTATGCAGGCACCCTCGTAAACTAGAGTTTTTGGTCGCAGCCTTGAAGGTATTTGTCGTTGGAAATATGGGAAATTGGGTACGTTGTAAACGCCCGAACGACTCGGGACTGCTTGAACAAAATGGGATGTAACATTTTTGTTACAGAAATTTTGTGCCAGTGTTTTGTCAGTGCGAATTTACATAAGGATTGATCCGTCAATATCTAGTGGAGTAAATAAATGTTTCGACTATCGCCACCAGACCTGTAGCCTGTGGTTCGAGACTCTCATTTTGCTACTAGTCTTGACTCTTATCACAAGGGCCATGATGACATCCAGTAACGCAATCGTAGCATATTTTTATTCTAAATTATAAGAACAATATCGCCAGACAAACACACAAACAGTACGGTCCCGTAATAAGCAACAATTGTATTATGGGTGTACGGTACCCATAATACAAGCGATGCTTAGTGGATGGAATATGTGAATGGAGTGGGGGCGAACCCAGTATCTAATAGTTTTACAGATATTAAACATCCAGGACTCCGGTACAAATATTCGTGCTCAACAGACAAAGTTTGTTCCCTACCAGGATTCGAACCTGGCAGAAGGCAGCGTCACTACCAACTGATCTAATCAGGCTAATACATATAAGGAATAGAAATTAACGAGAATTACGATAGCGATAACAGTTGCATATCCAATGTTTTATGATTCCGTGGGAAAGAGAAGACATTATCTGTCTTCATTTTTGGGTATTATGTGGTAGTAATACAACAGTAGAACAATCGTTAGGCAGGCAGGACATTACTATAGTTACGACTAGGTACGCTGTGAATATTTTACCCAAATAAATGCATACAAAATGTAACAATAGACATCTGGGAACTAGACGAAAAGCCCGAATGCCATGTTTTGCAGCTACGCACGAATGAACATCGACGAATTTTTACGAGGGCTGTAGTGTAATAAAATTTAATATCACGCCCGTGTTGAGAGGATTTGCCAATTTATTGATGTTCTACGTGTTTATTGCCGTGTTACACAATTTACACATTACACATTGAGGGCATTGTTTTGAAACTACTGCGATTATATAAAGAGGATCTACAGCATTGCGGTAAATGTATGTGTGTATTTGTGTAATATCGCTCTGTTTGTATTCTTGTAGAGAGGAGTACCTATAATTTTGAATCACTCATCAGTCTTCTTTAAAGTGCCGTCAGGCTGAATTGTTATTAAAAGTATTATATGACGTAATAGCTAATAGAATCTCGGTACTAAGCTCATAGTCGTTCTTTTTGTATAGTTATATACGACAAAATTAAAATCGCTTCGAACCACTCGGGGTCGCGTCAGCCCCGGTGCCTCCGTACATTTTTCTCCACTCCATAATTATGTACCTCAGGGAGAGCCCTCGTGTTATCTTTTTTATAGGGCCCTGTAATGAAATGAAAAAAAATCCCGCCTCTCACGGCTTATCCATCGTAAATAACGGTTAGCTGGTTACGTAAGAAATATGCATTTAATACGATGTTAGTTATGTAATGTTACGTGACTTTAAAACGACTTCATCAAATAACTTAAGCCGATGATTTTATTCACGAAGTAGTCGTCATTATTTCATATACTGCTGTAAGGGAATGGTTAGACGAGATTTTACTGGTGTATAGCAGTGTTTACCTATGCCAGTAAACAACTTCACGTGATGCAATTACGTGTATATAACATTTAAAGCTTGGATTCGTGTATCTCAATAAGAAAAATTGCATCAATAACAAGTTTAAGTGTGCGAACACACTAGACTTTTTACTACGCAAAATTCTCATACCAAAACGCAACATTCACTTGTGAATTGCGAGTTACAACATTTCTCAACTGCTGCATTACAATGCACATAACAGGGAGTTTAGAAACAAAAACTCCGTGCCCCGGAAGCGGCGAGTGTCAGGTCTCCTCACCTCGTTAAGCCGGAGTTAAGCAAAACTTTCTTGAGCAACTGAGGTTATCTTGCTTTCACGAACAATTTAATAATGGAATAAACTCGTTGAGTTATATTTGAGTTTTCGTTTCGTTACACTCTTTGTAATGTCTTCATTCTTTGTGTTTGGCGCTGCTTCGTTCGGCTGTCATTAATTAGTGAGACTTCATTAAACTGATTCGCGGGGACGGCTGTGTATTCAGAGTAAAAAAAATAAAAGTGCTTTCAGTAAGTTCTCCAAAACTATTTCAAGATCCTACCGAAAGCGCTTTTATTGTTTCCTTGCTTGCTAACTATGACAGTAGGTATTCTGTGTAACGTAGTACACAGGTCATCAAACCGCTACATTATTACGTCTGATAAGCCAATAGTATCGCTCGATCGTTCCACTGGGCGAAAATGAGAGTTTAATAGGAAATCAATATTGACAATCTAGATTTCTGATTTTCTTTTACTGATTCAGAAAGTATTGGGTCTGATAAATATTCAATGAAATTGTTAATAAAGCTTTTTTCAAACGATTATTACAAGCAAAAGCTATAAAAGTTATTCATCTTAATTGTACTAACGAGATATATAACTATAAATACTCTATTGATAAAATACTATAAAGAATTGAACGGCGGATAGGTTTTCCGCTTGATCCGAAATGTTTATGGATAGCTGACATGTAAATAATAAAACAAGAAAGCCATTTTGAATACACCAACTTAAATGAAAAAAATATGTAAGTAATATTTTTTATCAAATGTCAGTCGTGAGTCCTTCGAGCCGAAGACAAAGACAGGGCTATTTAACTGGTGAAGGAGGACCGAGCCAGTTCGTGATAAGCATCCATTTTGGCGAGATCCCTTCAGCGAATTTATTACGTAGCTTGCCGTATTGGGCGGATAGGGTGTGTGGACGCTGGATGACTGGTGTGCAATGATTTTGTTGAATTATTAGTATCATCGTAGATATGATTTTAAAATCGGAAAAGTTGCTGTCGAATATTAAATTTACTCCGTTTGAAGTGGAAATTAGAAATTATTTAATTAAATTCCCTCCATTTTTACTCACGATTCTAGATTATTTTGTTTTATCAGTAATTTATTATAGTGACCATAACATAAATATGGAGTAGGTAACAACTTCATCCTACCCTTGTAAGGGAGCACTTTTTTTAAAATCAGTGCACAGTGTAAACAGATCTCAAGTGGCGGCACGTAGACCCCACGGGACTGTCTGTCCTCTTTACTGCGTACCCTTTAAAACAACCCGATGATACCTACTGCGGCCTTCGATGGTCGACACACTCCATCCCATATATCTGAGATCGCGACAATCTCTGAATATTGGGATTGACCATTCGGTTTAATGGGGAAAGTTATTTATAGTTTGGTAGACTCTCTATATTGTTGTACGTTGTATGTAATATTGACTTATTAGAGAGGTGTAAACTAAACATATAAAAAAAAGCAGCTTGCTATAAAAAGTTTGTGACCAAAAGTGTTTAGTAAGGCCAAAGTATGACTTCAATGAGAAGAATAATCACGATGCACAACATTATTTTTTATATATCACACGAGAACTAAATAGAGTCATATTCTGGAGTAGAAACATCGCGTTGCTAGCCTATAATAGGTTACAAACTTCAGTTACAATATTGACATGCTTCATCGATAACTATCCGCTGACGTGGGATTTCAGATTGGGGCCATTTGTTCTGGCTAACGAGAACATTTAACTTGATGCGGTTGATATTTGTAGAATGGGATTTATCGGATAATGAATTTGGATCTCTGTTTACTAACTCAGCACTTAAGTGTAATGTCTATGCCTAACGGTCAAGGGTTCGATAGCATAACCAGAGGTTAGATTCTTAGCTTCGACTTGCATTTACAATTTTATGATAGCAGCGGTACCTAGCGCCGCAATCAATTAGTCAATATAGGTTAAATTGTCTTTAATGATTCAAAATCAATGTATCAGTCTTTAAAAAAATACCACTAACAGTAGCTTTAGAATAAGATACAATTTCAGTTTTATTGAATCTACGAGGAAATTCAGCCAACAACTGGATTGAATCAAAATGTATAAAATAATCATACAAAATCTATCTTCTTTAACAAAAGTTTGTGTAACATAATTCGAGAGCGTAAAACTGAATAATAGAATATTAATCAAATAATAAAATCAAACAAAGCTATAACATTGGATTCGAAGAAAGTTAGCAGTGTTAAGGTAAATTTTTAAACTCTCCAAGGAACTACGAATGCTGAAATTTTGATTCAAAGAAATAATTTAGCTAACAGATTGGTAGCATTGCGGGTGAAATAAAGTTTTTTGGAATGTTTAATACTTTCTTGACCTTTAACGCGATTTACAATTATAAAGTTTGGCTTTTGTTTTGTTGGATGGAATATTGTAATACCATAAAATATTAACATCATGTTGGATAAGTAATATATGAACGTACTTTTTTTTTACTTTATAAAATATTTTATAACAATCTTGATATAGAAATGTACTTAAAGATTTATTTATGTCGAAACTCGTATCTTATTAGTATTTTAACTCCTTATATATTTTTATAGCATTTTTATATTTGCGTTGCAATATCAATGATCTTATGGAACATTCAACTTTCTATACTTTCTTATTACTTCAAAATTATACTCTGGCGATATTTGCATTCCAAAATGGCTAATAGCTGATGGTAACTTAGAAAATATTATTGTATGTATTAGTACATCAATACCCGGCAGGGCACAAAAACAATACCAACGTTTTTTTAACGTTTTATGTATATCTTTGTAGCGGTGACTCCGCACCCCATCTTTGTTTGACAACGAACCCTAAAAATTACTATTGAGTGTATAGCCCAACGCGTTTATTTTTGAAATTAAACCGTCCGCATCCGTCCACTCCGCACGCAATCACACTCGATTGTGATGCAAATGGGTCCTAAATTGCGATCCGCAACCACGCGCCGCGCGCCGCCGCCGCCGCCGCCGCGCCGCCCGCCCAGCCTGCGATGCACGCCCAACTAAAACAGTTGACAGTTTTATTCTCGTGCCCTCAATAGAACATCATTTGAATTTATTGATGCGGAATTATTTTTTATTGTGTGCTATTGTAACGATTTTATTGTTCTGAATAGGCTTTTTAGCTGGAAGATTTTTGGGATTCAAAACGGAAGTACAACGAAATCACAGTATTATATTTAGTTGAATATATAAAAACCCATCCCAAATTCTAATATTTCTATCTAACTTGTTGCCTCTAAAAGTTTCGTAAGCAAGACATTTATACTGAATGCTCTAAGCATACTTATTCCATCTAGTTTGTGTCCTATGTAGGTGTACGTACGAAGGCTACATACGTTACAATAACATATGTTATACAAACAGTGTCCGTTATGGACCGAAAGAATCAGTTTAGTTCGGGCATTCGGCCAAAACATGATTACGTTGGCAGACAATTCGGTTAGTACATTTTGTATCTCACTCGAGATGGTAGAGAGAGGAGTATACGTTAATATGTGACTGTGTCAGTTTTTCTCGGAAGTCTGTGATTTTATCACAGACCTATATGTCTAAGACAATACAGAGATATGACTGGCAAGTTAGGACAAAAAGTTATCTAGCAAAATATTAGATTAAAAATATTTTTCACTGATTTTGTTTGACGGAAAGAAGATCGATACATTATTATAAATTATCCTTCAACTGCTGTGCAGACATCTCAAACCAGACGCCAGTGCACATCTCTTTGGCATTACCGCCAATCTATCCCGACGTGTTGAAATCAATTTGATTACACAAAGAATCCGCGCGCTGATTTCAATGTGTACCACTTCAATTTCAATTCCATTTGCGTCCATTAACCGAGTTGTTTATAAATGTGCGATGGACAGCAATGTGTGTGTGGGCTGCCACCCGATGCTGGAATTGTTTCACGAAAAATGATTGTACCCTTTTTGTACTTTATATTATGCTATATATTATATCCGTACTTGTGTGAATATTATACCCAGAAGAGTTACTGAATAAATAAATTAATATCACCAGACAAACACACCAACTATACGGTCCCACACTAAGCAGCGCTTGTATTATGGGTACCGTACAATAGACTACATACACCCAGTACATATTACTTATTTAGATATTAAACAACCATGACTTAGGTACAACATTTCGTGCTTATCACACAAAGTTTGTCCCTACCTGGATTAGAACCCGGGATCCTCGGCACGGATAGCAGGGTCACTACCAATTCCGCTAATCAGACCGTCAAACCCACTTTTACTATTTATTATTCGTTGTATAGAAAAGCATGCTATTGTATGAATATCTCGTGTAGATCCAAACTATGTAACATTTCTATGTACACCATACAGCGATGTCCTGATGCGATCCTTTACTCGGTCGGTGAGTAACATTTGCAGTGATAGATAAATGTCACTGACTGCCAACTTTGACCATTTTAATTACAGTACGATTTCAACAAACGATTCGTGGTAAGTACTATATATAATGTCTACATCCAACATTCTGACAGATTATAAAAGTTGTCAAATAATATTTCACATAATAAGAAATCCTTTTAATCAAGGTGTCTGGCACAAACTAAAATACCAAAGCTAATTGACTTGACTTAAAAAGCTTTCTACTAACCATCACCATCCATTGATAAAAGCCGACAATAGCCTCCATTTAGTTCTCGCTTAAAATACCAGAGGCAAAAACCTGGAGCAACATTTTGCGCAATTTTAAACTCTCCAGAGCTCTATATTGCGCGGACATACATAGTTACACGGAAAAATGCCCCTAACGGTTGTCACCTTGGGAAATTTTAGACTTTACAGCATATTCTCACCTAGGAAGGAGCAGTGGTATTTCATAGAGAGATGCCTAGCGCGTGGAGCGCTTCAAGTTAAAAGTAGTAGCGGGTAAGCACTCACTTTTTATTTTAGTAATATTTCGGCAATCAAATAAATCTTTCAATTTACCTAGTAATTTTTAATAATTAATGTATATACTTAAAACAATGTCTTGTTAGTTACACCCATTAGGACTCAAGAACGGGTGGGCCGGTTTTTATGATCTTTGATTTTTTTAATTTAAATCCGCCCCCAATAGCAGAATGACTATTGCAATTTGGAAAATAATAATAATAAAGGTAATTTATTTCTTCATACACTTCATTCAGTGCCGGTACGCAGTTCTTTGGGACAGCTAGTTTATTATAAAACGCACACGTTCACCCGTAATTTTACCGTAATGTATACATGTACCCATGTAGATATAACACACCATAACAACCACGTAACCCAAACGTAATCGCAACATTAAGTATGTGTAAGCATTCCGCTAAATAATGGAAGAACATTAATTACAGGGTCCCGCGATAGTTCTGCACCCCCTCCCCCGGGGGAGTGATTCAATGTTAGACCGGGTACATTAGCATTTCAACAAGTGTAATATCACTGCCATACATGCAAGGTAATGGTTTATATGGATATGTTTCATTTGCATGTGTTATTTTGTCCGTGCGACGTTCAACAACGAAATTTGGTTGTATATTGACGACCTGATTAGCGCAGTTGGTAGTGACCCTGCTTTCTGCGCCGAGGGTGCCGGGTTCGAATCCTGGTAGGGACAAGCTTTGTGTGATGAGCATGAATGTTTGTATCCAAGTCATGAATTCTTGATATCTATTTAAGTATTATATACTGAGTTTGCCCACAGTCCATTGCAAGGTACCCATAAGACAAGCGTTGCTTAGTTTGGGACCGTGTAGTTGGTCTGTTCGTCTGCGGATATTATATTATTATTATATTCTTTTAATGTTAGGAAATATTTGCGGTAATACTCGGTACTATAAACAAGATGCTTTTTATGATCATACTAGCGCTTGCTCATTCCAGCCGAGTATACTCGCCACTACAGAGTCCAGTGAGTTAAGTACCATAAGAATACTATACTGCTTGGATTAATCAAAGTGGTACCAAGTATAAATAAACACATGGATGTTTTATGATATAGAAAAGTCTAATTTAAAAACAATCGCTTTCATCTCTTGAAATGCACCATAGCATCGCTTGTTCGCGCTAGCGGCGGACGTTTTACACTAGATTCTGATACGAGACTCCCCCGAGGCCTCTTGCAAAATAACTTCTAGTGTGGAATTTTTATTAACCACGCCGCTATGAGCGCGCCCGTGATAAATTGACGCTTTATATATTTTTATTTAGATAAGTACGTCTAGGATGTGATATAAGCAGAGAAAATAAGACACAGAATCATTCAAATAGATTGAAGTGTAAGGTTTTTGTGTTTTAGTGATTACCACTACCTTAAGAGATCGTTGAGAATTATAACCAGTTCGTGAAAACCTCCTAGAAAACAATGGTAGAATAACCATATATGGCATGTGGCAACACACTAGAGCTTATTTTTTTTGTAATAAACGTAGTTATTAAATAACGAGCTAAAAAAAATTATAAAAAAAGACAAGCAGTTAAGGTCGCGTTCCGATCAGGTTATAGAGTTAAGAAAAAAAATACAATTTGTAAGTACCCCCAGGCTTATACAAATTAAATGATTTGACATTGACTTTGACTATACCTTTCATCCCATTTTCATCTTTACCAGAATGATATTTCGAATCTGTAAGGGTTGAACGAATCAAAGGTACCTAGTTGTTTAAATTTTGATTCTATAATTAATTTTGATAACATCATTTTTTTTAGTAATCTTTATGAACGAAATCGTTAGGAAAACCACGGCGAACACACTAACCCCTCCATATATACCTAAGAGTTTAGTTCAGTGTGTAGTGGAACATGAAAATGACTGAAAACGTAGACAATTTTACACTAACCACTGTACTTTGAGTGCTTTGCCTATGATGAATAGACGCATTTTACTTTATTTAGGGGCCTAAGTGGGAAAACGGAGCAGATAGGTGCGACATATTTGAATACTAGATTTAGTGAGATCTATTCATATTTCATGAGCGTCTGTGTGCCGTGTGTGTCTGTGTGCCAGCCAGATCTGAGATACACATTGATTTTATATTGAATATTTTTGTGAATCGGAGAGACGAATATTTCCATCGCCCATAAACAGTTATTTATTTGTGTAGTGTTCGATCAAGATTCTTATAGTCATCTTTATTCCTAGTAAGATGGGCTATGAATTATTTGATATGGTTCCAAATTTAGCTCGAAACTCATAGAAGTTGTAGTCCTTTTACAACGGTATTAAAAAGCATTTTTGGAAAAAATAAATTTACTTACATACAGGATACAGGCTGGAGTATATATAGAGCGGTCGTGTAGAGCATGTTCGTGAAACTCTTAATGACTTGCCTGTCATATAAATTTCCATCAATAGGTTAATATTAAATGTATTTGTGGTTAATTAATGTTGGATTTTATACCCCGTTTACCCTATTTTAAGGGACCCATTCCATTTTCAGAATAGCCCTTAACTATGCAACTAATCCCATGCCACAATCACCGCCGAAGTGTCAACTGACATAACTCACAGCGGCAATCACGAGCCGAACTTGAACCGATGTTCCTCGACACTTACCGAAGTTGTCTCTCGCCGGGACCCTGCGTCGGAGCACATTTGCATTGCTAATCAGACCCACTTGCGTAACAGTTATAAGTTGTTATTGTAATGTGGGAGCATCAGATGAGTGGTCTTTATTTACAAGGGGCAGCACAGGAGACGCCGCGTACTGTCTGCTCGAGCAGCCATTAAACGCCCATTGAATATTTTCTATTTCATTATATGTTAAACTATACAACTGTGAGCTGTGACTGTAGGTATATTGAATATAAGTTTTAAAATTAAAAAAAAAACAATAGTTTAATTGGATATCTCCAATAGACTTTTTCTCGGTATCTCTGTTTGCTCGAGCATTACAGAAACACTATTAGACTTATTAAAACTAGATTTTTACTGTTAATAGTTGTAGCACGGACGGATCGTCGGGCTAAATTTATTGAAAAATATTCGTTAGTTATGCAACAATATCCCAAATATTAGTTATGGACTCGGCTCCATGTGGCTAATATTAAAAAAGATGTGGAGAAAATTAAAAAGCATAACTAACTCTTATAATGTATGCGTTTATCAGAACAGTGCTAGACTTAAATCTGTATAATATAACTAAAATGTATGCACCTAAGTTTGAAATTGCGCTATCAAACTGAATAGGGGCAGACGTGTGTGCTGGAGCAATGTCGCCAAAACTGATTTGTGTCAATTTGCCGCGGCAGGCAAAGTTGCACCGCTTAATTCTAGCAGACAAGAGATGCTGGCAAATATTGCCGTTGTCGCGATGTGGGTAATTGCTTTGCTTGCTTGTTTACCGCGGGCTAGCGAAGAAACGAAGGAGCATATGATACCTCCTTTCTGATGAATCAGCTCGAAGCTTTGTAATGAAACCATGTCATAACTTTTTTCTGTTTGGCTGCTTTTTAATTCGTCGGATTAATTTCAGTTTAGTTACCTATCTATCAATGGGTTTCGATAGGTATTCATAGGATTTTTATAAATTTATTTTATATTTAATTAAATTTGCAATTAAAAAATAATTATTTGGTATTATTCAATTAAATATTTTTCAATATACCTAATCTACACAATATTATTAGGTATTCTTGGTAATTGTGGAGACACTAGAAAGGATAAGTATGTAAATCTATAATTTGTGTCGATATTCAAGATAATATCATGTTCCGAGGTTCCGTTCTTTTATGAGAGCAACGAGTCAAAGATTTCAAATATGGTCTCAGAGATTAAGCGAGATGTCTGAAAAAAACCCCAGAACTGAGAAAAACCATATCGGAATGAGACCTAAGATATCTTTTCAATAGCAAGACTAACCACAGCGCCAGATTTCAAGTTCAACTGTGTCTAAAATAATGGAGTGATCACATAATTCTATTTTATTTACTTCTAAGGAACACAACATAATAGCCATATTATATCATAATTATAAGCTGTCAGAGAACCTCGTGATGGAATAATCAGTTGGCTAATTAGGCAGCTGTTTCACTTACCTTGAAGTTCTTCATCTCAACGCAATGTTTGTTATGGAAATAGCCCAATCATGCTGAATCACAACGGCCGTCGACTAGTCTCTTGACGGTTATCAGTGCGTGCATGTTAAACTTGGAGAGTTCTATACCGTTAAGTTATATAAATATACATAATATGTAGCTTAGCCCGCGACTTCGTAGGCGTTTTCTTTCAATTTTTCACTATCCTATTTTTTAATACATTTAAACTTTCCTTCGTTTTTACAACAGTGAAAACCGCGTCTGAATCCGTTTCTTGGTTCTCGAGATGACCGTTTTCATAACAGACAGACAGATACCCACCAGCACCAAATTGTACTACAATATAGTGATGATAAAAGTAAGGTTAATGTCTAAGTCGAGTCTATATTTTTGTAAAGTTACTTACTCTAAGAAGTTGCCGTCTCTTTCATTGGAATAAATGTGAAACTACTGGGACTCCATCACATTACCTGCTCTGGCGTACCGTAAACATCCAATTTAATCGTGTTCAGTATTACGTAAATAACATAATCGAACCCATAGAAGTGTAAGGGGCTCTCAATGCGAGGCAGATCGATCGACGCGTGCCAGTCCGCGGCAATTAGCAAGTGTAGCGTGAATGATGGAGGAATAATGCGTAAAGTATGAGGGGTGAAGGGTGCTGTTGAAGATAGAAATTTCTAGTCACGTTCCAATTATGAATTTACGTTCATTTAATCTAAATAAATCTAGTATTCTTAGTCAGTTAACCAAGAAGCTAAGTATTAAGACAGTCACTTCACACAGCATTCTCTCCTGCCACTATCAGTTTATATTTTATTCGTAACACGGGAAGAAATCAGCAAATACAATACGAAGTAAAACATAAGTCTGCGAAGGCCACGTTTAAACCTAGTTATTTGATCAAAGCACGTCAGTGTCAACGTCAAGGGAGTTAATATGAACCCCCTGGTGAACATGGGCACAATACGATTTAATCTTATAATTATGTAAAGCCGTCCAACAACTTACGCTATTGCTTTAAAAGTATTTTTTATAATGTAAAGACAATTAAGTTAACAATTTCCTTGAACACAAAAAAGTCTGATTAAGATTAATTTAAAATCAGACGTTAAAAGATGTACGAGGGAGAAAATGGAGAAATTAAGATTTCTTTTATCATAATTAGCCCCCTCCCGCCCCCCTCGCCTCGCGGATCTGGCCTTATAATCGTTCACCAGGCTTTGTTCTACATTGGCGGTAAAGGCGCTGCCCCACTGCTGTGCTATACACGGGAACGCGGCACATTTTAGCTGGGGGGAGGTGGGTCTGTTTAGCAGGTGGCGTGTGTGTAATTTTCATTGTAGCACATCAATTTATGGCAGTTGTACTCAAATTTTTTTTCATAGGGGCCAAAAATACGTGATAGTCGTGGTGTCGCGGGGCGAAAAAAAAAATTGAAATTGAATGAACCAACCATGAACGGATTCATCGCGGTGCGGTAGCGATATGTAGAACCCATTTACTCAGCGCGCTCTCAATTTTTCTAATGGGCGCGAAATTCAAAATGGTTTAAAATAAAGTAACAACAAATGAGCCAACCACAAAAGCCCAGCAGGCCGCATGCGCCCCGCGGGCTGCAGGTTGAATATAGCTGATTTATGGTGGCCACAATTATTGACCCGAGGCTATGTACAGCTGTAGCTATGACCTCCTGCTGATGTCATGACACTGCCTCTGTGTGCCTTTTGTATAGCGTGCGCAGCGTTGAACTACGTCAGCGATATACCCGAGCACACGGGTTTCAATGACTTCACCCACTGTGTGCAGCAATGGGAAAGCGCCTTTATTAAAATTCTTATAACAAAACTTTGACAGCGATAAGCTTGTTAAGTAAAACGATAAATCTGTTTGTTGAAGCTAATGAACGCTATCAACCCGATGTTCGTCCATACATTTCACAAGAAATACATCACTCTGTTGAAGAAGTAAAATCATCAACTGGCAGTCAGGATCATCGCCCACCGCATTACATAATCGGGACTCCGTATTACTGACAATAATCGGTAAAATTCAAAAGAGGAGACTCGGAGGTCATTTATTTAACTTTTCCGCCTGTAACGTTGGGCTCTCGTCCTTACAATGCCCGAGAGGATTTCATTTGGGCAATTACTGTAGGCCACTAATTGCCAACCGTCTCAGAAATGGCTCTCGCCCTAGAAATTGTTTTTAATGAAAAATTCACGTTGCGTCTGGTCCGAAGTTTTCTTTTTTGTGAATTTCCCTTTGTGTTATACCCATTAATGTAATGATATTTTTTTAAACTTGGAAGGCCTTGATGGACGGCTGGAATGCATTCCATTGCAAATGGAATGGAAATTTTATAACTGGCATCAGGAAGCTTGATCGATTGACGTATTTAGTAAGTTTAATCAGTTAGAATAGTTAGATTAGGTTTACAAATTGTGATATCTCAACGGCAGCAGTTAGGGAACTAAACAGGTCAAATATGTACGAAAAACGATATCAATCTTCTATAAGTACTCAAACAGGGCAAACTTGTAACAGCTGATCTACATAATGTTTATCGCATCACGACACACATGGCCACTACGCAAACTGGATAGTTCAAGTCTAACTTCTTGAGTGCTTCATACGCAAACACGAAACTGTCATTCCGAACTCACATCATAGGTTGTTAGAGATACGCGCTTATACAGTGCGATCGAACGTATGTGTGGGTTATAGGACCTACTCTTATTAGGTAGATTCACTTTTTTTTTTAAATAAATCAATGTAAAGTAAATGTATTTTATTTTGTTTCTTCTTTTTTTTACGAAATGAAATGCGATGAAATAAAATGGATATGCAAATGGCCTCACCCGCAACTTAGCGGGTATTTTGCCAATGTCAAGTAATTAATAGCAATAAAACATTCAATAAATACACATTATAAATAAAATAATGGATGTGACATGATGATATGAAAATGGCGTCCTAAAAAATTATAATAATAAATCTTTATTTTGTTTTCTTTCATAGTTTGGTGCTGTCAATTATATTTTCTGCATTGATATAAATAAATAACGGCTTTTAAAAAAAATACAAGCCCGCTGAGTTTCTCGCCGGATCTTCTCAGTTGAGTTCGCGTTCCGATCCGGTTGTAGAGTTAAGAAAAAAAAAACATTAATGACAATTTGTAATTGCCCCCGTAGGCCTATACGAAATAAATGATTTGACTTTGACTTTGATAAACCTGAAATCGCATTTTCCCTACCCTATTCATGTAAATTACTTCATAGTTAATATGTTGATCTATTTGAGAATAATTCTTAAATAAAGGTGCCTGGTTCAGTTTTTAGTTCCTTTAAACAAGATTAAGGGTGGCAATATTTTATTCGTGTTTCGCAATTGTCCTTAGCGCCCTTGTTTGTTTAACAACAGAACAATCGTTTTTAATACCGTGTTCTGTGTGCAACGTAATAAGGCTTTGTTTGCAAATGTCTTAAACATGAGAAAACAAGATTACAAGATTAATCTAATTAATTTTGTGTCTCTTAATAAACAATTATAAATATTAACTGTTATTCCATATTGTTAATGTATCTTTATTTTTCCCAAATGGTTTTTTTACACTAAAGTAAAGTTGTCTTTTGTTTATTAATTTATTGTGTGAACTTTATAATTTTAATTACCTACTATGGACAATGTCTGAATTAAATAATTTGCATTGAATTTAATTGAATATATTATCAGTTTTAGAGAAAGGCTAGCTTCTCCCCGCGAGCTATAATGACAGTTCTGTTATAAAATCAATTCCCAAAAGTGGGTCGTTCAGAGGCTTGGACATTTTAATCTACAATTTAAACATTAAATCTGACGATTATGAAACGTCGTTGAAGCGTTAACTGAAATTTAATTATCATAGCGACTGCTCTGACACTCCATCTGAATATTTGAAATTAACTTTAAATCTACAAAATGTGACTTCAAGCAGACCTACCGAGTTTATAGAATATTTCACTAAAATAAAATGATAAAAAACTATTTATTATTTAAATTTATTATGATTTGGACAACTTGGCGGGTAAAACGTGACCATAACAAGCACAAGACAGTTTGCTGTGGAGAAGGAAAGGGGAGGGATACGAAATAGGCTATAAAACGTTATCTCATGTATTTTATTTTCTATCTATTTATGTCTGTTCAGATATACATAGAGGTGCACAAATACAACCACCGACATCGTTGGCTATCAGTGCGTGTAATGAACATGACGTCATCGGGTGCTGCGGACCGTTGTTTATAAGAGAGGGGCTACGACTACACAACAACATGTTTTTGATGACAGCGATTGTCTGTTCTTAAGTGACCGTAGCGCGCTGTCGCGCCGCAATTAAGTGGCAATTTTTAAATATTTTGGCCTCAAATTTTAACTTAGCATCTTCTGTGAAAGGGCTCGCCTTCTTGACTGTCCAGTTTTCAGGGCCCCAAGTCTGCTAACACAATCGAACAATTCTTTTATTTTTCTCATAATCATAGGCACTCACTGATTCAGCACCGCAATAAGTGACTTAAAAAATTATTCTGAGACGAAAGTATTTTGCGCTAAAGTAATTAAATTTAGATTTATTTTGCCAAGTTTGCCGTCTGGCTTAATAAAAAATCTGATAACGCTTATTGAATCATAATGATTTGTGACACAGTTGAAAGCGTTTTTAACGTGCAGTGGGTATACCTACAAGTTAGTACTTTTTAAAAGGCAGACATATCTTGATGAAAACGGTTTTTTATACTTATTGAAAGTACGAAACGAAACGATCTTGTCAAGCTGCAAGAATATTAACGTAAATAATTAACCTTTATCAAATAACCGCTGACCGTAAAACTGACCCGCGCTCGCAAAATAGTTGCAAACATTATCTATTACAGTTTTTACTTCAATAAAACTCCACTTTTACCATTTTAGGGGCTTTGTGGCGTGACGTCACGCGGCATTGCCTCGCCCATGGCTCCGGCGCCCAACAATGGGCTGCCTCGTTTCAGCAGCGCCGTTACCTACGCTGAAGCGTTACTATGGTTCCTGTAATGTTATTACTATAGTATTGTAGTTTGCACTTTGGCAGATTTGGTATTTACTTAATATTTTGCGCATATTAGAAGATGTGGTGGTTTTGAGGGCGTATTACGAAACTCTTATTACCAGGCAGTATACTGCAGGCCTATTATGTAACTCCGTTTCCATAATTTTGCATGTATTTCTATATACTAGTCGATATTCGGTAGAAATACGCAAGATTATTGAAACAGTGTAACACAATAGGGCTGCTGAACCGACTGGAAATTTGATATTTTAACTCAATAATACATACTTATCCTAATAAATAAACCATTTTTTCTAATAGTAGTAGGTTAATATTAGAATAAAGACTAATATTGATGAAGAACTATCTAGCAGGAATTTATTTCGTTAAGATTATACAGATGACAGCAGTTTTAGGCCGTAAAGTGAAATGCCTGGAAGCTAAGAGTTTGTACGCCCCCTGGTCGTAAAAGGCTAATAAAAAATAATAAACATGGACCATAATAATTAAAATTAAATTTTCGTGGCGCCAGATACGCGTCCTGTCATGTTCGTCATATGTCACGTTCGTCGTCCTGTGATGTCATGTAGGTTTTGAGGTACTAATTGATGTTTTAGATCTGGTCTACGTTTAGAATGCTCATATCAAGACAATTAAAATAAATCCCGCCCACACTCAGCTCAACTACTTATTGTATATGAACGTTTCGAAACAATGTCGAATCTATATGACCCGGTGTATGCAAATGGCGGCTGGAGCGGCGGGAGCGGCAGTAGTGCTCGGTACACGGTAGTTAACACGACTGCTTCTAATTCAGGCGATAAATAACACATTTCATTCGTATTTGCATTCGTCGCTAAGGCGGAAATTGCTTGCAAAATCTCGACCCGAACGTATAATGGAATTAACGAGTTTCCGTTGCAGTGGATGCGGTATTTAATTTCAAGTGGAGTTTTGGGTTAATCTGCCAGAAATGGTGGGTTATGTTGGTTGGTGGTGGAAACGAGATGGTATTAGTACTCACATGTTTTTCTATCACTATCTTAGACCATAACCTATTCGTTTATCTGTGCCATAAATAAGTCCAACTAATGTGCAGTGACTTTTCGAGCTTATATTAGTTAAGTGTGTGTTATAGTGCCATTATATCGCAGTTTAGATTTTTTATTACCGCATCCACTCATTATCTATCACCGAATCCGCCACATCCAGCGGTTGCATTCCAAATGAGATGCAAATGTTAGAAGCGGCTGCGGCCGAGGCGAGGCGAGGCGAGGCGAGGCGAGGTGGTGCCGTAGAAATTCGCGGCGCGCTGTTTGTCCAAATTTCAGGTACAGCCGTGTAACAGGGGCACGACACGCCGTCGATCTGTTGCTGGACATCCGGCCCGTGGACAGGGGCCTTTGTGGTTTAATAATTGTAGAAAGCTATTTATTATTTATTTTATGATTGGTTGTTAAATTATTCGATTATTGACGTATAAAACTTTTTTGCGGTATAAAATGGAACGCAAAAACTGGTTTTACGAAAATATTTCATTTCGACTATAAGTAGTATTATCAAGGGGAAAGAGAAAATTATGAAATAGCATAGAATGTAATAAACTTAATTTAACTTGCCGCCATTCCACGCGGACAAGGCCTTTTTGATACATAGTTTGTTTTCATATTATTTTTAAGTTTTTTTATTTTTCTGTTTGTAAATATTTAGTGAGATATAAAACTAATAAAAAAGCAAATGGACATTTAACCCAATTTTAAACAACAAAAAGAGAAATAGTTTATAGTGTACCACTTATAGGCAGATGAACATTCTAGTCCAATGCAATTATAGTAAACGTGAGTCATCCCACTTAACTCCTAAACTCTAAACTAAGCACCGCACAACTTACCTGTTTTAAGAAGATTTTATGCTCACATGAGCAGCAATTTTAAACCATCTCGGGGGTCCATCTTAAACTAAGTGTCCGACGCCCAAGGGACGAACGGTTGACCTAATTAAGGCAAGTGGTGTGGAAAATTACACTCCCTACGACCCTAATTGGCGAAGGGATGTCGATCGACGTCCGCTGCTGGCCGCTCCGAAATCGCCAGGGTTAAAGGGTGCTAGGTCGAGGCAATACCTTACATCTCCAGAGAAACTTGGTAGCAATCTTTTAGACCCTTTTAAAGTAATAGAATTTTGTTTATTTACCTTAGATATAGGTACGTCAGGTTAATAGTTGTTTACAGGTTTCAATAGCACCGTTTTGCTGTAACTTATACTATATTTTCTTACGGAGTTGGAGAATCACTTCACGCGGTAGAACAATAATGGTGCGGATAAGATTACTGAATGAGAATGATAAATTTTTAAGTACGAGTGCAATGTAGCTGTACAGCACCCTATTTATCATTTTAACATAAAATAAAACGGTCTCAACGTTATTAAAATGAGAATGTTAGAAGTTGGTTCTATATCTGACAACTTTATACTTTCAGTTTCCATGTTAAACATCTTTAAATGTTAAATAAAACGTGTCCCTTCACACTCCAGGGTAGTGTGAAATTCAGTTTTGGATTCCGTTTAATTAAAACCTATGTATTTACTTCTAGAGGCACCCAGGCAGCCGGGCAGCAGGGAGGACATTGATTGTGTGGTGTGAAAGCGGACCTGCTATATTGCATGTCAAATTATCGCGCTTAACAGGTCGGAGACCATGCTAGATGTCTCAGTATTAGAAAAATTACTTTGTAAAATACATGGTCATAGTCTGTGATAAGTATTTTGTTAGACAATCCACTTGCTTCCATGTGACAAAAAAAAATGAAATGAACCGCTTTCCAGTAATATAGAAACTACTCTGCCTATTCTCTTTGTAGTCTACCAACTAATTGCGGGGTAACTATTGTAAAGATACCAATCTATAATTCGTCGTTGCCTTCAGTAAACATCCGGCCCACGATACCATTCCACGAAGCACTCCCTCGAATAATCCCCGGGATAATGTCCCCAAAACAGAAGGGCCTCGTCGTATAATTATCGACAATCTATAGTAATAACCGATGCAATAACCTAAAAATCAATCAGCCTTTCGCCTGCTCGGAGGCTACGGGAAAAAATTGGAAATCAATCTATTTCTATATCCAGGCGTCTCAGAAGTATCCATTATCATAATGTGATGGGGACCCAATCCTATAATCAGATATCTGAGGCCTCCACGGTTATGCTTTATATATGTATATTTTTATTGCCTTCGAGTATGGAACGCTCCGTTCCAAATGTTACGAGATTTTTGTGCGGGAATTATTATATAGGTTTTGATGCGACGCCGACGTTTTGATTTCTGTTTATGAATTTGTTTGGTTGAATGGAAATGTGTATTGGAATTAAGCTCAAGTCATCTTTCAATGTTCCACTCTCTCGATACCAATAATTACTTACTATTCAAGTAATATCTGAACTTGAATTTTCAATTTGAATCTTAAAACTCTATAAATGCTGCGTTTTTACAGCAGTAACGGTCTGCTTTGAGGGCTGAACAAAAAAAAACTATGATGTATATCATAGCTGTTCTTCGGATTGTTGTATTATATGTAGGTAATGCATTCGTCCTCTCGATAATTTATTTCCTATTTTTGCCTAACACAGAGCAAACATGGCGCGTCGTTATGTATATTTACCAATGCTGCGACACAAAGGCCACGGGCTCTTTAATCAACTTGATCCCGGCCGTCGGGTGGGCTTAGTGATGTATGGAGAGTATGTGCTACACTCCTCTTGTACCTAGTACTCGGATAGTTTATATCAGTTTCGTCATTTTGATAACCCGGTATTAACTTTAAGAAAACTGAATTATGTAGTGTAGGGTTTAAAAATAGAATTTAAGAGCGTATAAAAATTATGAAGCTGAATATGATAATGTGATTGAACTTTCACAAATACCGCACTGGATATTTTTTTTAGTGATTTTCGTTCTTTAGTGTTTTGTTAGAGTAGCCACTCTAGTTGTTGGCTTACTTACCAAAGTCCGGTTCTCCACGTATTCAAACAATTCGCGTCACTATTCTTAGTTGCTTGATTGTTGCCATCTGCCCTCCCGGCACCCGGGCGGCGCCCGGCCCGGCGCGGTGGCGTGTGGGCGCCCCACAGTTAGAATACATTTTATACGATTAACTAATGAAATTGTAATTGTGATTTGTCGGCCTCCGTACCTCTGGTCTCAACCGAGTTGTATTATGAAAGTCACGTTTGCACAGACCGACTGCTTAATTTTAAGGGTTTCTAAACTGAAAAGTTGTTTGGAATTCGTTGTTTCAGCTACTGTTTGTTAATTCAGAGAGTTTTGTGTTGTTGTTTTAACGACTAATAATATGTATTTGTACCCACCTGACAAGAACGCTTAAAGATATTTATGGATATCTAGATTTTAATTACTGTACTTCATGCACACTTGTTTTCTCGATGACGTTACGATAACATAGGAAGTTCTTGCTTAGCCTACTGATATTCAAGGCTTTGACACCAAACCCCTAACTACCCTTTCTTTATACAAGGCGATACAGAAAGTATACTTTAATCAAACGCTTCTTTACCGTATTTGTAATCATTGTGTAAAATCAGAATTTCGACAGGTCAATTAATAAAAAGCTTGTGGGCTCACGAAAAATCATTTTGTTGAGAACAGAATTATTTTATTTTAAATCGACATATTTAAATTCAGACCTCACATAATGATTGAAAATGCGCTAAAAGCGTACAGGTTTGTAAAGCATTACTCAATCAACCAGATATAATTAAATTAACCTGGTCGTGACTTATATTGAACATATTTTGAAAAAGAAATATATATATATTAAGAACAGTATCTTCAACTCCACTGGAGGGACTGGAACTTAGCTTGGCGATAGCTTATTACAAAATTGTACCGGAAAATGGAAAGGTTCCCGGGTTGGACGAAACACTCAAGTCCACGTGTATGAAGTCGGGAGAACTGCTAGCATATTATGTATGTTTTTTTTAATAAACTGCCTTGAAGTACAAATTTTAAAACATTAAAAACTCCAGTCACTTGTAGAAAATAATTGCAACTTAATAATGTTAACATTTTAAAATAATTCTTTTACATCAATTTTCAAACATTTTGATAACCAATTTAATAATTAATTTAGTTATACATACTTATTTGTCTCCATAAGAAAACCACATAATGAATCAGAGAACACAAAGCCGAACAAAACGTCCCTCCGTCCGAAACTAATTATCCTAACTCGATGTCAAATTAGTTTTTAATTGTTCAACGACCTTTTATGCGAGTACTTATCTCTTGCTACTAAATAAATTATTTTTAATTTGATATAATAATTTTCTATTCGTATTTTTATTAGGTATTATTTTTTTTTATTTGTGCACCATTTTAAGCCTTCAACAAATACTCCGAGCCGAGAATAAACTGGCGGATCAGACCGTAGATGCTTATAACTTTTGGTGTTAGTGGTTTATGATTTGAGGTTCTCTCAGACCCTCAAATCATAAACCTTCGATAACTCAGAGTCACTCTCTGTCATAAATTAATTTAATAACATTTAAATACCCAAAACAAAAGAGTAGTCGGTCTTTTGAGATGGCAATAAGTAACAATCACCGTGGCATCATTGTTCCAGTATCGCTACTTAGTGAACTATTATTGTACCTACAAGTAACTCCTCCACTCAAAACCACGATCTTCTCGTATTTATGTAAAGGATGCGGCAAGACGAATCAAAAAACAATCGCATTTTTTAAAGAGGACTTTTATATTGCATAGTGTGTCGTAATTTTAACTTCTGGAAAAATCAAATACTAAGGAATGTATTTAAAAATAATATTATATTAAGTAAATATCAAATATACCAAAGTAAGTAATTTAGTTACTGTTTAAGATCAAAATAAACATCAGTTACTAAGTCTAATTCTACTGATTCATTATATTAAACGGAAAGCCTCAAAAGCTGTTCCCGCATCTATGATAATGTTTGCTCGCTTCATTCTCAGCTCGTAGCGCCATTCACTTCCGAGAACCGTTCACTAGTTCGAAGCTCTTTAGTTAATTCCTAAGTAGGCGTTGTGCAAAATTATTCGGAGCTGTTATAATTAATTACTGAACTCGATCGTTCTTGCCAGCCGTTGTAAAAGTCCTTGGCAGACAGACAAATACAAGTATTTGTTTCGTCATTTCGGTGTGTATTCAAGCCCCAATATAGAGTAATTATGATAAGTAAAATTGTGTTATTCTGATGTTTTGTTAATAAGCTTAATTTAGCATTTCATGTTATAGCTTAGTATTATATTTTAAATAACAGCATCGTTTTATTTTCCTAAACACGGTATTTATTATTCTTCATGACATAAATAAATATAATGACATAACTTTTATCCAAAAACGGCTGCTCCATGTCTTTCCACTTTGTTTCGTATTGTAGCACTGACGAGGTCTCTTTATATAACAAGACGGTACAACAATGCACCATTTATGTAGTAGGGATCACTCGCTAATGTGGCACCATTTAATTTGGAGCCGTTGCCCACTCGGGCTTCGGGAAATTCCTCACTTCCGGTCCCGCCTGGGGGCTTTTCATGAGAAACGCCTGAAGATACTAATTTCCGGTTCGTGAAAAGCCTACGAGGCTTTTGGTTACTTTGTTAAATGTATTTTTTACTTTTTTGTTGGATTCCGATGAGATTCTAAAGTTAATACGTTAACGAAAGGTTTTGAGTAAGTATTGTTCTAAATCACTTGTGAAATTATTCCAGTTGTATTGATTTATTATATTAACCCGACTACTACACATTGAAATAAAACTAATTTTACGGATTTTATCGCGATTGTTTTGTTTTTTACTTTCCCGACATTTTGGCTGCTTTACAGTAACCAAGGCCACGGGACGGGACGGACCGCAAACAACAACTAAATATAAAAGTACCACAGTTCTAACTATGACACTAGAACGTCTAACAACTCAGTCCTCCCGTGACCGTGGTTGCTGTGAAGCAGCCGTAACGTCGGGAACGTAAAAAACTTAAAATACACGCAAAAAAATCCGTAAAATTAGTTTAATTTCAATGTGAATGTGTACTAGTCGCGTAAATATATAAAAAACCCCATTATGTATAACAGTAAAAAAAACAATTTCTGGACTAAATTAAAACATGAGTTTCCTACAAAATGTTCCTATAGCTATTGTTATTTTGGATTAACTTAATGTAGAACTTATCTTATTTTTATAAACAGCTGTCCTCTTTGTGGCTATCTAAGATGAGTTTCCATAAAAGTGCACAGAAGTTGAGAGCTTGCTACCTCACGTATCGTGGGTTCATACCTAACCGTAAGTTATTACCGTTTCAGATATAAGCTACTGAAAATGTCATTTTGAAGAAGCGATCTCCCGAGGTAAATATTTAAAATCTAGTATGGGTGGTGTCGTGTCACTTTATGCGAGCGATGTTCACCGTGTTGTAGAAATATATGACAAAGTTTATAGCTAACATAAAAATGTATAGAGAGATTCATAATAGGATAGATGGAGTATAATGTACCTCACTCACTGCTTCTCGGTATTTCCTAAAGTATCTACTTTATTATCTTAAACATAAACCTATCACCATAACCCGTAAACGAATTAACATCCCTTAACTGCGGACCTCAAAGAAGCCGCGCTCTCTATGCGAGCCGTTGCCGCGAACCGGAAATTAGAGCCTCCAGGCTCCAGAATGGATTTCCGGTCGACACTGAAAGTGGTCGGAGCTGCACTTTTATTTAACTTTTATTGCGAACAATTGCTGTTGTTGCTTTCAAAGGACAATTTAAGTTGACTAGTTGCAATTTATTTTATTGAGTGGTGTGTGTGTGTTTATGGACTTTATAAGTAGATACCACACTAGTATTGCGATTGCAGTATAACCATACCAGGCCCGTCATGACTTTGGTTTGTAATACTCAGCAATAGTATACGAAATACGCCTACAGCCAACAAAAGTGTCACGACTCCATAGCCCTATAATTGTAATGCGAGATGTTTATGTTACCAACGTGATACTATTAGATTTTTAATGTACTTGAATCAAATCCGAGAACTTTTATTAAACTGAGAACCCAGAGGCCAATTTTTTTTTATTGTTCATAGAAGCTAAGTATGTAAATATTTACTTAAGGAGCTAATTCCGCTAAGTTAAACAACTTAAAACACCAACATTAAGACATCCACGTTACCTAGCCTAAAACGGGAGTTAGTCCATAAAGCAACTTCTACTTTTATTGCTTTGAACTAGAGGTACCACACGTCAAATCACAAATACAGGATACGGTGCCCAGAAATCTTGTATGTAATGTTTTACCTAACAAACGAATTTTATAATTTTCAAAGAGAGTACGGTAAATAACAGATCAGTCAAACCGATAATGATAAAAAAATACCTTTTCGAATTAAGAAACGATTGTTTTGTTTTTAAATCTGTCTATTCATATCAGGACTTATCCGAGATTACTGAGATGAGATAGTTACTCTTGTCCTACCTGAGCTCGCAAATTTCGAATTTAGTGCCTTTCAAAGAGAAGGTCTTAAGTCGTAAACTTAACTTGTAATTTAAGGTTCCACAGGGAAACGGCTTATGTTGGCAGCTTCATGGTATTCCACACTCTTCTCCTAGATACGAAGACAGCAAAGTAAGAATAAGCAGACTGGTTTTAAAGTCAACTACATAAGGCTCAAAATGTTTCTGCTACATTTTTATTCATAGCACTGACAGAAACTAGATATATTATATAGTCCTAATCAACCATAAGAAAGGCATATGTCCAAAAGACATTAATGATTTTCTTGCTAAGAGTCCCGCGACATGCAGCCCCAAACCCACACTGTTCACAGCAAACAAATTACGCATTCACATCGCGTCCACTGAAAAATCTTTGTGAATTTATTTTTGCTCATCCCCGCATTAAAATCCGTGCGGAGGCAAGCCTTTTTGTTATTATTTGCCCCAGATACCGGCCCGGCCCGCCAACACTGGGCAGAGAGCGACAGGAGTAATGTTTTAATAAAATGTGAACTTTGTAAAAGCATGATTTGGTACATACGAGTCTGTTTCACTATTCGCCAGTAAGGAATCGTACTACGATTGCCTCTAAAATCCGCGTCAGGGCATGCTGTAGGACTCTTTGACAAACAATCAAAATCGTCAATGTCTGGATGCTATTAAAGTCAAATCATTTATTTCGTATAGGCCTACGGGGGCACTTACAAATTGTCATTACATTTTTTTTCTTAAGTCTACAACCGGATCGGAACGCGACCTCAACTGAGAAGATCCGGCAAGAAACTCAGCGGGCTTGTCTTTTTTTTTAAATTCATTTTTTTTTTTTTTTTTTATTATACCCAGAATGTATGCTGCACCTGTAGTTATCTTTACTTATGACAGTTTTTGAGCCTGGTGGCAAGATGTATGGTTTGATAGAACGCTAGCTCCTGGGCTACAGCGTTATAGTATCGAATTTCAGCAATGAATTTTAAGTGGGTATTGGCTGTTTTTTGGTTTTAGTTATTCAGGAGTATCTCTGTTTTCTATCTTTCTTCGATATACTTTATTGGTGATTACGATTGCTATGTTTTCAATCATTTGTTTTTGGCAATGTTTATTCTTTTGTTTCACTGGAATTCGAATTTGTGTTCTGTTACCAAAAAACTATTTAATTTTGTTGCGAAGCAGAGGAATATTTTAACGGTAAAATAAAAGCTTTAATTCAAGTTGAATGATATATTTTTTATAATTCTTTAGAAAAAGAAATAAACGACCTCCACAAAATAGTGAACGATTGTTTAGAATGGTATTGTATAGAGAACTTTTATTTAAAATCCTTAAATATGTCTAAAGTCTTAACAATTTAATTGCAAACTTATACATATCAGAAGTATACTACTGTACGTAATTTATAATCAGAAGTTAGCATATATTTTCTTTATTCAAAACCAAACATTATCTCTATTCAATTTCAGATAGCTAAATCAGAACTTAAATTTGTTTGTTCTAAAACACATACTCGTAATTTAATATTTTGGAACTAAAGTTTCGTTGAGACCTGTGTTTCGTTTTAAGTAGATAGTTTGCAAGACAACCAATATGATATTGCAAGGGAGATACCTACCCTATACCTTTGGATGCCTTTAGAGTCCCGCACTTTAGGGTGCCACATTTCCTTCCACGATACTTTTGGTACATGACCTCTTTCAGTTAAAACCTTTCCTACATGAAGGCCAGCTTTGAATTGAAACCCGTTCAGGAATATCTTCTTCTCAGAATTATATTACGACTGGAAGTCAGGGGTTCTCGGTACACTGGTTATTAGAATGCCAAAAGCGTGGCGCACATAAATTATCTATCTTTTGATACTTTGACGAGTTTTCTCGGTAATTTGTAATTTGCCGGCGTTTTGGACGGTATTTTATATGGACGGTATTAGTAACTTGTGCTCAGAGGCGGAAGTACTTTTCTGTTTTTGATTCCTTGAAGATTTTGTGTTTATATATATCTACTAGTATGTGCAAATGCAGTATGACATTTCACTCTAACGTGTTTTTATAAAATTTAAGTCACAGAGAAACTTCCTATTTATATATTTAACTTCCCCCATCTCAAAAATTATGCAATATTAAGAACTGTAGCCTATTCTGACAGTGATTTCGATAGGATATAAAGAGTGGTAGATACCAAGATGATTATCTAATACCTTTTTGTAATTTCGGGCGAAGTTCACCAGCACTCTTGATATCCGCAAAAGCTGCTCCTCAAACCTAATATCCTAATATATGCTACGCAAGAATCACTTTATATTATTCATAGTGTAGTACGCACGTTTGACTCCATCTGAATATATCCGTGATTCCCCTTTACGGCTCCACCGAAATGTGTTTATATGCTCCGTGTCTCGCCCAATCCCTTTTATGCTCTGTTTATGGGACTCACGGATTGCGAATCTTTTTTTTTGGTTTTAATTTAGAATTTCTACTATTTTAGTTAGTTCATAAAATGCCGACAGAGAGCACCGACTCTCGGTCAGCTAGCATCGGTTGGCTGTGAATTTGGTGCTGACCATTGTCCTCTAATAAAGGTACAAACCGCACTATTGGCAAATAAGGGTGATTTTAGATGTTTACAATAGTATATTTCGGCAGGAAAATCTGATTTACACCTAAAAAAAATAACATGCTATTTAGCATTTTTAAATAAAACTAATTTTGCTGATTTTTTCGCGTTTATTTTCTGTTTTATGTTCCCGATGTTTCGGCTGCTTTACCGCAAAAGTTATTTTATATCAATGTGTTTTATTCGCGTATATAAATATACGAAATCAATTTGCAATTTTTCTAGAGGATTATTGTTTTACTGTTAGGCATTTTAGGACAAATATGGAATCAGAGATGGGTCTTATTACTGCATTAAAGCAACTTTTTCTACGAGGAAATTAAGAGCCGATAGTTAACAAGGCAAATAAATAAGTACCAAAGGTTTACAAGTTGTGATTTATCTTATCTTAAGGTAATATCAGAAACGTTTCGCTGTTCTCTGATTCCGCCTGTTTTCCCAAATGTATAACGTATGACCTCAAAATGAAACAAAAGCACCATTAAATTCATTTGTGGAATGATTAAGTAACGTTCATATTTTTTCATTTGACATCATTCACTCCGCTCGGAATTAAAGAGAACTTAAACGTCTAAACACATTGAAAACATTTACTCGAGTTTAGTAATTGTGTCTCGCCTCCCGTAGACGTTGAACGTCGCGCACATCATAACATATTAATTCTCTTAACAGTGTATTTGAAGTTCCCCAATACATTGCATTGCCGATATATTAGAATTCCTCTTAAATTACATGGTTGCACCTACCTGACGTTCTCTTAGATTTCTTTTTTTTCGCACGAGTGCTTTTGGTGACATAGTCGAGTCGAGAAGAATGGATGAACGTTCTTTCTGTCTTTGCCGAGTGAACGTGAAATGTAATAAAAATGAACCTTCGGTCCAATGAACATTTTCCCGTCTGATATCACCTTTAGGGCCTTGTTTTTGTATTTTAAATCGCATTACGCGAAACAAAGACACCCAACCACGTGCTATATACCTATAGGTTTATTGCGCCACATGTGGCCGGAATGTGTTTCATATTGCTGTATTTGTCTCTCGTACTACACATTACCGTAGGGCGACCGACAGCACAGTGTTTTAAAAGATTCCGAGAATAACAGGGCTCTTCGTATAATGTGATTAGATTGAAATCAAATTAAATTGGGTTAAAAGAAATAACAGGTTTTTACTTTCTATCAGTGTCGTTAATCAATATTAAACAAATTTTAATGTTCTAAAGAATAAATAGTGTTCATCACTATACTTACTTACGGTTGCACTGATTCGTAAGCTATGTATCGCGTGGCGGTCCCTGACATCCGAAGTGGGCCTCAAAAAGTTTTTTTTTTTAAATTTAACGTAATATATTTTTAGGTAGACATTGACAATGAATATATGAACCCAATAAAACGATTAAAGCACTCTAACTGCGTATTGTTCTCGCTAAATGCGATTTAAAAGCACAAAAAGTGGTTGAACGTCCCACCCCTTTCGCGTAAAAAGTAAAGGCTTTGTAAATGCATTAATTCGTATGCTTTTTTAAGCGCAAAAGAATATAAGTAGGGGAACATTAAAAAAGGGGTGCAGTAAGTATTAGTCAAGTTAATAAAAACATACTTTAATTCAATATCACAAGCCATGACGTATAAGTGTCATTTTGAATCTTAGTTAGTCTTCATTTGTAAGCTTCATTACATCAAAAGATTGTTACGATTTACGCTTCGACACTCACGATTTAAATATAGATTCTCTAAGTAATTATTAGTAAAGTGTACTTTATCTATATAGCTCCATCGTAACTGCCATATCTTAAAGAATCTAAACTGAAAATATTTTATTTCGAAATAAAACATACTCCTAAAAAGATTTCAAGAAGTCGCTTTCATTCTACCGTCATTTTCTTTCATAACACAACTAAAGCAAAAGGAATTGAGTAAGTAGCACATTCTTTGGTGCCCGTTCAGAACGCCGCGAGAGCGGCGCGTGTCGGTGCAGCAAAAAAAACCGGCCAAGTTCGCTACAATCCACGCCTAACGAGCTCTCTGGGTAATTAACTATTTGTTTCGAAGTCAAAGAGTAGAGTTTTGCCTCGTTCCGCGTTTTGGGACAAGTTTTAAGAGCTAACTGGTTGGTCATTTATGACTTGAAAAATCTATTTTCTTAAGCATTTAATAATACAAGGTATTCAATTACATTTATAAAAACCTTATTAGAAGCCTAATATCAGTGCCTATAAGTATTGCAATCACGGAAAAAATCTCACATAAATAAATAAGTTTCTGCTAAAATTAAAAAAGCTTGTTTGTTAATATACCTGCAATTAAGAGGTTTTAGTTTGGTTTGCTGCCAGCGTTTTGGGCACCCTCCCGGCCGGTGGTAGTGGGGATTTGTTGAGTGCATTTTGAAATCAGCCTAATTTTAATTTTAGTAAATAACTTAGTATATCGTATAGTTGTTTTTTTCACCTGCAATGATTGTTATTAAAAACAAATAAGTTAAGTTTGCTAACATTACTTCATCAATATAACTCGTATAAATTAGCTATAACCATGATATCAACAGATTATGTTATTTTCAATTAAAAAAATGTGTGCTGCTTATAATCAACTCTATGTAGCAATGTGCTCGTGTCTTTTAATAACTAAACTGACTTCAAAATATTTAAATGTGACTTTGTTAAAATTAAATAAAAAGAAAATATAGGTAAGTATATAATTAAATGCAATAATAGCCGAGCCATAAAGGTATATTGCTGGTTCCATTTTTTCCGTGATGTTAATGGCAAATAAAACCTTAAAAATATATAACGAGAGATTCATGCGTTTTTGTGACACTGTATACTATTATCGTATCAAGCTTCCAAACTAAAATCCTTTGATAAAGTAATGTTACATATTCATGTACTATCTGCGGTGACTTGGCCCACGCACTAATATTTCAACCCCGAACAGACGCGGCTAGAGTTTTTAACTTGATGAAAAACACAAATGTGGTTTTTAATTCAATTTTTTTAACGTGACTTAACACATACAGGCTTTTTGTCGCCGCGTTAAAATCTAATAGCAGGTGAAAATAATTCTAGGATAATTTTATAAATTATACTTTGTTTAATCAGTGGTGTGAGAATTGGGAAAATAATATTTTTTTAAGAATTTTAGGAAGATTTTTGTGGAAACAGAATGCTGGTGTTTCATATCCATAAAGTTTAACGTCGTTTATTATTCATCGAAAACATAATTAAATATTAAATAAGTGCCTAGTTAGTTAATTTCATTTTCATGGCTATTTACTAGGACTTTATAGTATATTTCGTGTACGTACCCTAATACACGCGATATTTTTCAAGCACGGCTCTATGTATAGATAAGTCAAAGAATCATTAAATTTGTGACCAGATATGGCAAGTGACCTAAAGATGTAGCAGTCACTGGAGTACTTCACAAAATGTTATGTCAATTGTATGCCCCTGGGTGTAAAAGAAGTGGAGTTCTGATTCTTCTGACCTTGGCTTAATTAATTAAGATTGTTAATAATTCGAAGTGTAGGACGGCCCCCCACAAGGTGGACTGATGACATCACACGCGTCGCAGGAAGCCGGTGGATGCGAGTGGCGGAGGACCGTGATGTGTGGAAGTCGTTGGGGGAGGCCTATGTCCAGCAGTGGACGTGCATATCGGCTGATAGATAGTTAATAATTCAAGAGATATTCAAATGAAATCATAAAAATACACTTCATTTATGTAAGCAGCCCATACAAATATATTTCATTCATTTTAATACTTTTTTTAAGACCAAAAACTTCATATCTCACCGATTTTAACAGGCGTCACTCACATTTGTATACCGCTACTATTATACATTAAAAAGCACTTTTATTAAGTTTTCAGGTTTACTTTCGAGATATTAAAAGTACCTGCTACATAATAATATCGTATTATATATTATGTAAGGGTTCTTGACATGGGTCGCGGCTTGTTCCCAGTGCGCATTTGTTTAGTTTGCGAATAAAAACAAAAAGCGAACAATATTTTAGACCGGAATGTTTGAATATGTGTTAAACTGCTAAAGGGTATTTTCAATGAGAATATATTTTCGACGTTGAAAATTTGGCGTATTTTAAATTTGAAATGAACAACTAGGAATATGAGATCACATTATATAATCACGTAGGGCTACGAGACAATGCGTACGCGAAACAATATTTAATAAAATGTGCTGTTTATTCAACTTATATGATAAATTATTCATGGTATTTTAACACCAAGTGCCCAGTAATGGTGATGAAAACGAGCCATCGCTATGTACAGAACTATATAGGTACGTCTAGAAACAAGTCGTTCGTAAATATATTCAATAAATCTCGAAGATTTCCTGTATAAATCTTCAAACTTTCAAAACACCGCATCTGATAATCACAAAAATGTCTACGCCAGAAATAATGTCAATATAATATTACTCGTCTCGGATTACAATATTAATTTCATCGTGAATGAATGGATCGTTCGAGAAGCTAATAAGCATTTACATTGGGACTGTAAAAGGCATATCGTACCGAGTCATTCCGAGTCGTGCCGAGTCGCGTGGAATCGCTCGGCGGGATTCATTCACACGCGGGCGTGCGTAGCCACGTCATGAATAATTGACGCTCGAACTGGGAGCGAGCCGTGGGGCAATTTTAATTCTACTCTCAGATATGGTAAATAGCAACCCTGATTTTTCGGATCTACAGCTACAGACGACTTTGAGGGGTTGTATGGAAATTCTGTTATAGGGTGTGTGATGTTGTATGATTATTGATATTAGTTGCATATTATATTAAGAGCGAGTAAACCTTGACACCCTATGTTTTCTTTTCTTGACATTCAAATTAATTTAACAAATTATGTGAAACAAACTCATAATCCCACTAATATTATAAATGTGAATGTTTGGATGGCAGATTATTTGTTACTCAATCACGCCAGAACGGCTGAACGGATCTGGATGAAATTTGGCATAGAGATAGATTATAGTCTGGAATAGCACATAGGACTTTTTATCCCGTTAAAATGTATGATTCGCGTGGTATAGATTTGTTTTTATTTTACATAGAGCAAAGGATCGACATGATTTTGCATACGAAGTGGTAGTTTAGGGGTCAGAAAATGACATAGGCTCATTTTTATTTCGGAAAAATGTACGGTTCCTATGGGATAGACATACTTTTTAATATGGCTATAGCGCTAAAACAACAATACAAAACTGTCTTAGAATTTAACATTCACTGAGTGTTGTACAAACCGCCTCGGGAGCGGGTACACAGACTAAACAAATTCACATCGATACGGGTATCGCGGTGACAGAGTGCACAAAGGACCGACGCAAAACAAACTAGCTGCAGCGAACCGACTATCCTATAGTTTTTCCAGAATAGGGATGGATGCGGTAAAATGTATTCGTTTTATCGATATCGACAACCGTGATATTTAAATAAAACTGGAACTGGCTATTGGTTACTTTCAACACATATCTTTAAATTATTTGAAATGACACAATTATTTTACTCAGTAGTTGTTTGTAGTTAAGTTTATAGTCTAAAATGCTATTAACAGCCATTAGGGTAGGTAATATTATTCTCATAGGACAAAGTAACTGCCTATTTTTTATCGATACAGAGAGTGGGAGAGCGCTCATGTTCTGCTCATTTATTTAGTCATTTATTAAAAACATCAATAAATAATACAAACTGATTTTAAATAGGAACATGATTTATTGTTATTAATAGTGCCAAATCGTTCTTATATAGTTTAGAATTTATCAAAACCTTATCTATGTCGATACGTGCAAGGCACATCTCTATTCTGCGTAACAAAGAGATGTGTACCTCGTACCTCAGAGGCAGCTTAATTCCCGAATTCGCAACATATTTGTATGTATGACATAGTTTGTATTCTCAAGTGTAGGTATATTTTTGTAAGTTTTTATGAAAATACAATCACTGCATTATAAGCGTATAAATGCGAGATTGTGCCGACAAAAAGGTTTCTATTTAACTGAAGTTAAAAAATATAACTATTAATCTCGAAACAGTAGTCTAAAACTGAATATTATGTTGTAGTAACTTGTGCCAGATTGGAGTATTTTATCCCGCATAGTTGCAAGTAGATGATTCTTAGACTTTCATTAAATATCTAGATATGCATTATTACATTACTCACCGTAAGGATATTCTAAACGAAACAGGACACCTAAACAAAAAAAATATTCTCTTTTAAATGTGCCTTCATCCGGGCAAACGGCAGCGGCCCGTGACGACACGGTATCCCACCTTCCGTTAAATTTACTCCGACAATAAGGCCCCCGGGAATTGCGAACACCGTACTATGATGTTATCCCGGAGTGACCGCGGGACCTTCAATCTACCCGACTTGATGCTACAAGGTATGAGAGGTTAGAGGCTTATGTTAGGCTCTAAAATTTGGTAACTGTCCAACTGTTTTGCCTCGCTAGCGGTAAACGCAAGTATGCAGAGCTGGCTACCAACCTTCGCTAGCTGGAGAGTGCGTCAAGAATGATGATGAGAATGAGAATAAGGAGGCGATGATTTGAGGTTAATTAGAAGCACTCAAATAGGCCCTTTCATCGGGAGTCGCTTATAAACGCAACTCCGACTACCGGCTTTACTAAACCTGCTTTACTGAACCTATAACTGTTAGGTATGCAACCTACGTTGTGCGAATGTGTAAGACCATAGAGTGACACATGTCACTCTGCTTACGCCTGTTTGTGTGAGACATGTTCGCCTAGCCCTGCTGTACCTAAATATATAATAGTGGCGACGAGGATGGGATATTAGACCCATTTTACCCCCTCATTATGTCTGTGGGGTATACTCTGTCCTTTTTCGATCATCAAACCCAAGATTGGGATACATTTAGATGTAAAATTAATCAATGGTTTATTGCCAATGACATTGTCGATGCAAAGGACGCAGCGGGCATCAAACGACGGGCGATCTTGTTGAGCACGCTCAGCGATGGAACTTTCAAGCTGGCAGTGGACCTTGCGCAGCCTAAGGATCTGCAGCAGGTGCCGTATGAGGACATCATTGAATTGTTGAATCGTCATTTCACCGTAAAACGTTGCGGTTTCAGTGAGCGCTATAGATTCTATGCAGCTTCTCAATTGTCATCGGAATCCTTTACGCAATGGGCCGCTCGTCTTCGTGGTTTGACTGCTCATTGCAGTTTTTCGAACTTAGAGGAGGCACTACGTGATCGGTTTGTGATGGGTATGCTGCAGGGACCCGAACGGGAGAAATTGTTTGCACAAGACCTCAGCGGGCTGACTCTTTCGAAAGCAATTGACTTAGCGGAAAGTATCCGCTGTGCACGTGCGGGAGCTGCCACGACGGTCTGTTCAGCGAGTTCGGCGCGACTACAGGAGCAGCTATTTAAAGTGACATCTCAGACCGGTGAGAGTGTGGATCCAGATCATGAGCCGTGCGCGACGTGCGGCCGAACCAATCACGTGCGCCTCTGGCGCCCTGGAAGTATCCTCAGCAACCGTTTTATAGGATCCATATGGACTTTCTAGGTCCATTCCACAGTAATGTTTTCCTAGTTGTTGTAGATGCGTACACTAAGTGGGTCGAAGTGTTCACTATGGGCAGTAATGCCGGCACGGCTGCTGTGATCGATAGCCTATGTGAGTTTATGTCTCGTTTCGGGTTGCCTCATACTATAGTAAGTGATAATGGCACGGCGTTTACGTCACAAGAGTTTTCGAATTTCTGTGCATTAAATGACATAGCGCATGTGACGTCTCCTGCGTATCATCCAGCCAGTAACGGGCAGGCGGAGAGTTATGTTAAAGTAGTGAAGAAGGGGATTCGTTCTTGCTTATTAGGCAGCAAAAACGCTAGCAATTTTAAGTCTAGGCTTGGGAAGTTTTTGTTTGATTATCGGAATTCAATACATTCCACTACTGGATTTTCGCCTGCCCAGTTAGTTTTCGGCCGGAAGCTTAGGTCACGGTTGGATTTACTTAACCCGCTATCGCCGCCCTCGTCCACTGACCTGGTTGTTAATGTGGAGAACAAACAGTCCTTGCAGAGTAAACAATACAACGGTCAAAATAGAAAACCGTTTAGTACAGGAGACTCTGTATTGTACAAAAAGTTTTTGGAGAACAAAAAATTTTCCTGGCGTAAAGGTACCGTCATTAAGAGAACGGGCAAAGTGACTTATTTGGTCGAAGATGCTGAAATCCCAGGCTTGATAAGGAAAAAACATATAGATCAATTAAATATTTTTAAAGGGTTGTCATGCCAACCAGACACAACCTGGTCATGTGAAATTGGCTTGGAAGATTTGACTTGTTCAGTAGCTGATGCCTCTCATGTCGGCTCGCCAGGAATATCTTCGTCCACTGTTGGGGAGGAAGGACCGCCCGTAGCTTCGGAGCGTGATGAATTTTACGACGCCCAAACAGAGCAAGCAAATGCGAGTGTGCACATGGAGCTCCGTGACATTCCCAGAGTGGACTATAAGAAGTATTATTAACATGTTTAGTTTAGAGTTACGTTATTGTTTGTTAAGCATGTATGGTAGAGGTTTAGCTATGGGGGAGGAATGTTAGGTATGCAACCTACGTTGTGCGAATGTGTAAGACCATAGAGTGACACATGTCACTCTGCTTACGCCTGTTTGTGTGAGACATGTTCGCCTAGCCCTGCTGTACTTAAATATATAATACCAGGTTTCATAATAATCCATGCGGTAGATTTTCCGTGCTGCGTGAACAGACAAACAAAAATTCCAAAAATGGTGGATGCGGCTTCTCTATCGGCTATAAATAATGTCCCCTGTGATTATTAGTTTTTAATTTTCAACGTAACGACACGACTAAATATAATATGATCGTGTAGTGACTCTCGTGGCTTGTACCATCAGCTATTTTTCTGATTAGCATCAGACGCTGCCCTTAGGCCTACCTTTCGCCGTTCGATCATATTGACCGTTTATGCGTACCTTTTGACATCCATTGCAAATATATATAGCTGCTATATTAAAAGTATTTCATATTTTTTTCTGTGAATAGAAATAATTTATTAGCAAGAAATAGCGTTCTAAATTCTATAACGACAATATAGTCAGATATGTATTGTGCATTTTAGACTTACTTGCATTGGTTTCTATGCGGTAAAAATACGTATAGCTTCTGAATTCTTTAAAAAAATATTATAATCATATTTTTTTGTACATACAGTACCTTTTTTTCCCAACTGGCAGCACCGCTACGCATCTCCAATGTTGCCGGCTGCCAGACAGTAGCCTGTTAAGTCAGCTGCAATCTGAATCGACTCACTTATTAAGCGTCGTCATGAATACCGGATTAACTCGGCAGCGGCCGCTAATTAATTGAGATATTAAATAAACAGTCACTCTTTGAATGTTACCTATTAGTTGCTGAATTTGTGAATTAAAAATGCTGAAGTTTAAATGCAATTCTTGAATTACAAGCTTGAAGTGAAGTTGGAGTATACTCACTTTTATATGGAGATGACATTAAAATAGTAGGAAACACTCTTGCCTTTGTGGACATAGGTTCCTTTATAAATATCACGTGTCATATTTGTATGCTAACTCATTTTGTTATTTAACCGTGTTCAAAAAGGAGGAGGTTCTCAATTCAGTCGTATTTTTCCCAAACTACATTTTCCTACAAAATCAAATAATCCTACTATTCCTAGGCATGGCCAGATTAGATCATAACTTTAGAAGTCTGTCTTCCTGTCCAATTCCAAGAAAACAGAAACCGTAGAAACTTCTCGTATTAGGAAAATTATCTTAGAATGTAGGTAGGAAGTTCTGACCCAATTCTTTAAATGTAAATATTTAAACTGATAAGCAGAGGCGATAACAGCTTTTTCATTTAGAGCTAATTTCCATAAAAGATGATGTCCTTTGATGATATACTTTGAACATTAAATATTAAAGGGAAATAGAAGGTTCTGATTACGAATATACATGTACACTTACTAATTTACAGAAACCAGTTTTTGTTTGAACAGTATTTTAAATACGAGTATAGATAATATGTAGTAAAACTATTAAATTAATGGTTTGATAACATTGAGTGAAAGGGCCTTTTCACCGTGGATATATTTTTATTAGGTAGATCCTAAATCATTGATCCACTCTTTTTCTCTCTCTTCTCATCATTCTCTCAAGTCTTTGATGTTAATAGTTTTGCGGTTCTTGCTGGATAATGCTTGTTGATTCAATTGTAATACATGAAGCAATCTCTAAAAATCTGTACGTAGATTTATACTGACATTCATAAAATAGTTAACTAGTGTAAATCACTGTCTCGACTGCGATCGCCCTACAGCACTAAGAAAGGTAGCTGTTAATGTAGAAACTTACACTCACAAAAACCCAATAACGCTGGGTACGCACCCTCTGATAAAGTACTCAGTACATAACTCATCGAAGCCAACCTCTCTCCTGGAAGCCCTCAGATTGCGAGCGATTTATGTTACACACGCGCTGTTTGTATTAAGATTTTTATCCATAAAGTGACGAATGATATCATTAAAATGTTGAGTGGTGTCATTTTGTAAAGGTACATGTAGCAGTGGTGTGAGGGTTTGCGGCCAAAACATGAGAGTTATTATCACTCTGCGTAGGAGTGGCGATTAACGTAGATTGGCTGACAAGATCCAAAATTAATAGAACTAAGTGGCAAGCGCTGGGAGAGGCTGCTGAGGATAATCATTTCGCATGGTATGTCGATTGAAAGATAATGCGCTGTAAAGCCGACAGTAATATACTTCACAGTTTCATCAAGATTTGATATTGATCAACAGCTTAGCACAAACTCGCAACCGTGGGCTCCACATTCATACTGGAGTACCTATTAATTGTGTAGAGGCAACCCTAACGTGCCTATGTATTTATGAACACCATGTTAAAAATTAAGCCGCCATTACTGAGATGGTTAATATATTGTTTGTTGTGTTACATGCAATAAATGACTTTGAGTTTGAGAAATGGTTCTGATTCGACGCTTTTAATTTATGACTGCTTGTTGAGATAATGATATGAAAGTTTTGTTTTAATAAGAGGCTTAAAGTGTACATGAAGATTAATAATAAAATTGCTACTTGAAATAATTTGGGATTTGTTCGTTCATCATCGACATCTTTCTTATGTCAGGCAGATTTATTTATATTTCTTTAAATATTAATATTTGTATGGATGCTTACGTGTGAGGGTTGCTATTAAAACGAACTAGGAAGTATCCCAAATGAAGCAAACTAAAGGTGCAGCTAGTATATACGAGAAAGTATGGTTTATATATTAGATACTCAAGATAAGGTAACCTAGCATATTTTCAAGCAATCGTTCTACAAATAGCTATCGTTTCTTTAACTAAGTTCTCCGCCACCAACAGTGTAGTGTTTCTTTCCTTGTTTACAGCCAGTACCGATTTAACACTAAAATTTCATGATATGCTGACTACTTGTGATAAACGGATAGATGTGAATTGAGATTCTTCTCTAAAAGTTTTGTTTTGCCAATCTTAGCACGAAGCGCTGAGATGACCTATTTATTATATTCAATGAAAGCAATTTCCGTTTTTATATTGAAAAATTCCACAGCGTAAGCTAAAAAAGATACCTTACATCCCAATCCGGAACAAAATTTAATAGCCGACAATAATAACCGGATAGGGTCTAAAATTATCATAAGCTGAGACCGTCTTTCGGGGAAATATTAGACACAAAAATGTCGATAGCGATTCACTCGAACTCAAACTTTATCTCAAAGACATAGAGTAGCACTGCGATGCAACAAATAAGTTGGTAGCAACTAGCCTGCGTATATCGATAGGCACTGAATGGATCGACAGACCTATTTCATGTATTATTCATAGTTCGAATTGGTGTTGGTCTAAATTGGAGGTACAATATCGTACAGGTATTGGAATTTTGAAAAAAATCTTCATTCTTTCACGCACAGAGAGTGCGCTTTGTCTTTTGTTTGTCTTCTGTGTAGGTACACTGTAACAAAGTGGTAACTGGGCTGTGTATGTACGTTGCAGATATAAAATAATAATAATAGCTGTTTGTACGTCTCTGAGTCTAAAGAAATAATTGAAAATTATAATAGAATCCTTCTGTGTATGTCTCTACATATACAGAAGAATTCTAAAATAATTTTCAGAGCTGTTTGTGCAAACATTACAAATACTTCTGAACTAATTTCAACGGGTTTATGGTTAAATGACCTCTGAGGTCAAGCTGCAGTGCTAAATAAATACCATGTTTGAGTCGCTCATTAACCCAAAAATTTCATCTACTTTTAACTTTTACAAGCTGACTCTAAGCTCCAAGATCTTGATACACATGTTTATCTGTATCAAAACCATTGCGCTCCATTCCTTCCTAATTTCTTAAAAAGCTGGTGAAGGTCTTCATATAAACTGCAATGGTAAGTGAAAACATCGGAATTTTCGACTGATCAGATTGACAGGCATTTATTTTATTTATCACTAGCTCAGCGAGTGCCCGCCGCGACTTTTATAGCGCCTCCTCGCTGGCAAAGTGAATTTTGATGTGGACCCCCTTTTATGTGTTCCAATGAAACGTTTACAGTTTTCCTTCGTTTGTTTCTTTTTGTTTTTTTTTCTCTCGTCTGTTGAATTGTGATATTGGTTGTTTGTTTTTTGGGTGGTTTTCCGCTGAACTGCCTGAAACCTGCGCGTCTTTAGCGCAATTGTATTCGTTGTATGAAGACAGAATTCCGATATTTAGATTTTAAAAAACAAACGCTGTTCCCAACAAGAAGACAATTGTGAACTTAGTAATTATTTTTTTTTGTAAATTTTAACTACGTATAACAAATTCCCTAAAAAGGCGCAGGGTTAAGGGTTAGTATACCCTATCTGAATCACGATGTACACCCAACTACCTCCTAACCTACTCTAAAAGAAGGAACTATAAATATCTTCCACCGTGATTTTTGTTTCGTAGAAAACGTAATCCAATTAGCAGCTCAATCATTCAATCGGCATTCATTCGCAGAATAAATTGAATCGCGTCAGCCTCTCTAGTTTCTGGTTTGGAGAACTCGTTTCAAACAAAACAAAATTTGCACCGCAGACGTGAAATTTTAACACTAATTATTAAGATATGAACTTGCGACTCACCCCATTGCCGCATGGACCACGGAACATAAAGATCTTTCTACGCATTGGATTCTTGATAAATCTTATGACATAAGTGGTGAGAATAATGTAAAATTTACTAGTATTTTTCAAAAATACCAAACAATGTACTGATCATACTTTACTTGTTAAATATGCGCAGTCTAACATAAAAAAGTAAATATACGTGTCGAGTTGAGATCCTCCTCCTTTTTTACCGTCGGTTAAAAATATGACAATGCCTGATTTAAGAGGTCTATCTGACTATGCATAATTAACAATGAAAATAATCGTATTCATCTGAATACCATGAAGTAACAGACTCACCACATTATAGTACAAGCCCGGTACAAGCCCGGTCCTTTTTACGTACCGTTTCGGTACATAAGCGTCTTCCATCTCTCTCGCACCACAGATTTCAGAAATGAGTTTGACAGCGACGGCATGTTAGAAGTTCCTGCTTACCCTACAGTTATTGTTATCGACGTAATATCGACGAGCCACGAACCTCAGTTATTAGAATCTGAGAGTCTGGGCTTTCAAGAGCAGCCCTTCTAACTTTGTTTTGCGTCTAGCTGAATTTTATTAAAACACTAGCCGGGCCCGCGACTTCTTTCATGTGATTATTTCACCATCCTGTCTAGTGGAACATTGGTTCAACAAGATAGGATTGCAATTTTTTTCGGGAAATATAATGATATTTTCCGTCGTATTAATTCGCGCTATCATTGGACATATTTCAGTTAAATCCACTTATTTAAATATGAGAAACAGAATTAGGCTATCCTAACCATTTTCATCATGGATAAAAAGTATCCTAATTGTTGACCTTATATGTTTGTTATAAGTTATCACTATGTCATGTTCCATCAAATGGCGAACTCACCCTTGGTATTAAAATGAAAGTACCATTCATATTTTTGAATAATATATCCTATGAACGGATACGTCTGAATTACAATTTTATTCACCAACTATTCCTTGAAATACACCCAACATATTTTCTGGTGAAAACTGCGCTCCGATTTGACCGTCGCTACAATTCTAACAGTATTTTTGCATACAAGTAACGAGTGACGTGCCGAAGTGCCGGGCGGTGTCGGGCGGTGCCGGGCGGCGTCGGGAAGCGTCGGGCGGCGCCGGGACGTAACGAGCGGACCGGAACGGTCCTGTTTGTTATAGCGCAGGAGCGGGCTAACAACTGTTTTTATTTCGATTACCGTATTGCAATTTGGTAATCTCATCAATTCGAGTAATCAATATTTTGTGCACTGAATGCTTCGTTACAAAGTTGACGCTGGCTGGCCTTGTCGTTATCACAAAAACCTTAAGGATTTGATAATCTCCACTTTCTTTGAAGTACTTTCTACACTACTTTACCTTCTAAAAAATTTATAGTTATTTTTTTTGTTGACAGAAGTGGCAGTAAATCTGGAGGATCTATCTTGAAAATAATCAAAGGGTTCTCTTATTATTTTATCTACATATTACTATCAAACTACCCTCTATTTGATCTCTGTCCTAATAATATATAAATGTTTGTCTTAGTAATTTCACACTTCATGTTTATAAATACAAATTTATATTATTACAAAACACCTTCAAATTTACAGACTACCTACACGAAATATTTTAAACAATATTACTAAGAGCAGGCGGCTCGCTGGAGTCCCTCCTATCTCCATTGTGCCTGAGCTAGTGCGTCACGGAATTGGATGTGCGCTGGCGAGCTAACAGCACTACGTTTGGAAACGAAATTGGGCACATTTGAAGTGCACGGCGAGAAGATGAGTAGAAATAGTACAGTCTACCAGAGTCTATGCGGTAATGGATATGGTAGTCGACTTAAATTGAAAAACATCCTACCCATGCGATAAACAAAAGCTGATAAATATATTTTTATCTGACTGATAGAGCCATTTCGTGGAGCTACCTCTGCTTGATCAGTGAGTGGGCCGGCCGTGGCAAAAGCTCGCGCTTCCTTGCCCATACGCTGTCATGAGTAACTTGCCTTGGTCAGCCCGATTGTATATCGATGCATAAACTCTTCTTAGATTAACACTGAGAATAAACAGAGTGCAGCATATACCTGATGCAGTCTTGCGTACATTTAAAATATCTCACATTTTGTTAATTTATTTAGTTGTATGACCTTTTAGAAAACATCACCATAGCACCACAGACGGATCTTAACGTATTCCATGTTGTTATTCTTTGTCTATGTACAATTCTTTATCATCAAAAATCAAAGTTGTTTTCGTAATAAAGTCAATTGATTTTAGATCGAGCTCCCGGACCTTCTAAGACAAGATATACACAGCGAGGGGCACAAAGAATCAATCGGACAGCGGCGAAGCTGTTTTTTTTTTCAATCAGTGGACGTCCTTTGAGATTTCATGTTCACATTTCAATGCAAACCTCTCAATATGCCACAGTCTAAATAAACTGAGAACAATTATCTGTTGTACGGGTACCTTTGCTCTTTTTGAATAAAGTCGTTTCTCTACTCTGTGGTATTCGGTGTCTTATTCTGCACGAACATCAAGTGTAGTAGTTAGAAAATAAATTGAATATCGGAGAGTGGCTGAGATCCCTTCGCATTTCGCTCCCCAGATTGAGTGTGGCTTTATTTTAACTCGGCACATCGTAAATGTTAAAGTAAGGTGAAATTATGGCCACAGAGCAATATATACGTAGAGGATAATGGAAGGTGGGCATTGGTGTTTACGAGAGCCTGAGTGTAGTGTTGGAACGGCCTATAAATGACCTGTTATTTTAAAGGAGGTTAGATCTAATGAAGATAAACACATAGGCAAGGACCGTGCAAAGGGTTAAACATATTATTTTTATTTGAAGTTGTAATTTTTGCTTTCAACCAATCAAATATGTCTAGTATTTAGTTGAAAAGTACATAGATCCCTGTTCTACCTGTTACCTGTTAATTAACATTTTACAAAGACGCTTATACACCATACAAATAATTTGCTTGTTTTCGGTCAGAAAAACCCTGAAATATGTAGCAAAATCTTAAGATTAAATATATTATCAGTGCCCTTTCAATGATACATACCTTAACTCTCCCTAAAGTCCTAGCTTGAAAACAAATATTAAAAGTAATATAATACTATTTCTATATTGCTATATGAGTGCAGGAAGGGGATATAAAAAATCAGTAGCGCACAGACACCATCAATAAACCCATAGCTATGTAGGGGAGCGCATATTTTATTCATGACAATACTACTTGCGCGAGCATGGAAAAGGGATTTAAGGGTTACCGGCATTTTGGGACGAAGTATTTAGTGAACAGCGGCGGTAGGTACGTACACACTACAAGACCTTTGTAGAAAGACAAAAAAAAAATATCCCTAAATTTTTACAATATCTTATAGACATTTCAATGTAATTTTTCAAGATTTCTCAGTAATGCCATTATAAATTGCGTCAAGCTCTTATGAATTTGGGGGTAGCATTAGTTCACTAAGCTCAATTTCAATAAATTTCGTACTTATTAAACATTTGCTTGGAATATTTTCGTGACTGATTATCTAGATATGTCCATTAATACTTTTTGTGAAACTATGAAGGCTTGATTTTGGGCCATGTTCTTATAGACGATAAGAAACCTGGTTATCATTGAAATATTGACGTGTCATGAAAGTGCACACCCAACAACCTTTATTAATAAGACGGTGATAAGAATTCCCCTTGGAATACATTACCGGCGCGCGCGAGGCGTGATCTGAATAGCTTTGTGGCGCGATCTCTTTGTAACAAATATATGGAAACTTACTGATGGATATTAGGCGCCACGTAATAAAACTACCTTTGAACGGCGTTTGGTATTTCTTTTGAACATTCGCCTTTGTAACTTGATCTCAACTACTTACTAGTGTCATGCAAATATGCTAAATATATTTTTAGTTGTTATGCCTTAACATTGATGTTTTCACTTTGTACTTATTCGTTGAATTTCAAAGTGAATATGAACAGATTAGAATCTGCTTTATTAATCGCAAAAATAAAAAGTCATAAACGGTATTAATAACTTAATGGCAGTGTCCAGACCAACCGCATACAAGCTCACTCGAAGCGAGGAAGTGCACGCGATTGCCCTGGGGCGAACTCATCTGGTAATGTGCCTCACTCACTCACTGTCAGATCTAGCGCGGTATGTGCGCGTGCCAGCATCGCAAAGGTGCACTTCTCTATTTGGTTACGGCTAAAATTTTAGAGTTTTTTGTAGATAACGGCATCCCGAGACTGCACCAAATTTCATGGTCAGACTTGCGATCAGCTTATAAAAATAGGTCTATGTTCGGTATCCTATTTGCACCGCAGCGTGGGACATTGTTTTCCAAACTCATTCACCCGTTCACACGAACAATTAAAAATATAATAAATCTTTCAAACGCCTAAAGCCAAAATAAAGCGGACCACGCACGAGACATAATAAACACAGCTATAAAAGCGCGGCCACAAAAAAGTAAACACAGGACATCCGCTTAAAAAACAATGCAAAGTGCTGTACACAGGGCACCGCGGAAAAAAATGAATATTTGTTCAGCAAACGAATTTCGTACGGTCCAAACAAACTTTTTGAACGGAACCCCGAGCGGCAAGCGGACGAGCGAAACGGATGGGTTTTCGAACGAATTTTTTACGAAATGGTTTAGCTAACTTTTTTAGGGGCGAGAGATAATTCGGTTTAAAATTCAACGCCGGGCGCGGTGAGCCGTTAACTGGATTTTCGACGATAGTCGTAGTAACTATGAAAAATTGTTTTATTTGTTTAGAAAATATTTTTTGAACCGGGAACGCTCGAATGGTCTGTAGAAAGGGTATACTTCATCACTTCTCTGTTACCTTTTCTGGGACTAATAGGCGAGAGTATTTATTTGTGTAGAAATTCTCCATGCAACTATCTGGCGCCGCAACACGCAAAGTTCAGTAATTTTATCTCTCATTCACTGCTCACAACATTTTAGTGCCTTTCGATCCTAAGTCTTGTCTCTATTTTACATGAATTGTTTTTGGTTACCCACCAAAAACAATTCATGTAAAATAGAGACAAGACTACAAAATCCTGAGTTTTTCGTACAGCAAAACATTTACGTGTTGTGAGATGTGGGCACAAACTCGACGCGATGGCGTGACGGTAGGTAATGCAAGTTAACATCCTCCGCTCTGCGGCTGGATGCGAGCCAGCCGACGCGACTCTAGTACGGGACCTGGGAACAAGTTCCATTCAAATAAATGGTTTTATACGTACACATCATTCCTAAAATTCTTATAGCTATCCAAACTGATTCATTCCTAGAATCTGTAGTAGTTATGTGGTTTTTTTCTTCATTCAATACCATTTTATGATGCACACCTTCCTTATAAATATATATGACACATTGGTTGCCACCATAGGCTAATACAGTTCCATCCAATGTTAAAATTGTAAGTTTGTTATATTATCTCGTATATATATCGTCGTCTCGTATATATATCTTCTTATAAAGAATACTTATCTAGAAGATGATTTCACATACAAGGTCGAGTCTCCTGCGCATGTTTTTCCGAAACATTCGGCAAACAAAACATTGTATTTCGAGCCAACAGAAGATTCCCTGCCCCTCCTTACATGAGGTGCGCGGGGGAGGATGTTGAAACGATTGTTTGTTGGCTCGTGTACGAAAAACACGCGCAGGTTACCCGGCCATACTATTGCACATTTTTTTAAAGCTATCTTTGTTTTGTTTTGAAACCCAACTCCCGTTCTAATACGAGTATCTCGCGAGACAACAGCGTTCCGTCAACGTCCTACCGTCTCGAATTTAATAACATTTCCCGAACGAAAAAGCGCAAACTTTATTAGCTGCCTATACAACTAAAAGTAGCTGCCCTCCGCCTCGCCTCTTGTTTTGTGAATTCATTTTATAACTGGTAAATACTATGTAGTTGTTGTAGTTGTTCATGTGAGTTAATGTTTTGTCATCACTCAAGGAGTTCATCTTTTGTTATTGTTGTGTAAAACTTGATGAGGGACGCAGTTAGTTTTACCTGTTTATTGCATAATATTCTATACCTATATTTTTTTCGAAAAGAACAGCCAATTATTTTAAAAGTGGGATTGTTATACAAAATTGAAATTGCCCATTGTCAAGTTGTTAATATGAATGTAAGAATATCAAAACAGAATAACTGCAAGAAAATAATATTAACATAAACCTTACGAGGCATCATTCGACTCGTCCGGTCTTTACTGCTATTGGAAAGCGTTCGCTGTTGCTCTCTTTTGAATCGCATAAGTCGTAAATATGAAAGGAAACGAAGAATACACGAAACTGGCACGATCAGATTTACTTAACACTTGTAACATACCATGACTTGGACATAGTTTGTTATAAAAAACATGGACTTCATTCAGAATATAGTCATATGTTGAACAGAGATAATAACATACTAAGAGCTCTATGTTGGTGACAAGAAAATCTTCTGTTGCTTATTCACGAAGTCTCTGAGCGTAAGCGTACCGGACAAGAAAAAATCCAATAGTCAAAAATCTTTATTTGCAATAGAAGCATTCAGATGAAGCTTTTAGATTCGAAAAAGTTTTGAAAGTTTTCAACCCCTAGTATGTGCAACCACGGTAGGCATGCATGGTGTGGGCGCGCTTAGTTAGAACGTGGTTGTGCGTGTGGCTCCGGCGAGGTACGTATTGAACACCGACCCTACCTCTAAAGGGCTACTTGCTCTATCGGTACTCGGCTTATACTCGTATAGTAACAAATTTTGGCAGAAAAGGGAAGATTTCTAAGGCAGGCAGGCAGGGTGGAATGCCTGGCAGGGCGGCCGCTAAGCCCCGACGGTTATTGTCGGGATCTTGTATATATCTTACGTGGTTTGAAAACTCCCATAGCGCGATCCAGGATTGTATGGAGAATTGTTTATTGTTGTGAATGCGTCTGTAGCGCCATCCGTGTAGCTTGTGAAGAGGTCGCTACAAAACTAATGCGCCACGTCCTGGTCATGGAATCTACATAATACACTTTGTTTTTAAATATGAATGTATTAGAATGTTTGTTGTGTAGAAAATAGAATACCGTTTCAATACTTTTCAATTTTTCTCAGAAGCGATGAACTCGTGATTAAAGTGGTGAGTTTCATCCGAGCATCTTGAGTTACATAACTGTTACCTTTTCATCTGGATCATTTGAAACGATCCGCATTCCTGGAGCGAGCCGAGTGCTATCATAGTGATTGCTTTTGCTTTATTTCCTGTGTATTTTAAGCCGGTATATTGAGAGGTGGATACTATAAGCTATAATAGTTAAGGAAGCAGACAAATTATTATATAGACCTGTACATAGCATCTACCTTAATGTCTAGGGACTAACTAACACTACTAGGTGCAGGGTGCGATGATCGCTGCCATTTGTAGGCAGACACTTTGCTGTTTTTCTTCTCTGTCGGATATAACATACAGAGCAATCTGCCGCAAAGATGAGTGTATTCCTAAATATACATCCTGAGTAAAAGCGAATCACATTTATTGAAATGTTTGAACGTTTATTGACATTGAATTGAAATCTTATTGATATCGGACGATCCGTTCAGGATTGAATAGAGAAAACGTTTATATGGTAAATTTTTATATTGAAGATTAGATCCAACGACGATGGGCAAGATTTAGTGTATCACCAGCAACATTGTTAGTAGTCTGGTTGCTAATTGTGTTTAACATGATTGTTGTATATTATAAGGCAGTAGCAATCAATAATGTGTAATAGACAATAGTTTCTCCCGCTACCTTCGATTTAAACCACCAATGGTCACAGCGTGATGGTACTACCTAATAATATAATATTATGTGTGTATACTGAAAACCACTCCAGTGTATTTTCATAGATGCTTAAACAAACAGCTACACAGACAATTATGTATATGAGAACACTTTTTTTTTAATTCAGAGACGTTCAAATATCTTATTCCACTAACTTTAATATATTCTCAGTTACAGTTTTATAATGGTTATACAATTTATTTTATTTACATTTTGGTTACCACGAACTTGTTTTCACTTGTTTTTTGACATTCACCTAGACCTAGGTTATAGAATATATGGACAGTATTTGTGCCACTCGTGTATAATGCCTCAACCTCTTGCTTCAAGTGAAATGAAATTGACAAAACGCTGACGCGTGCAATGTGAAGGGTTCGGCCGCCAGGTCTCAGTATTGTGGATTCAAGCCACACGCTATTGATTCTCAATGTGGAGTTCTTTGAATACTTGGCAAGCGATGCACATTTTATATTGGAATTTTGTAGAAAAATGAGTAATGGTCCTTTTAAGATGCAGAGGCGAGATAAATGTGCAGTAATACAGTTTTAAATAACAGTTCTGTAAATCCATGATATTACATATTTCATATGTCTTCAATATTTTTTTACCAAAACATTCAAGATGAATAAATTACCTATTACATTACTGTAATCAGTACCCAATGGCAAAGACTGTAAATAACCACCACCAATGCTTCAGCTACAAGTGCACATTATACAACATTCTTCTAACAAAAGGGTATGCGACAGTTGTAGACGCGAGTTTTTCCTAACAACCAACTTGACACGCCACTACAGCCTAAACATTACACTAACAACTCAGAAACACAATCACTAAACTCTTATTAGTAGTGCACGTCTAAAATGAAGATCTATTCTGCATTGATAAGGCATTTGGCTGGCGATACCTATATACCACTCATTGAAATAAAACTAATCTTACGGATTTTATCGCGTTTATTATATTTTTTTTACGTTCCCGACGTTTTGGCTGCTTTACAGCAACTATGGTCATGGGAGGTCCATGGTTGCTGTAAAGCAGCCGAAACGTTGGGAACGTAAAAAAAGTATAATAAACGCGATAAAATCCGTAAGATTAGTTTTATTTCAATGTAAAGTATTCGCGTAAATTTAAGAAATCAATATGTGCTAACCTATATACTATTTAATGTATGTTAATGAGCTACTAAAAACATCTACCTACCTCATTATTACGACCTATCACCGTCATAAAGTGGTCTTCAAACGTAACCCGCGCCTTAATCTGAAGATACAGACCCATAACACCGCCTCTTACTTCTCGCACGTTTTACGATCTTTACCCGACACTTTTATAAGTCTTTACCCAATTATTAGGTACTGGGTTCATACTGATGTTTTACTGCGGCGCTGATTTGATTGAATTGTGCTTACGTTGCGAAAATGTTAAGTGGGTTGTCTATTATTGGGTAAAGCTGCTGCGATATTTTAACAGATGCAAAGTATTTCGAGTAGAATTGAGGGTTATAGAAAATTATGCAGTTAAAGATGATTTCATTCTGAAGAACCTGGGAACCGGAGAGCTGGAGTTTGGAAAACTGAATAGTATAATATTTAGTGTATCGCATACTTCCAAGCGTAGTTTCTGAAGACATCAAAGCTTGATGAGCCTGATGAGCTCACTAAAAGCTTATTTATTATCCATCTATGGGCTGTACAAGCAGAAGATAATAAGTCATATATCTTTCCTATCAACAGAGTCACCCTTGTTTTTGTTATACTAGGTAATTTTGCCAACGCGCTGAAATCCTGCGTTTTTACTACCTTATGTATCAGACTCTTTACCCAGTGTAGGCAGTAAATGGTTTTATCGTTCGAAGATTTGTTCCCTCGGTGTAATATAGACATTGGTTTGAGCTTTTTGCTGCCGAAGGTTTTCCATGAAACCTCGGGACGAGCAAAAAATTGAAATACGAATGAAACGGTTTTGTTAGACGTCCCGGCTGCGAGTAACTGGCAATGCCTTTAAACGATGACAGTAAAATGTTAGGGACGTGGCGTTCCACGTATAGCGATAAAATTAAGCTTTACGATGTTTTTATCTATTCTAAAATTAATTTGCACCGCAGCCGCAATAGTTTACTAAGATGAAATTATATCGTCTGACCAGTTTGTGAAACTAATAGCTAGATCTTGCTGTCTCAACATATGTAAAGCTAATAGTATTGCATTAATATATGCAAACAAACCCCTTGCCAAGTCAAAGGCTATTTATCTCGAGTTTTATAAAGTCATTTCATTTCTCAACGTCTCGACGCATAATTTCATAGAACGCAGAGCTCATTCAGACTACCTTTACATCTGCGGGAACATAAATCGAGATTTAAAAAATAAAACGCAAAACACGAAACTCTGCCAAGAAAGCTTTCACCGCAAGCATTCCTGAACACGTTTTAAATCGCTCCTTTGAGATGCAGACGTTGATAAAACTTAAAAACGGCCTTGCAGTCTAAAAATTATAGTTGATTTTCATTCGGCGGCTTGTATCTACTTCATATAACACACGCAAGGAAATCCCAACTTTATACAAAATGAGGAGTGTATATTTTCGTGAGCATCAAGCCGAGGCCCATCCCGGGCTGTCACAAGTCCCAGCGGTGGGATTCCGCTGGCGGAACATGTCGTACAGGCGACTTGTTTACTGTCAAAAATTGGTTAAAGTATTCTTCGTCATTCCCTTTGATTCGCTTATGCGTTTCATGAAAGTTTTATGAAATACGTGTTTTTAAAGATGTTTCTATGATAAAATTATAGAGGTCGGTATAAAATTATAGTGTATAGGCACTTATGAATAGTTCAGGGAAAATATTAGGCAATATTTTCAGCAAAATCGTACAACAGAGGGCTTCCAGAACAGTTTTTTGGTCTCAGGTACATACCAATATCCAAAAGGTATCTCTTAAAGATGTCTCTCGAACTCATGTAGATCATCCTAAAAGTCATTGAACAAAATCGTCTTAATCTTTTCCTTAAAGTTTTTTTCTTATTTTGCTAGCAATCGATTCTTTACGGTGCAAGATTCCACCTTAAGGTGTTGTACTAAAATTTTATACTCAACAGTATCGAAGCCTTTGCGCCGTCTCCGGAGCTATATTAAAGGTGCGCCGGTTTTAATAGGCCATTTGAAGCTTGAAATGGCTTCTGTGCCGTGGGCCAACTGAGTTTAGCCGGTTTAAATATGCGAGTAGTATCATTGTAAGAAGATTGTTATTTGCGTAGATTTGTTAATCTATTTCTATTCTCAAATTATCAACTACTATCCATAAAAATGCTTATAGAGCCTTCTTAAAATATTCTGCAGTGACTACAATGCCTCAATTTTACGTGGCTACGGTTACTAATGTTGTAAACGAATTAAAATGGCTACATTGATAAAGGCATTGCGGCATATATAAAGAGAAGGTATTTCAGTATTTTTTTTGTGCTTTCGGGTGACTCTCATAGGAACGAGCCTACTATTGCACTGAGGTCCTGCTCAGTACAAAGTTTTTAAATAACCCATATAAAAAAAATGTTTTAAAGTTCAGTAGACTGACATTATATACCTGAAAATATCTAGTCCATAGTTCCAACAGTTCAGCAATGACTGCACTAATATAATATCACAAGAAATAGTATTAGATCCATAAAATATGGTGTTTTGGGGGCACCTGTACATTCTATTCAAAACCGTTCCATAAATCTTATCTTTTCATCCAAAATAAAGCAATGTCCACTGCTCCGTATCCCCGGCCATTAGCAAGCACGCTCTTTTAGAACTGGTGATGTATTGCGCACTTGATTTATCTACAATTAGTGGACATGAGAACTGCTGTCTTACTCTGTAAAAGATTTTGTATGGCCGATGTTTTGGAGAGTGTTGCCCACACAGTTTATTGCGATTTTTTTATTGGAGAACTTTTTCTTTAAGCTTAAATGCTGACTATGCACTTCCCCTCGCGAGGAGTAGTCAAACTTCAGATCTGCTTGCCCAGAATGTTATGAATATATTTTTACAGTCAAATTACCAATAAGAGTACATTGATATCCAAGATGGATCCTTTAGCCTATTATGCGGCAAGCGGCTTCACGAACATCTATCTTATATTCAACCGAAAGGATAGCAACTTCTACAGTACTAAAAGAAACATGTTAAGATTTAATCTCAGTCTACAAGAGCCCAATCTCAGTATTGGGCCGTCTCATAATTCTTTCACATTCGTCCAAGCTACCTAATACCACTTAATTTCCAATTCTGGACGTGGCTGTCGTAAACGCAGTTAAGGCTCTGCAACCGACACTCGAATGGGACCATCTCGGTCGTAACTCGCTTATAGTGATCGTAATCGTTACTCCCGTCGACGCTGTAGTGGAGGAAGCGAGGAAAGTCTAGCGCTGTCTGAAGTACGTCTTATTATTGCGAGCGTGGTACTATGCAATGCATATCTCGACATTACTAGTATCCCTATTTTGTGTCTTGTTATGTATTTATAATATAATAATAACTCCAGCCCTTTTTTAATGTCCCACTGCTGGGCACGGGCCTCCCCTCAATGCGAGGGGCTCCACGCTGGCCCTGTGCGGATTGGCGGACTACACACATCTTTCGAGGGGTTCTCTCAGACATGCAGGTTTCCTCACGATGTGTTCCTTCACCGTTTAGCAAGTGATAATCATGGTTGAAAATGAGATTCGCACATGAAAAATCCCAGAGGTGCGAGCCGGGGTTTGAACCTGCAATCCCCGTTACCGAGGCAAGCGTTCTACCAACTTGGCTATATCACTGTTTTATTTAGCTATTTTGAATTACGAAAGATATAAGTATAAATGTAAGAACTTTGAAGATAACATTATCATCTTCATATAAAGTAGTAGTAATAAAAGTCTTGGATTTAATAGTGCTTCACAAAAAAATTTTTTCGTATTTCCTTCACTCTTGGGCCAAACTCCCACAATACATAGTATGTTTAGTGGGTACGCTAGCGTTAATAATAATGAACATCGATCTCGCGGGCCACTAGTTATTAACGGTTGTTGATTATCATCATTACGTTTATTGCAATGTCAGTAATTGCGCGGATAACTTTATAACAATTAAATTAATTATGCTCATAGCAAGTCCCCACTGTTTTACATAAATGATTCATGCGTTCAGCATAATTATGCTTTGAAAATGATTGTGAAGTTTGTTGCTTCGTGGTAATCGCTATAGGCTAGGACAGTTTTCATAGACAAATAGGAATATTCTTAATCGGCTCAATGACAACCATAAATATGATAAACATAAAACTTTTAAAGCCCCGTCAAACAAGACAATAAATTTAAAAGTGTAAAATATAATATATTATTATTATGTAATTTTAAGAAGTACTGTAGAGTACTGTACAACCTGTAACATAACAAAAATGTCCATCTAAGCGACCCTTAACGCATTTTCATTTAATGTAATTTACTTACTGTTTTTATCTTCAACACTGTAAATACAATATACCATAATCAACGTTTACTATGCTAGTGCGAGGTAATGACGACGTTAATCTCACGCCATTAATAGTAGTTAATGGTGGCTAGTAGCGAGACAGTATGTGACCATTAATTGATTTACTATATTAATAGTCATTAGAAGTTTTAATTATAAGTATGAATATTATTTTATTAATTAATTAGGATACAATACAAGCTCACAGATAAAATAAATATACTAAGTTGAGTATGTTCTCTGCAATATTAAATAAATAATGATGTGTATAATATACTTTTAGAGAAAATTACTACATTTTTAACCCCCAACGCTCGCGTCTCGGTGTTTTAAGTTTGAGGCCTCTGTCTGTCTGTCTGTCCGTGGCATCCTAGCACTCAAACGCGTGAAAATCTGTGCAGCTGCTTCAAGATCATCAGCGGTTTTCTATTCCAAGTAGGTATAGGGGTTAATATATACCATTTTTACTGTCCAACGGACTTGAAATTTGGCATACGCCATAAATTTGTTGACACTGTAATAATATGAAAACGTCGACCTGATGCTATAATTAGAACAGTCTGCAGACTACTTAACTCCTCGAAAACTTACAGCAGATGTATGCTGTTTGGGCTCATTAAATATATGTATTTGGACCAAAACTAAAAAAAACATGTGTGAAACAAACCATTGTATCGGATTATTTAATCAATATTTTAATTTATCAATCACTCTTATTTTCAAGATTATATCGTTAAGTTTTATTAATCCAAATATCAGACTCTTAGGTCGTATAGATACCTAGATCTGGATCGATAAACATCAGGCCGCGAATATAACTCTGTGGCACGTGCAGACTTATCACCGCCTATCTTACCCTCATTTGGCACAATATTTTTGCACTCGTTACTTACGACATACGCGGTTGATACGCCGTTATTATTTACACACGAAGTACAGTATCATGGCTCATAAAATATTCATGACTTTGAGCACAATTTGGTTTCATTGTGCAACGAGCACAAGACAGTTTAAAAAAAAACGGCACAGCGACGTGGAACATTATATTGCAAGTGGTTATCCAGTAAATGAAGAGATACCAAGCACTTAGATAAAATAACCTAGAAACTTATCTGAAGGTCAGTCAATATTAGTCTAATCACTAATTTAGTAACATTAAACAAGGATGGTGTCATTTTAAATGTGTTAACACGTATTCAATTTAAAAGATAACGTGTTAACAATCATAACTAAACAAAAACTTTACATTTAATTAAAAAAAGGCTGTGTATGTTTGCAAAACAATATTTATAAACAATAGGGTCTCGAAATATGGGCGGGTATTATGTTAATATAAACAGGGTGGCCGTCATTTCTAGACGGGTCGAATATTTTGATTAAAACTTATGAAAAAACTCTTTGCTGGGCTCCGGGGGCAAGGGAGGAGAGCCAGCGGGGAAGGGGCCCTATAAAAATGTTATCGGAGTTATTGAAGGGTTATAACTTAGTTTTGTGAATCCAAATTGGGGGGTCAAAAGATTGGCGAGAGATAATATAATGGGGCCCGGCCCGGATATTATGAGTGGCTAAAAATGCCCAAACCCACGGAAGCGGCTTTATGTACTTAGTAAAAAATCGTGTTAGAAAAAGTCTGACAGAATCAAACACAATATAATGTATGTTGTATGCTTTTAAATGAATTTTAAATATCGGATTATAATGGTATAGTAATACACGCATAGATGCATTTTTATAAGTACTTACAGAGTAAGTACTCACTACTGTTGGATTCATATTTTTAGAAAACATAAAAAAAATATTATGGACGATTCATAAGTACTGTACCTGAATAACTATATGACGATTCTGAACTATGTGCTAGTAGCAATACAACGCTGTCAAGAAATTACCAAACCTTAACTTGAACCACAATAGAGAATACAGGGACGGAGCGAAACTTGTTAAAAATGTATCAATTTAACTTTCCCGCGACGCCATCGCGGAGTTTGCGGGACCTCTGGCAGACCCACTTCGTTCTAATATCATATCAGGAACTTCAGTGATTAATCTTTACCAAAACAATTCGTATTATCCACAGGTTGGAGTTTTTATATGAAAAATATTTGACAAGCAGCGGCGTTTGAGTTTGTCGCAAAGTATGTTGAATTATTTTTTGATTAATGTCATGCCCTGATTCACTGATACATTGCTTATAAAATATACAGGATGTAAGGGGCATGGTAACGAAAACATTAGGTAAAAGTTAATCTTAATGCCTATAATAAAATTATAGAAATAATTTATTATTTATTTATGTTGTAATTTTGGGCGCGCAATGCATCGTAAACAACGCGATCACAACACTGCGGTGCGCGCGATACCCAATGCGTGTGAGTAACGAGCGCGCTCAAGCGTATCTGGTTTAAATTTTCATTGTAGTTTTAGCCCTAAATTAGTAATAATGTTTTTTTGTAATTTAAAATCACGTTGAGACAGACTTTTATTATAATTTCATGCTAAAATCGATTTAAAAGGACACCAATAGAAAAAAGCCTAATATTCCATCTTCTTTGAAAAACCGCTCCCCAACCTGTGTCCATTAACGCAAACGGTAAAAAGTCAGGCGGCGATGGTACATGCCTCGCGCGGCAGATCAAAGGCTCGCTAGCTTTGAGCACCCGCCCACGGCGCTGATTGCTATCAAATGTTGCCGCACCACTCGGATAAAACCTATTACCTAATTTCATAAGACAATTCTACAAAAGTCTTACTAATTTTTGCAATAAAATTGTAAGAACATTTAGGGCGGGACATGACATTTTATAAGGGGTAGGTATTATATTTTAGAAATACACCATGACACCTATGTCTCTAGAGGGAGTACGCAGAGGTGTGCTTCATGCAGTACACCCATATTTCACAAATCCACCATACACTTCAAACAATGTGACCCTATAAGCCAGGATCTAAGGCGTAAACGTATTGCCAGTATTTTTCAGAAGTAAATATAAAAGTGATAAATGAAAAACGGACCACTGTAACAAAAAGTTCCGACAAACGCGCCCTTAATAAACGACAAACTTATCGACACAACTCATAAATAGGGCTGCCTCAGATAAGTGCCTATAAAGCAAAAACAGCAGTGCGCACTAAACTATCATAGGTACGTTCTTATATAATAATGTTAATGTAACTTTATATCGTTAGTCGAACACATCAACAATGTTTAGTACCGATCGTACAATTGACTGGGGACGATCTCAATATATAATTATTTATATATATATAAAAATACATTACTCAGGCACAAATATTCAAATATAAAGTTTGCCCTTACTAGAATTGAACCCAGGTCCTCGGTATTTTAATGTTTTCAAGAATGTGAGAAGAAGACTCAACCCGTAAAAAATATGCATGGATTTGCAAAGCAACATTACACGACGCAGTATTTTGTACGACGCGATACGTATTTGTGTAACGAAAAAATAAAAAAAGATGCAGAAAATTCCCTCTGAATGAAAATTCTGCATTACATATTTGTTTTCACAAGCCCATTGGCGTATCGAGTTGGCTGACAACCCTGTGCCTAGCGACGCATCGTCACCGCTGAGTGAGTGATATCGAAAGATAACTACGTATTGTTCCATCGGCTCCCGAACTGACGGACCTAAATTGCTTATCTCACCACATAAACTATGAACTTAGCTCTCTTAGTCAACATTTTGTTTTATGATAGGCTCAGTACCATTTACACACATACAGAAACGTTATGTTAATGACCCGTTTCTTAATACCTGAACTAAAATACACAATTTTTGTAAGGCCTTATATTATAATGTACTCGATAACAACTGCCGTTGAGACGTTAAAAGTAATTCAGCATTCAATAAATAATCTTTTAAGATAAAGCCTTTCATCCAAGAAACATTATTACAATTAATGTTCTAAAGTTGAACATAATATTCGATATATGACATCCCCCTTTACTGCCTTTAGTTGCATTTTTAGACTACTTTTTAGGTTACAACAAGTACTTATCTTGAGATAAGATCTGCAAAATGTGACGATCGGGTCAAAATTTACATATAAATATTCGTTCATACTGTCATGTTATTGAAATATAAGTTTCGCGTTCTAGATGATTTATTACAAGAATTGTTTTGTTTGGCATTTTAGTATTTCAAAGTTTTTGTTTTAAGAAGCGCGTTTGCAAGTTTGTTGAATACATTATAATAATATATTTTGATTATTGAGATCAGACGGCGTATCTTAACTTTAAGTAAGGAACCTTTGAGAAAGGAGTCGAATAAATATGGAAAATAGTTGCGTTGCAACCTTTAAAATTTTATTTCTGATATTAAAATCTAGGAGCTGCATGGCATTATTTACTAGGCTTTTACAAGAAAGAGAGTGGTGTTAAATTAGTTCTATTGGTGAAATAGCTTAGGACGATTGATGAAAAATAACGATTGAGTTTTGAAACTACCAGAAGCAACCGACATAGTGAACAAGGTCGATCAATGTTGTAATTTTTTTTATTGATATTTGTATAACCTACTGCTGGGCAAAGGTTCCTGTTTTGAGATTATCGTGATCATATTTAACCCACATAAGTGTTCATGTACCATCTTCACCTGGGTCAGCCACAACAGCGGCAATCGACATATGGCGTCCAGGTAATACCTTTTTACCCGACCCAGTCCAGTATTTCACCAAAAATTTCAAGCAAGTTTCTGGCTAGTGTAATCAACTATAAAGGTCACATTTCTGTATTGCTGTACTCCACACTTGTTCCAGTCATAGCTTATAGGCCATAAATATTGGACCAGTGCCGTCAATAAAAACTCCGCGATGACATCACACTCCGAGATCACAGACCAGAGCAGATCACACGACTAATTTAGCGCTTTTATGAGTATGCATACAAGTGGGTCTTTTACATTTATCCAGGTATATTGCTAGGCTGACACACGTACGTTTTAATGATGATCTTGTTTAATTGAAATTGTGTGTCAGATTTGTGTACCTGCACAGTTCTTGGTTCTAGATTTGTTTTGCTTGGTCCTAGATTTGAGAACACTTCGCTTTAAGGTTATTTCTTCCGCTCATCTAATGTTGTGAAATGAAGGATAGACCAAGTTCCTCTCTCATATTAAGACTGTGATATCGGGATGGGCCACGTTTAAGATGTAATTGATTGCGGTATCTTAGAATTTCAATGTGTCCAACCTAAGGAACTTGGCGTCAGCGCTGAAAATGGTATTTTGATTTGTATAAATAATTTTACACCAGAATGCTTCTCGGTGTTCATGGTTTGCACCAATAGTTCATCAAGACATAACTGCCCAATTTATCAATCCCCGTGTTCACGTATCAGCTCCAGAGCGGAACCTCTCACCTCTCACATTATATCTGTTGGAATACATATTATTCTATACTGAGCTGCGATCGTGGCAAATGGCTTCATTTAGGGGTGCCAGTGAAGGAGAAATAAAAATAGGGAATCAAAAAAATTAAGTCCTTTGTTGTAGTCACGTGCTTGTACAACTTGCAGGGGAAACCGACTTTTCTTGACTTCGTATAGAATTAGAGTGATTTTGGATGGACCTTTATATTCGGTACTGGAAATTTTTATTTTTATTGTTTGAAATCTTTGAAGTGAACAATTGATAGGAATTATACAGACCTCTCATCCATAACTATGACTGGACTTCTGTTAAATTTTACGGTTAATACTCTGAATAAATAAATAAATGCTAGCGTATTACGTACATACACAAAAGCAACCCTGTTAAGTTATAAATCACTCTATCCCCACCGCGCACGCGCGAACTTAGCCCCGTAAAGGTACACTACATAAATATTTAACATCACCGCTTTTATATTCAGATGTGCCGATAAAGGAATTATGATAGGTGCATTACATTTGGTACGCCATAATAATCTTTATGTTATATAGCTTTAGGGGCAATAATGTGATTTATTGTTATTGCCCTTGTAGATTACGAGTTCCGAGGTGTTGTAGATGGTGTTTTTTTATTGGTTTTTCATGGTTGGATAAATCAATTATTATTCAAAGTGTCTGTTTTATTGCAAGATGTTCTAGGGAGGTTTAACAATAAGTAGGAACTCAAAATCAGTTTCCGGAATGCCCATGTTATGTGGCACTTATTTAGTAGACAAAAAATATAGAACATAGCGTTCATAACATTCTGTTATACTTCTCTCAATAATTCGTAATATGTTAATTACAAAACAAGTATCATCCTTTAGAAGAACGACAGTAGTAAAATAACCTTTCGTCCAAATCTACACATCAATATAATGTAATAAAAAAAATCACTAATATTATAACGAGGTAAAGTTGTAAGTTTATAAGGGATAATCTATGGAATTATTAACACGTTGACTGCGTTAAGAGGTCTAAAAGATCTCTAACGTGACTTTCAGCTGGTGCGGCGCCGAAAATCGTGTTCTCCACCTCTGTGCGGGAGGTCGTAACTTCTTTATTTCTATGTGTTTGACAGAGACAAATATACATACCTACTTCCCGCTGCGAGTTTGATTCAATAATGTAATAAAAAAAATAGGAGATGGATGAGGTCTCTAACGCACTGAGTTGTAATAATATACATCTGTTGCGTGAGGAGATCTTTCGGACCTCCTAAAACACAGGCGTCGTAGACGCAAGGAGCGGAGCGCGGGCGGCGCGGGCGCCGTTAGCTCGCGCTCAGTGTTGTTCAAATGTCGATAATGTGTACCTGCGCACTCCATTTAAAAAAAAATACGCTCTTATATTTTGTCAGCGTGGTAGCAAAAAAAGTCGTTGCACAGGCTGTTACAGTAAATTACGGCTCACATTTAGTAGCACAGATGCATCCAAAAAAACCAAACGAATAAATACACTATGTGTGCAATGCGAACAACAAATGTGGTTACCATGCTTCAATGAGGAACATTTTTCTTAAATATTTTTTTAGTCACTATGTTTATTGAAATAAAACTAATTTTATGGATTATCATAATTCATCATTCACGGAAGGACAGTCACCATGGTCAGTCCTCCCGTGACCATGGTTGCTGTAAAACAGCCGAAACGACGGGAACGTAAAAAACAAATAATAAACACGATAAAATCCGTAAGATTAGTTTTATTTAAATGTCTAGTATTCGCGTAAATATAAGAAATCAATATTACTATGTTTAAATGATTACTTCATAAAAAGTTAAGCTATCGATAACTGGGGTTTTATTTTAATCCCATCACTAGTCACAACCCAAACTGATCTATCTTTAGTTGCGATGCGAGATTCAATGGATACCTAATTTTTTTTTCGTTATATCTCATAACCCACTTTTCACATCCCCATGCGTAGCAAACTTGAGATAGAACAGTTAATTCTCTATTATTTACAGAAAGAACATAGATTGTATCTTATTTTTTGATAAAGATATGAGTTTTTTTAAAATACCTTATTTTACGAGATGGATTAGGTCTCATACGCACTAGAGTGAAGCTCGGTTAAGAGGTCGAATAGGTCTCTAACGCACTGGCTGAAAGTCCTCTGAAAATGGCACCGCACTCAACGTGTTAATTTCATTCTGAAAAGTCTTTGATTGATAGAAAGGTCTATTGCCAAGTATCGTACGCTCTGACTTTTGAGAAAAAAAGCTGCAGATTAAAATCGATGGTTGCGCGGTCGGAGCTGTCTGAGTATTCAAAAATACCTAACATTTAATTGTGCCCCAAATTCAACCCTTAGAATAACCAAGCAATTATTGCGCCAAATCCAGAAGTAGGGCAGTAATTGTAAGTGTCAGGAGCGATCGGCGTCAGCCGTCAGCAATAATTAGCACGGAACAGAACAATGGTTGAACGAGATGGCCGGATCGCGTGACTGCCACTAGACTTGCGCCAAATGCGAACGCGGACTATGAGGCATAGGGTGAATGTACACCGAGCAACCAACACACGAGACTTTGTACTTCAAAGTCTCTTCTAGTTTCCTAAACATAATTGTATCACAAATAAACGACATAGCCTTCAAAAGATCAACATTTTATGATAACACCCCTGCGTGACAATTAATCCATGAATATTCATCCCCTTAATAGCCTCTCGGGACTCTAGAAGTAACAGAACATATCCATGTTTCCGAAATAGTTCATTGTGTTTCAATCCTAACACTTAGTGTCGGTACAATAACAACGTGTATTTTGGGTAATTCTAGGAATTAGAACATAAAGTATAAGTGTAATGTGCCCGCCCGCCTAGCCGCCCTACAGCCCGCCGCCCGCCGCCCGATGTTTCGTGCTGGCCGTTACCGGACAATGGGTCTTATAAGCTTTTATTGAATGCCGGTTAATAGTTATGAGCTAGACTTTTTGTGTGCTTGGTGTTTAAGATTCTTAAAAAAAATACTTTGTTAAGAAAAAATTGTAGCTGGGAAATTTCCTCTCTAATTAAACACTTTCCAATAAACATCTCATAATACTAGGTACGCTTTATGACACTTATTTTCTTCTATAGGTATACATATAAAAGCAAAGTCGTGTTGATTACACCATTTATAACTCAAGAACGGATGGACTGATATTCAGATTAGATTATTTTAATTGTTCGGCCCCGAATAGCAGTTTAACTATAAAGACATTAAAAAAAGTAAAAATCTCATTTATTTGATTCTGAAGCGGTACAAAGCTTGCCGGTATAGCTAGTCTATATAATAAAAATCAATTGCTGTTCGTTTGTCTCGCTAAAACTCGAGAACGGCTGGGCCGATTTAGCTGATTTTGGTTTTGAAATGTTTGTCGTAGCCCAGGGAAGGTTTACCCGGTGAGAAAATGGGGAAAAGTTGCAAGGACGAAAAATAAGTCTTTATTGTGCTTTATTTTTTCTGACTGTCAGTTGGTCTGTCGAACGTCAGGCGAAAGGTTATCTGTCATTCTGTCACCATTATACGTTAGGTAAGAAGTTCGCCGGGACAGCTAGTATGTAATAAAATAACGTGACAGTAATTTGAAAATCACATCAAGAGGTTACATTCGGCTGCCTGGCACTCGAACTAGCAACAACAACTCCACATTTTTTTTCCAAAATTAAATTGCCAAAATGATACCAACATTAATTACAAAAAAAAATAAACTCAACATTGTTTCAAATTCCTGTTAACTTCATCTCGCAGTGGCGGGTAGAATTACTGGCGCGCGGACACAGCCTGACCGCGACCGGGCGGCTGGTTTTTGTACTCTTTAGTTTGCACCCTCGGATAACCCCAGCGCTCGGACGTTCATGTTTCATCGAATTATGAATGTATTTTGCTAAAAAATATATTTTATGAATTCTGAGTTATATTTTTTAAACTTTTTTCACTGAGCCAATATTCGTGACCTAAATGATTTCATCTATTATTAAGAATATCCTAATAATAACTCATTAAGAATATCCCTTTATATACAGGAGATTTTACTATGGAATAATGTAAGCCTGGGCGAGGCTATTTTTTAGCTAATACTACACACCGGCAACAAAAACCGAACGCCACGCAGAAAATGTTAATCAAACCCTACATTAATTTGCCAATTTAAGAAATTTAGAGGATAGTCATCCATTAACTCCTTAATACAATATCAATATCCTACGTAAAAATCCATCTCACTTCTCCAATCGCTCCGATTCACTCTAACAGTTCGATAAGCTGGAAACCCATATCATTATCTTGGCCCAACAATGAGCTAACACTAACGACGTTTGCACAAAGCCTGCCCGCGGTTCCCGACCTCCGGTTCTCTTAACACAACATTTTGGATTGTAATGGTGGTGAAAGACTAGTGTGTAACAAATCAAATGTTTACTCAAAGTATTTCAAAGTAATTAGGTATACATTATTTTTACTGGTCCCAAAAATAGACAAATATTTCAAGGCAAGGTTTTTATTTTGAGATACTAATTTTGAATTGAAATAAAAAAAAGAAAAATGTATTTAAGGTTTAATTTAAAAGCATAGAATAATAGTTATAATAGAAACTGTCACACCGAAAATTCCATAAATACATATGACATGACGTGACAATTACATGAGGAGTTTCTGCTTACCCTACAGTACAGGTTATACTATACTCAACTATTCTATTTGACCAGTGTATAGATACGCTTTACACTCATTAATCGATAGATAACTTGATAGCTAGCACAGATACATAAATAGATAATACGTGTGTCTGATGGAAAAGGGGTGGATGGATCCATTTTAAGAATTTATATGGTTATAATATATTTTGTGTATATTATATATTTAGATCAGACTATAAGCTACTAGAAAGCAACAGTCTGCAATCGGCTCCGACTCACTTGAGTCGGCGCCTACCGTAACTCTTGGCTTCAAATACAGCCGTGTCATTCCTTGAATCCCCCTCATTCTGAAGCCATTATTAACGCCGTTCCCCGAATACTTCGCATAATCACTTCTTTTAGTGTGAGGTTGAGTACGAATTACGTTTGCTTTGTGGTTTGAGATTTATATGATATAGTATACTTATAATTAATAAAATTCTTTACACTTACTGACTGACAGACAACGCACAACCTAAGCTATAGCAACTAGACATTTCGAAGAGGATATAATATTTTAAGTACCCTAAGGAGGATTTTTGGAAATTTGACCTCTATGGGGGGTCGAATTGGGATCAAGGTTGGTATGAAGAATTTTTTTTAAAGTTTTGATGTGGCACTGCGCTAGTATATAGTAATACGAGTGTAAGAACTCAAACGTAGTTTTTTAACAGGAGCTGTCTCTGACCACACGTCAAAGGAATTATATGATCCACCTTACTAAATTGCCAGTGAGCAGCCCTCGCAAACCCATAATCTGTCAAAGGCAGACCGTGCAGAATGTGCAGCTAGCAACTTAGGATATTAACTGTGCAACTTTTTTGTGTATCTTTTTTGATGTTATTTGCAATATTGTGCAAAGGTTCTATGCGTCAGTTGAAAATTAACGATGGCTGCCACCTTGGTTGGTGCAAAGGTATTATGTAATCATTAACCTATTATATGGGCTTGTGTATATTGTGATTCGTATTCTGATTTTACTTTGATTTTTAACACAATAATAAACAAGCTAATAACTAACATCGGCGATATTTCAACTAAGATGAAAAGTTCGTAAGTATATCGAAATAAAAGGCTGCCGGTGCTAAGTGTTAAGCTGCCATGTTAAGTTTTATCCTCTCTTAAACCCTTATCCTCTCATATATTTCTATTTTTTTTCAAAATAACCTCCTACAAGCCACCATAAGGTCCAATAGATAACACGACAAATTATTCGCTATAAATTATCTATCTAACCCTGCCAACGAAGCACCATCGGGATTACCAAACTCCGTTTAAAAAATCAACGAATTGAAATAAAGTCCCGTGCACACTTACCGCATAATCCGCTGCCCAAATATTCCCGACGCGTATGTCATCACATTGAAACTCCGGCTTAAAAAGGTACATTTGAAAAAAAAATCATTTTGTGCGAAAATATTGTGTTTACAGAGATTATGAGAAAAATATAATTTCCGAGATTGGTACTTCAGTTCAAAAGAAAAGCATATACATATTTTTGCTTATTCCGTACTAAATCGCTTTTGCAGAGTCGTTTTTAATGTGATTTTATTACGAGGAAGCAAATAAGACGTTAACGTGAGTGCCAAATGTGCGTATTTGATTTCATCTCGCATTGTGTTTGCGTTCATATTTTGCTGTCGCCAATATTATTTCAATAAAATATCCAAAATGGAAAACATATTCTATTTGTTACATCATAGAGTGAAAAACGCTCAATTTATGACATTATATTCTTGTGCACACGAAACTTGAAATTTGGATAGAAATTGTGTCTAAAAATCACTTACCTATTTACACAAATTTACTAAGTTCTAAGTTCCGACAATAATACAATTTCTATATTTTATTTGTAATATGAAGTGAAAAAATAAAATCCGTAATATTTTTTTAATAATATTTATTAATACTCCTTTCTCTTTTATTACAATTGTATTTACAAAAAGAAAAACATAAATCAATCGTGTCAATAATCGGCAAACATTCATTTTGAATATTGACCTCACTAATAGCGCGCTCTTTCGCACTCGTACAAATAAGTTATCGAATTACATTTAATAACATCATACTACGTTTTATTATAAGGAACATATCTAGGTATATTTCTGCTACCGCACTATCGTAATACTTCAGTATTATGCTACTTTACAAGTTTACAAGAAGATATAAAAGAGTCAACAGTTTCTTTGAGGCATCAAGTCTAGATAGCGTATGATGGCAATGTAAGCCGCACGGAGGGCACAGTTCAACAATCATTTAGAGATAGTAGTACCTATTAATTAGCGTCATTTGGTATGATAGGTACCGACATTTATTTTACCATTTTACGCAGGGTAAATTGTGTCGATAGGAATCTAGTTTAACAAGTAAATAACAAAAAAGTAGGTATATAAATGAATTGCGTTAAAAGTTCAGATATAGGTACATAAACGTTCTTTTGAAAATATGCGAAAGATTCTTAATCATTATTTGTCATTATTTCCTACTTATAAAGTTTTTAAACCTCTCGTCAACGATACAAAACAACAAATCAATTCTAACCTTTTTATATTTTAAACCTTAAGATGTTTCGTAATTTGGTATGAGGGTGACAATATTTTAATTAGGTTAAAATGCTCTAACCCATTACGATTAACTGAAGAAAACTGAAACAATATTCAGATCAGAACGAAGAAAAGTCCCAAATCAGAACAAACTTCAAAGTTTCCAAAATTAATACTAATTAAAATGGAACCCGCCTTTAGCTAACTTATCTGATAAGCCAATACCAGGTCGCTACATAAACAAATATACCATGTAGCGTGTTTGCGTTGGCAAACTTGCAAAGGCGGAACTCAAACGGTAGGCTCACAAAACAAGTTGGCAATGTTTGAGATTCCTAACACAAACTTATTTGACACTGCGTCCACAGGTGAATCACGTATTAGAAAGAGAAGTTGCGGGAAGTTTGCGCGGTTCTGTTTGCTTCAAACAATATAACATCTCCGCGAGGCACGCTTCGCGTAATTTTAACAGTTAGTGTGTGTTAGGAAGTTGTGCAGTGTTCTGGAATTGTTTTCGATCGCTTTTAGCCTTTCGAGCTAAGCTAGGCTTCTCTATACATTGCTGGACGAAGCTGCCAAGCTTTGCGTGCGTTCGCTGTCCGCTGTCCGTATCGTTCAGCATACTCACGAGGTGAGCCCAGCCCGGATTTGGAAGATGCACAGACGTTGTCTTAATACATCATCACCGCCTTCCCCTAGATAAGGGCAGCGTTCAAATATCATCGGTTGTTAGGTTAGGTTCGGTGTTTCACAAGGGTCGGGGCATAGGCCGCTTGGTAAATTTATGTCTCCGGACAATTCTATAGATCATCTTTATATGTACGACATGGACAGGGTAGGCTTCAGGTTCTAGTTATCTCAAGAAAAAAGTTTTTATAATTAAAATTAGAAATACTTCTTTTTTTATTAAAATACTAATTCAAGGTTTTCTCCATCGATGAGAGATTTACAGGAATTTCAATTAAATTGTTCTTTGAACGAAACAGAAAGTTTTTCACCACTACAATGGTGGAACAACTATTAAATATCCAACTTACATAAATACTTAAGTTTACTTTAACCCGTTATATTTACAACAATACGAAATATTTACATGGCGATCTGATATAAACTTTTATTTACTCTACAATTATTACGTATAATTTTAGTTTATTTACAAAAAAATCTGTTTTTACATTCAGTTACTTGTTCCATAAAAAATAACTAATACTTAATTAATTTGTAAATATGTATTACATAATAATTTACTCATTTTTATGAAATTATTACGTAAGCCTTTTAATATTTATGTATTTATATAAAAACGAAACCTTTAAAGAAATCTTTCACAAAATCATGGATCACTATTTTATGGAAAATCGTAAATTATTTTCTATGTTTTATCTTTCTAGTCATATTTTAATTTATTTTTTCCTAAAATATTTGAGTGGGTGCAGCTTATGTTGCCATTTAAGAAATTACTCTTTTCATTTATCTACAATAAATGAAATAGGTGTAATTTTTCGGAGTAATTTATTACTCTCACAACCCAGTATTTTTCATTTTCGAGCATTATTTTTAGGTTTTATTATATAAATGCTGTGTGCAGAACTAGAAAACTAATTTAATTAATGGCCGAATTGAAAGTACATAAGCATTTGCAAACGAATCATCTAAGACATTAATTTAAATCTCATTTATTAAATTATTTTCTAAATTCGTTCTTTGACTTACCAGGAGTCGTTTTAATTAAAATACAGAGTACCTAACACTGAATAACAACAATATTATGAAAACAAGTCAACAAAACATTACCTTTGTTTGGACTTCAACTTCATCCAGGAGTCAGGTATTGATAAAATGGAATGTAAATTATCGCGTTTTGACTCTGAATCTTACAAAAATGGGACCGTAAATTTATCCGTGGACAAAAATCCTTTCGTCACCAATTCACCAAAAGTTGAGCAACTGAAAACGTATCAATTACCTATCGTTTATTTAAAATTTAACTTCTTACAAGTAAAGTACAAGTGCGGACAAAAGTCCGTTGCGTCGGTGCCGTGGTTTAAGGCGATCATCTGCAGACCGCGCAGGAGAGCAGGTAGGTGACTATCGCGCAGCTCAGCTGCGACGTTAGGTAGGAGGAGGCGCGGTTGCTGGTCTGCATGGCTGCTGGGTGCTCGCCTGGGGACAACCACCACAAGTCTAAATACATTCATTCTAACATTGTATATAGAAGTTTTATAATTGGACAGTAACCAAACAAAAGATAGAAAGCTTTAAAGATCTGTATATCATAAGGAATGTCAATTTTATGTGTTGTAAGGTGGAACGAGATCTTCGTTAACAACCGATAAAATTTTGACTAGAGAGGGCTAATAACACCCTTTTAAGTTAAAGGATATAAGTAACAAATGACTTGTACTGACTGGTTGAGCAGCCTCAGTTTTAACCTGATCTATATGTTGAATGCAAATTCGCTTGTATAAAGCGGGGCAAATAAGACATAACAGCTCTTAGACAAGGCAGTACAAGCATTTATGACTGGCGTGGTGCGTACAGTCTGAATCTTATGAGACAACTTCTCGAGGCTGCTCGGTCAGTCAGTACACGGCCATTTGGCTTTTGATCAACGGATTTGTTGAGTAAAAAAGCCAAAAATGACATGATGTTCTAACGTTTCTAATCGTTTTATTAGTCAAGTCGTAAGGTCAGTTGATTGAGCCAGATCAGGGTATAATCTAGCTAGAAGATTAAGAAAAAGTCCTAGAAACTTACCATTAAGCACGTGCACAGATACAGAGGCCGGGTGCGCGTTATTCGGTACGCACGTGTAGTTCCCCGAGTCTGTCAGCGCCGCCTTTGTGACCAACAGCTTGCTGGTGGTGCCGCCCTCCGTCTTCTCAGTCTCCAAGCTGATCCCACCGCGGGGAGAGTCGAAGTCCACCACTGAGCTGCCGTGGTACCTGACCAGGAAACGATAGTTTTATGTATGTTCGGAGGTTAATTGCTAGCGGAGAATGTACGCTGAATAGATGAATATAATGGAACATTTTAAACCTGTGGTGTGATGTCACTAAAAATGGTATTAAAAGCGACTTTCGACCACATCTTCTGTCCACGCTCACACCACAGATTTTATGAATAAGTATGACTGCGACATAATGTGTTCTTAGTGAGAGTTCTTGCTTATGCTGCTGAATCCAGGAGAGTCGTAATTTTTTGGCCAGTGGCATTGAAGCATGTGCATAATAATACATTCGTCTCACCATAATACCGATGCACTGGAAGGCGGCGAGGAGTGCACGTTCACTGAGCACGTCAGCGATATCGTGCTGCCTTTCTTCACGTACACATCTTGAGAACCCCATATGGATGCCGCCGCAGCTGCAACAAGTAAAAATGAACGATAACTTCTTCTTCTTCTGTGTGTGCCTCTACAACTTGTAAATGTTGGCTGTTAGCTTGGTATACTCATTTCTGTCTCAAGATGAAACAGTTCTGCAGCACTCGCGATGCCCATCCATTCCCTAATGTTGCGTATCCAGGATCTAATTCTTCGACCTACACGTCTCTATCCGGCAATCTAGCCGATCAATATGAGTCGCAGGAGAGCGTATCTGCTGTGTCGTATCTCAGATATGAAACCTTTTTCGCAAAACTTTACGTTCTTGCTCGATTCGACGCAAAACTTCGTCGTTAGTGACTCTGTGTGTCCTACTGATAGCCAACCTGTGTCTGTAACACCATATTTCAAGTGCCTCTACACGTTTCTTCAGATCTTCTGTCATTGTCCAGGACTCACATCCGTATAGAAGCACGGGCCAGATATGACAGCCCAGGAGTCGAGTACGCAAAGAGATCGTAATATTGCAGTCAATATTTAGTTAATTTCCAGTCAATACTATTTAGTTTTTATTAATTACTAGCTTGTAATGTGACTCTTGGTATAAATTGGTGTAATAGGTAAAAAAAAATTATAAATTGGTATAAATGAAAATGATTGAATGTTATTAAAATTTGAATGAATATCCAAACATATTTGTGTGCCAAGTCCCAGTTAAAAACCACCTGGACCCAGCGAAAAGCTTAGATGTTTTCGAATAGTATGCAAATGAGCGTCCAGGATCCACTTTGTATACCTTAGAACACCTGAATCTAATTTTATAAATTGCCTCGTAAGTTCCAAGGTATGATTGGGTGGTTTGAATATTTTATAATACTCACAAAAAAAATGTAAATTTATGTTTAAGTGCCTGTTTGCTATTCATGGTTAGTGAAGGCACGGATTACCTCATACCCAAATACTTTGGTGAAGGTGACGGCAATGAATTTATGAAGTTTGGTTATTTATAACAAAATGCTTTTATTATATAATAATTAGGACTCTAAGTCTTTAATATTGATGTCGGGATTCCTTTGTTGGTATATTGACATAGCTGCTAAGACTAATAAAATAGGTAATAATGACTTATTTGTAGTTAAAGTTTTGTCGGGTTCCTTGCAATAAAAAGGCGGACTAATGTAATCAGACACCGCGCTAACTACTAACAAAACTTTAGCATTAGTTAGATTCCAAATAAAGCTTGATGTAACGGCCGAATCGTTTATTTTTATGGTATTTACCCACCAATTCGAGTGATGGCAGGTTAATTTTGTTATTAAAAATGCTTATGTACTATTAATACCCAGATACCACCTGGTATTCGGCGTAATTAATTATAAAAATATATTTATAGTCTCTTAAGAAATTAATTAAAGTTTATTGATCCATTTACGATAAAAACTAAACTAAATACACTGACAAGCTGATAAAATGATTGCTGATTTTACACAAACAAAAAACAAAGTGCTGACAAACATATTTTCATAAACATCTAAACATTATTCAATCTATGATTGGAAAGTTAGCCACATTTTTTCTTTTACATCGTGCATTTGTCATTTCATAATTCCTACAATATAAATGACTTAAGTGTTATAAAACAACTAAATGGGTATATACAGTACACTTTGAATGCGAGCGTTGTCCACTCCATGCAAATTTATAAAGCAGCCTTCCATCCAAAGTAACTCCATCTAATGAATTACTTAACCAAACATCTCGTGCAGTATCAACGGAAATAAGCTGCAAAATGGAAGTATAATATACTAATGAAAGCTCGTGATCCATTAGCTAGTGATACATAACAAAATAATTGTGCATTCAAAGATAGCGGTTTTGAGTATAGGGAATGGTGGTGGCAGCTTCAAAGACTGCGGCTTAGCTTTGACCTCGCCGGCAAAGGTGGCTAGTGGAGGACCATTAAAACGCAGTTATAAAGACAGTAAATATTTACTTTGAGTTCCCAAAAAACAAAGGAGAGAATTGCTGTTGAGAGTTACGTAATGAGCACACTATAATGGATCAGGGCTTGAAGAATGTAATTAAAAATTAAATGAAGGAAGCGAAATGGGTACCTGAGGAGCGGGGCGGAGCCGTGGTCGCAGGGATGAGGGACTCATCTGGAATTCACAAGACAACAGCTTAGGAGAGGGCGAGGAATATAAAACGAGCAACAGAGGTACATTGAAAGAGTTGGAAGTAGAGCTGATAGTGATGTGCACGAGAGGGGTCAGCAAGGCCTACCGCATAGCATGGATGCAATTGGACCTGTAACTGGATGCATAGGATATGTCAAAGTCCACCCAAATAATTATCAACCTCACCTGATTATCGTACTTTCTGCTCAGAAGGTGAGGCCGTGATGAGCTATACATTCAAAATATACACCTAGAGTGCATTGAACAGACAATAAGTATAACCAAAGTGATTGCTGGTGACCGACTTAGCCCTTTATGTGAGATATTTTATGAATAAATGTTGCGGTAAGTTACTATCTACATCAAAGTAAAAGTCAAAAGGTTACATAGAATAGTAACAAGTGTTTGATTTGATGAGTTGAGATTCTCTCAATTGAAATGTGCTATATTTCTTTATTAAGTTTAATGAACATAATACATGCCAAAGACGGTAACTGAATTAAACTCGTGAAATAAGCAAACGTAGGATTGAGTCGCAAATTGATGCCACAGGCGATATTACGTCGGTCGCGATATTTATTATTCTAATCGTACGGACTAGAAAATGGGTTACAGTGGAGTTTTCTGATTGAATTATAATGCTTCTTTGAATTAAGTAGCACCTTCGGGGCTTTAGATTCAAATATGAAGATTATGAAGTTATGTACTAACTAAAATGCTTTTGACAAGTAGCTCTGCTAAAGCGAGATGCTAAGTTTTTCTTAGTGCCTGATAGTGCAACGTGCAATGGAATATTGGTTTCCACATCGAGCAATGGAATACCCATACGAAATTAAAATGATCTAATGTATAGTACACCCGCTTCAGCACCACACTAGCCAGTACACCAGCTTCTTTTTGCAAAATACCAACTTAATATATCCAACAGAGAACGATCACGTTAGACGACACACTGAAACCACACACCGTGACCATTGCCGGACATTTATCAACAACAACAAGCTCTATAATTGGCTGCGAGTAGAATATAATGAGAGGTTGCTTTGGTGCCATTGAGGCGTGCAATTGTTAATTGGTTAGTTCATCAAACCTTTGATCGCTTCTAATTTGTATCTACAGGTGAACTATAGTCGCAGGGTTAGTTTGTGTTAATAATGAAACGGATCGTTTAACCGACTTCAAAAAGGAGGAGGTTCTCAATTCGGTTGTATTTTTTTATTATAAAATGTTATTTAATAAAAATTAGAGCCATCAAACCTGTCACGCAAATTACAAATATAAGTTTACTTATCAACATAGATATGGATGTGGCTTGCGAGGCATATTCTTTGAGATTTATGAGGTTGCACCTCAAAATAAACCAAACTGGCACATAAAAATAATGTAACATCATGGAAAATAGTATACAGAGAACGATTGTCAGACATTTTTCAAGTATAACAAGCCGTGTAATTGGGCGAGATGAATTTGAGAGGTTTCTATGACGCATCCGCCGCGCCGCGCCGCCCCGTGGCGCTGATAAATGGCTCGCTCTATGAGAGCGAGCCGGTAAAAAATAGTGCTCATTTGCAAACCGCGGCGCTTTCTACAAAACGGATTTGTTACGGCACATAAGTTACGATAATCGACAGATGGGACGGCGCATGGCGCGGCGCTGGATGAAAATGTATAAAAAAAGAAAATAATAATTTTTGTCCGAGTTTATGATTTAAATGTTCATGTTCTTTTTTAACCGACTTCAAAAAGGAGGATCTCAATTCGGTTGTATTTTTTTTTTGTTTTTTTTTTTTTTGATGCTTGCTGAGTCTAGTGAACGCGAACTAGGCCATTCACACGTTAGTCCTCTATTCGTCCCCGACTGCACTTTACCCGTCTTTTCTTGCGTAAATTCAACCAAATAGTTGCAAGGTTTTTGTTTCTATTTCAACTAAGAAAAAAAATCTACTTACCAAGATAAATATTTAAAATTAATTAATATAAAATAACATCAGCATTAAATTCCTCTTTAAGAACACACAAAATTAAAGGATTTAAAATCACACGCCGCGCAAAATATAAACGCAATGTCCATTCCGTTTCATAATTTAAACAAAATATTTTCGAACGAAACCAGTTCGCAAATGGAGTTATTCTCGACCCTTGGTGTTGCCGACCGCTCGTAACACCAAATACAATTAAGTGTCATCACAATGTTCTGTTCATGTTCCAAGTCTTGTTTGCCAAGATTTTGGTGCATGCGGGGCCGTGTAGGATTACTTGTTATTTATTCACTCAAGTAAGTACTTTTATAGCTTTGCACGCTTTATTGAAATCTGTTGTTAAGTCTGGAGCTGTGTTTGAAGCTTCATAACTGAATTGAATGCAGATTTGGACATACGGCAAGTATTAATTAGAATTCAATATTATGGTTTGCACATCATTAGTTTACTTCTGGTTAATACAGCACAGTTATCAAATCTATATTTATCTTACTTATTCAAATAATTTAGCTATCTGTTTACAGACACTGCCTTATAAATAATTCTATTTGATTTCTCAAACGATTTTCTTTTAAGATAAACGTTAAATATTCAGAGAGGCTCCATTCGGCCGGACCTCCGCCATTTATATTTCATTTCGTTCTTGGATCGTTCATTAGGCACTGAATAGATTACCGATACGAGAGGGAAGTTAATCAGTATCTTTATAACGCCACGCTCATTGTTTTAATCGGGCGTTACAAAGTTACCGATAGATGTTATAATCGATTATGAAATTTATTATATTTTATGATTTATGAGCTATTTGATTATGTACCTGTTGTCATGGATTAAGTTGTATCTGCTAACAATAATGGCTATATCCTGACTGACGGGCAACGCACAGCGCAAACATAGAGACATGAAATTTGGACAGCAGCTTCATTATATAACGGAAGCATCCACTAAGACATTTTTGGTGTAACAAGCTTGGCTTTGGCTGATAGTCAACGTCCAGTCTAAGCCGCTGGACTAGATGCCAGATATTTAGAGGGTGTGTTTATAGTAGAAAAACGCACACGTTGGGCGGAGCCGCGGGAAAAAGCTAGTAAATATATGGGCGTGTTTTAAGTCAGAATTTTGGTATGTTCGTGTAATTCTACAAAGTATCGTCGTATGTAGAGCAACATCAACGTTGATAGCTGTGACTGATGTGTGCCAATTTGTACCACGACATTACAGCCACCTTCTCGTAATGAGACAGGACTGACAGGGGGTGTGTTATTTAAACACTTTTTATACGTATTCTGTGATAATGTTAATGCGTATTAATTGCATTTTATCAGCTCCTAGTTCGTTGCTAAACATAATTGTACACCGAATTGAAAGCTCCAACTAAATTAACTTTTTTTGTTATGGAATCACCTATTCTTATGTTTCATTCAAGTGCGAATCTAATTTTCTTAATGAAGGACAACGTCGAGAGAAAATCTGTATTTCTGAGAGAACCTGACAAGTTTCCCCAAAATGTGTTAAATCCAGTGGCTATTATTACTTTTTATGAAACATTTTTCTAATATCAATTTTAATACTAATAAAGGCAATGCAATAGCTTACTATGTCATATAGTAAACCAACCCCCATATTGCATGAAATAATTCCCTGTAAAAGGCGTGTATATTTCTCCGCGGCCATGAGCGATGCGTGCCACTTTGTATCGCGGCATTAGCCCCGCGTCTAATATGACGGGAGATGTATGCCGGATTACGTGTTACCCACTTTTCACGCCGACGCGACCGCCGCCGCCGCCAGAGACGCTTTTAGTTTTGAATGTGCTAGTTTTCAGTTTATGATGTTTCAAAGATTTAATGTAGACAGTAGTTAGTATATAAGTGCCTATATGGATCTTGATAATTAACTGTAACTCCTTCCTGTTTAGATTTTTATGTGAATTTGGGTAACTGTTGAAAGTAAAGGCAATTTTAGGTTCCGACGTGGCAATTTTGCACGTAAGCTACTGAAATCTGTTCTGGAAAAACTGAAAAATTCTAGCAATTACCGTGGAAAAAAACACATTAGCCTCCGCCATCAGCCAACAAATTGATACTAAGTTCATACCTCGACTACCTACTCTAAATAAGTTCAAGAGAAATCAACTTTACTGACAACATTTTTACTATAGTTATAAAAAATGTGTTGTACGCTCAAATTGTTTTTCAAACTACAAGTAATAGCCCCAACTTTATGACTTGTATCTAGTACTGCATACCAACTTCTATACTATTACTAAAATATTCTACACCCATGCAGTAAACGGGATCCGTTCACCGGCTATACCCTTTCGTTATTATACATTTGATACTACTCACGAGTAAAAATATTCAATCTCTCTACAAAAACTCTTACTAAGTTATAAAATAATCTTACTATTTTCCTCAGAAATGAAGTATTTACGCTCATGTAAAAAATATATAATTACTAATTTCGTTACGAAAAAGAAATATTTTAGATTCAAATTAATTAAATTTGTAAATTACAATGAAAATTAATATGATGCAAAGCTTTGTAATAGGTGCTTTATCTACCTACATTTTTGTTCAAAAAACAAAAAAGCTTGCCAAGCTTAAACGCAAAGTATTATCCTATCCTATCTAGAAACATAATAAGTGGGATATTCGCTGAAAACATTCGGGAGTAGTTTCCGTGTTCAAACTATTCTTATCCATTGGTCGCTTGGGGCGAACCTCACGGAGCTAAACGGAAAATGTTATGCACACTCTTGTTCAATGCATATTCTCATATATTTTTAGTGTGACCGTTTCAAAAATTTGAATATTACGGACTTGGGCGTTTGAGAGGTATTTGGACCAAATTTTTTTTTTCAATTGAAGTTGTGTTGAATTTAGAAAAATATATGTAAAACATTATATTACTATTATTGATTTACGGCTATTGATATGTGTGAAAGTTAAATAATGAATTTGCCCCCAACACTATGTTTACGTTGTTCAACCTATTCAAATAAGACTCATGGTTTTTCCAAGTTTACATTTCAGGATTATGCAAGCCCTCTGTAATTTAGAGGTCGCGAGGATCTGCCCTTTTAAAATATGCAGGCACAATTTCAATGGCATTACATATTCAGTTTGTGTAACGGCCACGTGTTTTTTGTTTAATGACGACCGACTCATTAATATTAATTATTAGTATATTTTATAACGCTGCGATAGTGTTTGCTTTGGAAGGATTTTACGAGCTTTATTATGTTTCGAGAAATCAAAGGACATCGGTTGGTACAAGGTGTTTGATTTCATTATAAAATTAAACAACCATCATAATGTATTGTGTAACTTTAGCTAGATTCTAGAATAATTTGGAATGAACGTGTCGGATTAAATTTATTTCAAATGGTTTTTGACAAATAAAAGTTACAACTAAATAGCTAAACAATAATTAATAATAATACGAAGTTTCTGGTTTTAAAGCCAAAGTAGTTTTTAAACATAAAATATTAACGATATTCTTAGGATAACCTGCCTTGGCCGCCGGCTAACGGTTTTGCAAAGTAATATAAAAATAATTTATTTATATTTATTTCATTTAATATTCTGTTTGAAAACTCAAACATTTGAGTGTATTCATGTCGTGGGATTACTTTGAATTCAAATCATTGTAATATTTCTCTTATGTAATGAAAAATTGGAATTATAACAGTACAAGGTTAACCTTATACTTGTTTTAATCAAAGGTTAAAAAAGAAACCTTGATTAAAAAGTGATTAATTGTAATATTTTTTTCTATGAATTTGAAGTTATATTGTAACTGCATATAACTACGTGCTATTTGTTGAATGTGACACATTTTTTTATCCAATCTAAATCCAACTCAGGCCCAATAGGCACAACAATGACTAACGAACTTTTGTAAGTGCTGCTTTGCACTAAATTACTAAATCTAAGACAGATCGTCAAATAAATCTTGCGTAAACTAGTCACATCCAAAACATAAATCTAAACTAAATCACCGTATCTTCTATAAGTGCAGTTCATTCGTTTGGTAAATTAACGAGATAAGAGTATTCAAGAATACATGTAGAACATTTAAGCTTATTTATATTATGTTTAGCTAGCATTGAAAAATATGGTACCGTGGCTATGTTGGTACTGCCTTACTGTATATACCCAGATACATGGACGTTTAGTATCTATATTGAATTGAAATATAATATAACTAAACCTGGCTTAAAGCTAGATCAATTTGTGTACTAGGTAACCATAAAAAAATACCAGTCTAAAAAAAATACCTTCGACACTCAAAACGACCGCCATGTTTATCTTGGGCTCGGTGTTGATCTGGCACTCGTAGACCCCCGCGTCCCGCGGCTGCACGTAGTCGATCTTGAGGTCCCAGTCGTCTGAGGGCTCGGGGTGGAGGACGCTGAACCGCGCGTCGCCGGTGTACGTGAAGATGTGAGACGTCAGGATGTGGAGGTCGCGCTTTCGCATCCACGATACCTGCGGACGAAACACGGGACAGGTTATTGGTGGAATTGATTACAAGATTTTTTAAGCACCACTCTCAGACTTTCTGTAAATGGCATATAAGACAACTCGAGGGGGAAAACTTACGAGTCTCGTACCGAATGTGTGTGGTGGAGTGAAATGACTACTTTAAATCTGTCAACTGTTTAGATATTCATTCAGAATATCCGTGACTATCCAATCTTTTACTGCAAACATCTTGATACTACCTTATTAATGATTAAAAAAACAATATTATTATAACCTAATTTAACCAAGATTTCCATAAACCCACAATACAGTAACTTCTCTCAAACGTCAATAATAACACAATTATCAAAATGTCGAACGTTACTCAACGTCAACGTCACCGCTATTAGAAGAGATTACAAACTCAGCTCGCTTGGGAATCGCGAAACAGCAATGTTGCTTAGTAAGAGCTTTGTCAGGTACCGAACTGGCTATTTAAGTAGGTATGAGCGACTAGATGTTAGTTATAAATTATAACTCAAAGTTATGTGTTCAGTTGGCGGTCCCAGTTGTCATTCTAATATCTTTGACATTTGGGTCTGAAAGAGCAGATCATAATTGCTCCATATGTAATGGTAGTCAGTCAACCCGCGGTAAACTGGAAGCCAACCTCAAAACAAAAAAGGTAAGAAATTAAAAAAAAAAACTTATACCAGAAATTGCTAATTATAATCAAATACTCCTTCTTTTGTTGCGTGGGTAAGGGCGCCAGATCAAGTGTATGTAAAACAAATTACCTGCGTAAAAATGAATCTTTCAGCTGGTATGTGGTATATAGTTTGACACTCACATAGTGTCATATATAGTGTAGGCCTTTGGCCTCCGGCTCATCAAAAAAGCACTTTCAAATCCATAACTTATCTATCGCGACACCTGGCAACCTCTCCGAAATATCATTTCTCAATGTCGATGTCCTCATCCAGGCCTCGATATCCCAGCGAGAGGGACTCACTCCGCTCCGCTGACCGCCATATTAATGGTCCCGGGATCCAGCCCATCCCAGAAAATAAATAGCCATGAGACGTGTCCTCCGATGCATTATAATATATTGTTCGGAATGGATTATCGTCCCGTCATTTTCTTGTAAAAAGGGCTGGCGGGGGATTACTATGCGAGGCTTTACGTTTTCATTGTTTTTGGTGCGGTTTTTGTGTGAGCTTTTTATTAAATCTATTTTTGGTGTATAGGATCTCTATCGTAGCGTGCAATGTAATAGATAACTGATTGGGTTACAATCCATTTACTTAGTTGTTTCAAGTGCCCTGAAAGTAGCTTTTTCACAACTAATTCAAAAAGAAATAAACTTTATATTGAAACACCAATAAATACTTCACTGATATTTTAAAATAAAATCGTTAATTATAAGAATTAAATATACAGTGCTATAAGGCTATCTAATTACATTGCTCATTTTCAAATAATAAATTGCCACCGAAATGAATGACTAAGAAGCTGCGTATCGCAATATTTCTTTTTCAATGACGAAGGCTTCCTTTTCATCCATAATGGCAGGAAAATCAACACAAAAATTGCCCCTCTAATGCCCTTATATTGTCATAATGATCACGCCCATTAAAATAGGAACCTCGCACAAATACAATTCGACTCTTCAAAAACATTTTTATTTAACAAAAAAAAAGAGACGGACATAAATTTTGTTTGGCTGAGGATAATGAAATAACAAAATATCCTACACTCAAAAAATAAAATAAGTTGGCTGCCCGACCCGCTTCAATTCAAAGGTTAATTCATCAAATTTTCCTTTTCTAACAATTGGGAAAAAAAGTCTTCTAGGCCGCTTAGCCGTTACTTAATTTTATTATTTTAAAGGCTGTAAACAGTCTGAGGACGTTCCATCTTGCTTAATTACAGGCGGGGCTTACGCGGGCTCGCAGTGAGCTTACTCTAATTACACAGAAAACAAAAACCCAACGAAAGGGAGGGAAAATTTATTTTCTAATTTCTCAGTGTGGAGGTCTCGCGAATTAAAAATATAATTCGTAACGTTTATTGTCGGTGTAATTTTAATCAAATTTCATCGGAGGTCGGGGCTATCTTTTGACAGAGGGGCGAACGGAATACTTGCTCCGGGCGGTTCCCGACGCGGTGCAATAGGGTCTGAGTGTGTCTTTTCCTTTATTTTATGTAGCTATAAATACATTAGGTCGGGTCATTCCGGAGATAAATATTTAGCATAGCATAATATTTTAGTTTATAATGTAGACCGAATGGCAATTCGTCAATAAGATATTTTTATTGAGAGTAATTGAAATATTAACGTTATTATATCTTGATTTCTTATATTTACGCGAATACTACACATTTAAATAAAACTAATTTTACGGATTTTATCGCGTTTATTTTTGTTTTTACGTTCCCGACGTTCCCGAGTGTGTAGCAATTGGTCAATCATGACTCTCAAATTGAATTTCCTGCAAGAGTTTTGAAGGCCCATCTTACGAGTAAGACCATATCTTTTAAAATGTTTATTATATCTATGTTGTATCCACAGATATATGAGAGGTTGTATCCCATCTCTAACCTATTTGAGGAAGACGAAGGGGAGTTTATTTCATTAATACTCGTACAAATCAATATTTACTAATCAAAAAGGGACCGAGTCAACCTTGGAAGGATATTGAATATTGATGTTAACGAGTTTCGTCCCACTCAACGCAAGGGGGGTGCGTGGAGACACTAATTGATATTCGCCAGGTGAGGATGTACGTGCGTCTTGCAGAATTAAGAGCTGCTTGAAAATGTTGAAATATTGACGACCTGATTAGCGCAGTTGTTAGTGACGCTGCTTTCTGCGCCGAGGGTCCCGGGTTCAATCCTGATAGAGACAAGCTGTATATGATGAGCATGATTTTTTGTATTCGAGTCAGGGATGTTTAATCTCTTTATAAGTAGTGTGTTCGCCCTCAGTCAATGTGTACGGTACCCATAATACAAGCGTTGCTTATTGTGGGACCATATAGTTAGTGTTTCTGGCAATAATATTATTATTATTTAAAAAAAATATCGCATTTAATCATAGGTTGGCAAAAATGTATAAATTATTCCTGAGTTGCTTACGTTACTTTTAGGTTTTTTTACATTTTTAACTGCCTCTGTGGTAATGGTGTGGTTATGCCACTTTAATGTCCTTGCTTGTGGTGGCTCTGGGGAGAGGGTCGCTGCCTTCCCTCTAATATACGGTTGAGTAGAGCTATAGCTGCTCTTCATATATTGCTTGTGTACCGATGCTACTCGCGCTCGAATGGGTTACTAGATTAGAATAATAACCTCCAATATAACATCGACCGGGATCAAGCGAATACCGAGCATTTAAGATCAAAGTGGCTCCCAGCGCTATGACTGCGTTATAAATTGATAACACGGGTCAACATGAAATTTGACTTTGATTGCAAAGCATTAAATTTCGGTAGTTTAGGTCGTAATAAGACGGAAAAAAAATATATGGCATGAAAAACTTTGCTTTTGTGCTTAGAAGACTGATTGAACGAAATTTTTAAAAATCTCGGATTTTAATTTTTGATTGAAAATAAAACTATTGAAATAAAAATGTTTATTATTTTTATTAAGTTTTACTATCAAATTAGCTTACAGAAAAGTGGAAAATAACTTAAAAGTGCACACTTTTACTTTTTCTTTTATGTTCATAGCTACTCTCTCTCAATAAACCCCAAATATAGTCGCCCATCATGTTTTCATTGTATTGGCCTTGATAGCGTTGTTCAAAATTCATGATGTCCTGATGGAAACGTTCTCCTTGCTCTTCGGAATAGGCTCCCATATTGTTTTTTATTCTTTAGTTCATATTTCACGTCTCGAACTTTAATAAATTTACCACATATAAAACAAAATGCATCAGCATCGTATTTGCACTTTCGTGACGACATTTTAAGTTATTCTGGGCTTGTAAATAACACCTGATGGTTGTTTATCACTCGGGTGCCATCTAGCGGCACAGTGTAAACGTTAATACCCAACTCTCACCGCGCGGTCTTTTTAAAAATATTAAAATCAATTAAAATTTATGAAAAAATTGAAAAATGAGTATTATTATTATTATAACTATCACAAAAGCAAACTTTATACCGAAAAAAGGTATTTTCTTTTCGTTTTTGTGCATAACTAACTGGAAAATAATAGTATAAACTTTAGGACAAAGAACGAAATTTTTTTTGTAGAGTCGTGTAATCTCTGCTCTAGAGATGTATACTCTATAAATGTATAGCACAATATTTACATTGACCGCTCTACCACTATCCTATAGAGTGCACATAGCACATAGTAATCAAGGTATTAATGACTAAGATAACAATCGGCGGGTTAATATCCCGGCTGACCGGGATCTGTGTAATAATTAAGTAATTTATGCACTAGATTAGGTTGATTGAAAACCCTGGTATTAGTTTTAAGTGGTATTTGTGTAAGGATTAACTGTATCGAAATTTACAGCTATTGGAGTTGTTTCCTTCGGTCTCTTTTTTCATTTCATTATCTCTAACCGTACTTTATAGCAATGAATATTCCTGAGAACAGGATAAAAACGCTGAGAAACATCAGAATAAAATGTTTAAATGGTGTCACGTTGGTATATATACATTCGATCCTTATATTCGATTTCCTATTGTAATTAACCTTTTTTTTATACTAGTTTAGTCAATAAAAAAAACAAAAGTTGTGCTCACTCACCGTCCTGTTCCCTATGTGCTTGGCTCTGCATCTAAGGACGGCCACTTGCCCCACCACGGCGGACACGTTTCGCGGCGACACGTCGTCGAAGTACGGCCGCTCCGGGCGCGCGCCGTCGCCGCCCGCCGCACCGGGGAGACCGCCGAGCCCTGGAACAAATAAGCGGTACATTCATTACCTTCTTCCTTGAAAAAAAACACTCCTATCACAACGTGATATCTGGACTGCTGTCCCTAGAGTAGTCAGTTGCATTAAAATCTATTGAGATATTCATAGAACAGGCCTAGCAAGCCAGCTGCAATGTGACTAGACAAAATGTAAGATATATTGATACTGTCACTGTCTCTTATGATTTTAAATGTAGAGGAAGTGGCTGGGTGTGAAATAATTTGGTGTGAGTCTTGAGTTAACCCACGTGCTAGCACTGCACAAGAACTCGACTCCAAATCATTTAAGCCTTATTTTTTCTTGCTTAGGGAATTTAGTTAACAATCTTGGTAGATGTCTTTAATGATATTTTGTGAAATATCTATTTAGAAAATATAATCACTTCTATCCCACACAATAGAAAATATGTTAACAAATGTTAAACAATATCTAACATTGTAATTAAAACATATTTTATTATTTTTAAATGACAAATTAAATTAAAAAGACGTGCCAAGATTGTTTACTAAATTCCCTAAGAAGGAAATAAGGTATAACACATAATTTAAATTTGCAAGGATATGGTAAGTATCACGTTTCCCACACTAAAAAAAGTGGCAGTTCACGAAATCGAAAAAAAAGGAATTAGTCAATGACCCTCAAATTAAATTTCGTGCAAGAGTTTTGAAGGTCCATGTTACGAGTAAGACCATATCTTTAAAAATGTCAATAGGAAGGGTACATATTTTTTCTTTTATCAACTCTACCTTATCAAATAACATTTATTAGCAAGAAAAACATATCCGTTTACATACAACAGTATATAATTTTAAAAAGTAAAATATTCGCAATACGTCTCAGTGTATGGTGTTCGTTTCCGGGCACGTGACGTTACACCCGCCGAACCGGAAATAAGAACGAAGCCTTTGCCCGCCCTCTTATAAGAGAAACACGGGAGTGCATATAAAGTTGCGGTAGGGCCAGGAAGTTCAATCAATATGACAAAAAAGCGTTAATAGGGTTTAGTTTAGTTCATTGGATTTTAAAAATAACGAATAGGATAACTATTGTTTAACGGTTTCCTTATAAACACGCAGATATTACAAAAACTTTTAATTTTTTTTTCAAAAACCAACATTTGTGTAAAAAGACAAAACGTTTGACTGTCTCATTACTAAATCATCGATATTAAAGCTTGTTTTTAATAGCGAAATGCTAAAGATCGGCCTTAGTGGAGTAGTGGAGAAAATCGATGTCCAATGGAAAGCAATAGTCTGCGGACGGTGAAGTATTCTTAAATGTGTATAAATATTTCACCGTAAAATTAATGACACTATACAAAGCCATAGGTCTTATGGCCCTACACGATAAGTCTGCGGTGCAGCGAGAAAATGGAAATGACAACGATGAAGTTCTTTTGTTCACTCACTCTATATCGGTCTGTGTGTTTGTTTACACCAAGGTTGCGTCTTTTGTGTCTACGCCGATCCATGTCTTAGCTGCATTTTTTAAAACTCTATTTAGATGTATGTAGAGATAGTTTCGCCTAGTGCATTATTTGTTTAACAATGGATTTCCGCCAAGTCTTCTATCAATAACAGTTTTTTTTTCGTCTTATATAAATGTTAATTTATATTTTAAAATATAAAGCTTTGCTGTCATTATAGTGATTTTGTATACTCCTAGTAATAATAATATAATAGAGTAGAAGAGAAGTGTACATCATGTACGTATTGACACGCCTAGGCCATGGCAACTGCACCATGATCACAGACAGACACGTAGAAGTCCTCCCATGACCATGGTTGCTGTAAAGCAGCCGAAACGTCAGGAACGTAAAAAACGAAAATAAACGCGATGAACTCCGTAAAATTCATTTTATTTCAATGTGTAGTATTCGCGTAAATATAAGAAATCAATACATCAAAAACAGTATGCTATAGCATTCACAAGATTCAATAATTTGACAAAAAAAATATCAACTCAAGATATTATGAATTCCCAGTAGGGAAAAGCTCCCACCTGCTCTGTCACAGTACATTTAATACAGACACGCTTCCACACTGCTACGCTTCAAAAATGCTCACTTACGTGCCGCTGACAAGATATATTCTAAATCGATTTGAGCCTGAAGCCTCGCCGCTCCTAACACTTTATTGAACCTGAAAGCTGAACACTAGTTATTGGATGCAATACATGATTTTTACAAAGAAACTATTTGTTTGAAATCTAGTGTTTTTTTATGAATTCGTATTCACCTGTATACTTTTTGTGATATTTATACTAATACATTTAGGTATTTGGTGAACACTCTATAACTCATATATCTCAACAATTGTTCTTACAAAGTACCTCTAAGTACTGGACATCCAGATTTCACCAGAGGAAACTATATTACCTACTTAAAAGAGAAATAATTGATTTAATACTATTGCATATATTCGACGGCCTGATTAGCGCTGTTGGTAGTGACCCTGCTTTCTGTGCCGAGGGTCCCGGGTTGGAATCCTGGTAGGGATAACCTTTGTGTGAGGAGCACGAATGTTTGTATCCAAGTCATGGATGTTTCATATCTATATCAGTAATATATACTGGGTTCGCCCCCAGTCCAGTACGGCACCCATAATACAAGATTGATTAGTGTGGGACCGTATAGTTGGTGTTTTCGTCTGGCGATATTTATTATTAATTCAGTTGTTATATTAGAGTATTCTGTGCGTCGGCTGGGACTATTAGTGTCAATTGGCCGACACTACAAAACAAATCCATTACAATAGTGTAGCAAATATTTGAAATAACAACACGGGCGAGTACACCGGATCGCGTGGACACACGTGTCGTCAGCCGCACGCGACGTGAGCTCGCTTCCGACACGTGCAACACGCGATACTAAGACTTGTTAACTCTGATCTTAGGTATTTTACTACTAACGATAGATACTATATATCTCCGAAGGCTCAGTAGTAACGGTTTTATAACATCCATCGCTATTATAGAACTTATGGTTGCAAACGTGAACTTCCTATAATATAAATGGTCGAAAATATATTATCAATTCTCGTGATCCCTTTTTACTTCGTACACAGAAACACCTGGCGTGTGCGTTGCAACTATTTTAGTTCTTTGAAACATCAAATAGTTTAAATGCCAGTTGAATGTTTCCAAAATAGTTGAAAATCTTCTATTTTATTTACCTCATATAGGTTCGATGTCATATTCTAAAAATGCTTATGCATTATCTAAACGTCTCGCTCATATTTGTTAAAAAGCTTAGCGAAAGTGCCGCTGAAAACCTACCTATATAAATTAAACAGTAAAGCACTTAGTAACACGCGTTTTTAACTAAATTATATACACATACTAACGTTTTTTTTCATATTTACGCCTTTCAGAAAAAAAATATCATTAATTTTATTTACGAAATATTCATACTGGGCACTTCATAAATAATAAGCCACTTGACTCAGAAAAGTGCCTGAATTTCAGAGTTTACGGTGACGGAGAGAAGTGCCTGAGGTGAAGAAGGGAGGCGGTGGTAATTACATTAATGAATATTAACACGAGGCTCAGTGTTGTTGCGTTGGATCCAATGAAATGAGATAAATGGATCTTTAAAAAAATGTGCAGAGCATTCTGCTAGAAAATTATATAGTAAAATGAGTTTTTGTTTATTTTTACGTAATTTGTATTTAAACTCATTATTCTACAAAGTGATTTACTAATTAAAATTTAGTTATTTCTCTCTAGTGTACTCTAAATAAAAAAAACATTTAGAACCGGGTAAGAAATTGTTCTTATCTGGTTGTGGTTAACCAGACTAAATGTACATTTTTATACACTTAATATTAGCGTTGTAAACAGCAAACAAGTCGGTCCCGTAATAAAATTTATAAAACGTCATTACATTAAACATAATTCTTTAATGAGAGCTCATAAATCATGCTGGCACAGTGGCACCGTTGTTGAGTGCCTTTTAAGGGAATTTATTTAATATAATGTACGTTTAATGCCTTAATTTTACGTTGTTGCTGTATTACTGTAACTTTTTATTGTATAAGTGATATTATGTGTTATATAACACGTTACTCTATTTATTGTGGAAATACTGCGTTTTCTTTAGACTTTCATTCATCTGAGTGGGCTATTGTTTCAAAATACTTTTTAACTCTTTTAGTTTTATCTGGATGTCAGAGGAAAATATACAGTAAATAAGGTGACAGAGAAAATTTTAGGGAATTGCTATTAACGCATTCTTAAAAGTAAGGCTAACGTATACAGGGACGTCGTAACGAAAATACCATGGTGCCATAACACCATGGATTCAGCTCATGTTCTGGACACCCCAGAGTTGGATTTTTCCATGGATTTTTTCATGAATATACTTATTTTTTTAAGTATTTCTAAATTGATTATCGCATGAAATTGTCATACAAGTTTATCTCAACGTAATTTTAAATTAATAAAACAATCATTTTGATCTCGTGGTTCACAATACATTACGCACTCAAACATTACAGCATTTGTAACTCACGGTTTGGACATTAATGATTTCTATAATTTTATTATAGGCATTCAGTGTAACCATTACTCAAAGTATTCGTTACCGGGCCCATTATATCCTGTACAGTATTATAACAAACATTGGAAATTGATCCAATTTCTTTAACATTACATTATTTCTTATGAATAAAAAATCGAGTTTCAATCTCTCAACCCTCCAAAAATAAATAAAAGCAATAAAACGTGGCACTCGACACCCGTCCGCGGGACTTTTTATACCCACCAGCGGCACAACGCGACACGTCTCGCATCGATACCATTTTCATGTATTGCAGTGCACGGGTTAGGCTTTAGTTTTTATGGGACGGATTTTGATTGGCATTGGAAGGGTTACTTTCTGGACAGTTTTATTTTAAATAGAGACAGTGGGCGAAATAGGATTGCTAGTAGGATGATACTCACTGACGAATATGGATGTTTAGTTATTATACTAGTTAATGAAAGCGACATTACAATTTTAAAGGACGATTCTCTCGGAACTATGGACCCCCCCGTACCAAGTTGCATTAAAATTAATCTGGGTTTTATAAGTAAATTCTAGGTAACGATATTGTTTTTTTTTTAAACTGCTGCTACTTTGGAATTATGCCTCAGTCGTAGGTTCCGCTATTTTGCTACGTACGACAATAATTACTGACTCACATTCTGTTAACGGACGGATGTACAAAAATAAGACGGAGATATATATGTATATATTATTCAGATCTTGAAGCCCGTGATATAATGTTCTCATGTTTGGGTATTGTTCTTCAATTCGGGCAGAATTCTAATCGCATTAAAAGATTATAATTATACATGCGTGTGTTAATATTATTATTATAAGTATAAGCAAACCAGAATACATATATATTAGCATACTTCTAAAATATATTTATCGTTCGTCTTTTTTAAATCCTTCAAATATAATTTGCAATTTCTACGAAGCAGTTAACAGCACGTCTCGTCAAATCAATATATTCCATTTGCTGATATTACTCGTCGGTACAAAGGTTGCTACAGTAACGATTATTGCATTCAAAGCGGCTCCTGGTTCGTATAACCTATTTCGTGCACGTCTTTACTGATTTGAAAATTTAATATTATACCAATAAGGAAGGTACGTACTGTCTACATAGAATTATATTTTATAATTTAAGAAAAATGCTTTTGATTTGTTAGCGCTGTGTACATTTCAATCTTCTTCTGAATCATTCCTATTGGCGATCGTTTGGACTGTGCGTGTAAGCTGTTATCCTTAGATGCTTACACTAAACGATCTTAAGTGAAACCATCTATTTAAGAGATATCAAATTCAATTTGACTTTTATGACGCTAGTAGCACAGTGCTATGCTCACGTAGCGCTACGCTACGAGACTACGACGTAGCAGTAAGTAACATTGTTAAGTCGAATATCAAAACTTATTACGTTACATACAATGACTAGTAACAGAATTTCGCCTTGCTATAGAGCTACTTTGTCACTATCGTTGAAGAACGTGACTACGAAAATAGCAATTTTGACTGGAATTGATATGCCAAGAGGATGTACAGTAGTTCACCACTGTACTACTGGTATTATAGTTCCGAAGTAATTAATCAATTTACATTAAAACCGTTAATTATAAATGAGTAATTGACCTATTGCCGACGATGTATTTGCATTAACTGTCCGAGCTACTGGCGCGAGCTAGTGGCGCGAGTGCTCGGTATTGCCTTCGATCAATCAAGCGACGCTGATGGAATATTCATGCGAGTATATTATAAACTATTGCTGGATTGTTACTGGATGTACCTACAACCTTGTAGCTTGGAGCACTTGAGTAATAAATTACATTAGAATAACAAATGGTGTATATAAGAACCGCGGTATGGCCGCGTCCCTGCGCAAGGTCACTGGAGGGAACGCCTTGCCACGCTCCGATAACATGTTTTAAAAGCGTGAAGTAGTATAAACATATTATGTAGTACTGTGAAAATTGTGTCCTCCTTTGAAATGCACATTTTTTAATACAATTTTGATGAATATGGCATAAAGGGACTCTTTTTTTCTGCAATATTTTTGACTGAAGAATACAAAAATTAATTATGAAATGTCTCAGCAGTTTTCATCAATCAGGGTTTATGCAAATATTATAATTTGAATCTCTAAAGATACCATTTCTGGCATTCTTATATTGCTGAGTGACGCAAGTAAAATGACGTCATCACACTCTATAGGTTAGACTTTATGTGCAACTTCATTTTTTTTTAATTTAAATTTTATTGCTCGCAAACCTACTCCCGGTTGTATATTATGTAGTACCTCATAATTTAAGACTATTGATGATATGAGTTTTCATGGGACGTTCTCATTATCTCCCGTAGTCTATATAAAAATAATTATCCAGCATTGACTCAAACACAGCCAGGACTTTGATTTATACGGACACACCAGTGAATTCAAAACAAGTATTTTTAGAATTCTTGGCTGTATGAGTTTGTTTGAGCATCACGGAAAAACTTTTGTACCAATATCAACAGGGTTTTAACCATCGCAGCCTATGCTTAGGTAAGGTTAAGTTAGCCGGGGCTATTCGCATATCATTGAGCAACATCTATGGTGGTGCGGGCGGAGCCACGTGCAAATGCTTATGCTAGTAACTGCAACGCACATAAATTATTATGTGTATGTCGGTTGCAGAAACCCCATTACGTCGTATTAATTCCGCTAGTCACTCTTCGCGGCGCGTCTCGCGAACTGTGGTGTGGGATCATTTGTCATTGAAACGCTCACGCGTGGGCTTGTGTAAGGAAGTGAAAGTTTTGTTATTTTCTAGGTTCAGTCGATTATACCATAATATTGAGGACTCGATGAGTCAACTTGCTATGTTATCGTATCTGTCCAATTATTATTTACTTCAATCGACAGATTGAAGTAAATAATAATTGCACACAGTACCATATTATTTGTGTGTAAAGATATTACTAAGGTATGAATTAAATGTTTATGAGCACACATCCCCCGCTGATTGGAACCAACCACCCACGCTGCGATCAATATACATTTTATTTGCTACAAATACTAGGTGGAAATACGCCCGTCATTATCGTTGTCTGGTATCATTACACTGGACGTACCTATAATGAAAAGTATTACCAAACTGGATACTTTGTTAAACAGAATTGCTTGTATATGGTTTTCGAAAGGCAACTTTCTTTGCGAAACATGATATTTACCATTCGAGAATACGCTGGTTTTGAGAGAGTGATGGAGAGAGAGAAACGATTATTAGATAAAAAAATATGAGACATTATTCAAGTAGTAAGTGTTAGACTTGTTGTTATTGTTTTCTGTCTAAAATATAATTACTTGTCATTAACTCACATGAATATATTATATACTTCATAACACTGAACAATTACTACCAAACAAATTACTCTAATCAAACTTTGGATCCAATCCGCTATAAGCAAAGCCTATCTTTATGGGCAGTAAAACAGCTAAATAGTTTTATATCGAGTCACTTGATCGGGGGTCGGGGCGGGGGGAGGTGTGACGTCATTTGTCAACCGCCTCGTCGCCCCTTCATGGCGATTAATGGTCGGTTAGGCTGTACTGCTCGCGTAATGTTGTGATGGCTCCCGTGGTTCTGGTTTTAGGGACTGTTTTTAAGGGCAAAAGAAGTGGTTCATTTTATGGGGTGTTGATGATGTGTGTCATTTAATACTGACTGTTGCTTAATGACGCTTTGTAGTGACGAAGATTGGTTTTTCTGTCGGTTGCTAGAGCTGACAAATACGGTCTTATTACAAAAAAATGATTTGGGCATGGTTTAAACCTGAACTAAAAGATCCATGGTTTAAAGTTGAAAGCAGAGAAAAACCATGCCTTATTACAAATCGAAGACCAATCGAGGATCAGATAAGTCAAACTTCGTCCACGGTCTAAATAATATCTACAGATTATAAACGAAAAATGGTAAACATTCGTTCGTTCATACAGGGTTCATTCAGTGCAACGTTCCGTTTCTCGACATGTTTATATTATATTCACATTTCAAGTACTTAAATAATTATTTATTAATATAAACATATATCATAAATTGTTGTTTGTTTAAGATTTAATATATTGAACAACCAGAACTAATAATTTGACGCGCTTTTTTTAATCAATTTATTTTATTTCTTTGCCAGCTTTAGCGTGAAACGGAGAAATGCGCGTGCCGTGACATTTGTCATTTGTTGTGTTTATGTCACCTCTTTAATAATAATAAATTGTTCTGGTTTGTTGTTTTATACGGAAAATTGGGAATAAAAATAGAACAACAAAAGAAAAGAAGGGCGAAAATTTGAGTTCAGAAGAAAAAGTTGGTGAAACATGCAGATTATTTATTACAATATGATAACAGTGCAGTGTATTGTATCATACTTATTTGGGTAATTGTATAAATGCTAATGTGATTGATTTTCGGTTCAAGTCACACTCCAGGTATATTTTTTCAGTGACTTTTCACTTTTAGCACTTTTATTACTCTTATACAAACTTTTTACATATTCGAAATATAATAACCTTGGTAACTTATTCTATTTGGTTTTACAGAAGTGAAGAAATGCACCGGTCAATCGTGGATAGCAATATATATTTAATAAAAGACAGCTTGAAATTATGGAAGTGGAGCACAAATACAACATTATAATTGCAAACACAAAAATAAAGAAACTGGAATTAGAAAAAGCATTGTCAGAAAGTCAAAAGACAAGTAATGAAGGATAAAATGTTTTCAGATATTTTATTCAATAAACACATCTTTCATTGTTATAAAAAATATATTTTCACTTCTCATGCCTATTATTTTATTACATTTACTTTAAATAATTGCCTTTATGTTGTCTATATAGCCAAATCAACATTAAAAACCAGAAAGGGGTGAGCATTACTAACAAAAAATCATAATATACACTTATGATTAGGCAGTATGAGGTCTCCGACCTGAGCCTAATGTTTCATGTAGAAGGATAAAAGAATGCAGTTGCGAAGACTAGATTTTTAGTCTATATTCTCTGAATATTCTGAAGTCATGTACACTGCCTCGCCAGCTGGTAACAATGACCATGATTTTGAATTCAGCGTCACAAACCACCTGAAAAGTTTATAAAAATTTAACATTAACCCGGTATGTGTTGTAACTGCAATACAACAGAAACCAACTACAAACAGAGAAACAGTATTTTTATATGATATAGATTGAGCCAAACAAACTAACCAATATTTGGGATTGCAACTAGCATTTTGGGATGAGTGTTACATAAAAAGTAATTAGGTACTCACCTACTAACATATTAGACAACTTAAAATTAAAATATTACTGTAAAAATTACCTGTAGATTGATCAAGGAAATCCTTTTCTATTCATAAATAACTGACCCCCATCAGCATTTACTCTTCTAACTCTTATATGAGTACAGTCAATTGTGGAATTTTCTCATACTGTCCTCCTGTTAGTTTAAAGTAGTAGGCATTTTTAGGAATCTTTGGGACATCCGTGACCAAGTTTCTGCTACTTTTTTACATGTTTTGCTCACAACCGGTTGAGACACACCATATAAATCAGCTGTATTGTCTTGAATCTATAAATAAAACATGTACCTGTATTAGTATATTGTTTGATATTTCTGCATTGACTAAGGTTATAGTTGTAAATAACACTTACTTCATGGCGAGCCCAGTTGCGTAATGCGCAAACCACTTGAAGCTCAATAGGCATCCTCGAGGGTCATGTTCCAAATCGTCACGTAGCACATCCACAATATTTTTTCCGAATCGTTTTGTGAACCTATATTTGTATCGGAAATCCTCGTCACTCAAATCAAAAGGATTCACACGATGACGATGTCTATTTGATTGCGGGCGCGTCTCCAGCGTGCCCAAATCTTCCAAATCCATTAAATCAATCAAGTCAATATTCATATTTATTAGATTACTAGGTATTTGACACACGAAATGAACTTCAACCTAACCTCAAATAATTTGGTACCGAAGATAAACTAGGGGTCTCGGCGGTTTTTCTTTAGTACCAAAGATAAACCATGGTTTGGTGATAAACTTCGTTTTATAATAACGTTTTCTTTAGTTCATGGTTTAAACCTTGTACCAATCCCAGTACTTTATTTAGATCCTGTTTTGGAATAAGACGGATAGAGTCTAAGTTAGTTAGAAGTTGAAGTAGAGCGATCATCTTTTGGTATAAGCGTTGTGGTTGGCAATCGCACGTACTTATACTAATACTAATCTTTATTAAGTGACCTGTTTAAGTGACAATAGTATTTTTATCGCGCGATTAATTCGCATCGCACGTACGAGCGATTGCCAATTAAGACGACGATTAGATTTGGTACACAGAGGCAACCGATACGCGAAAACATTAGTAATAAAAAATGCGTTGTGTTATTTATTTGTATTCGTTTCTGAATCTGGAATGAAAATGAAACATAATAATTGTTTCACTTAATTTCTTCCGCCAATTTTACATAATAATTGCTACATAATATCAACCCTCATTTCGCTCGAACGCTCCTTGGAATTGCGAAACTGTATCAATCAAACAGGGCTTAAAAACAACAACAAAAAACATCTTCGTTTAGGCTATTACACTTAAGTATAAGTAACTTAATTTCCGCGCCATTAGCTGTAAATGGGGTGGTGCTTATCTTTACATCGGACGATTAGCTCGCGATTTCATAAATATGCGACTTAATGAGAATGTAACAAGGTTGTCTTACGTGATGCTTAATTATGTTAGTCTTTAGCAGAAGCGAAGGGTTTTTACAATCCTGAGTACGAAATGTGCAGTATAGGCTATATATGATAAAGGGTTGTTTATATTGATTTCTTATATTTACGTGAATACTACACATTGAAATAAAACTTATTTTACGGATTTTATAGTGTTTATTTAATGCTTTTACGTTCCCAACGTTATGGATACTTTACAGCAACCTCAGTCCTCTTGTGACCATGGTTGCTGTAAAGCAGCCGAAAAGTCGGGAACGTAAGAACGCGATAAAATCTATAAAATAAGTTTTATTTCAAGGCTTTTTTAATTTACCAGATTTTATTCATTCTCCAGCTTTTAAGTATCCATGAAGAATATATGTATTTAATATAATATGTGGTTTGCGTATACGAATGTCTGCGTTCAATCCTTTTTACACGATAAATAACTTACTCGATAGCTTTATACAATCTGTGTCTGTTCGAAAACTTTATACCTACTTTAACAGTAACTTTTAAAGTTAAATATCAAGAAAACTAAGCACATCAATCACGGCCAATACTCCGCGCCTTATAATTAGCACTCGTGTACCGTCGTTAGAGGAAGCGTGACTCGCGCGAGCTGGGCGGCGTCGGAACGCGAGCGAATATCACTTTGTCACGCACGGCTTTCGGGTAAAGTGCCTTTTAATTTTTTGGACAGCATTAAGTGGAATTAGGTTGTAGTACTATTGAAAGTACGGCTTTGGGTTAGAAGAATATTTTTGGGTATAATTTTAGTTTTATTGAACTTTGTAGTTGACCTTATGACTATATCAAGTGGGAGATTATAAGTGTGTCTTAATGTACTATACTCGTATGTGTAAGAATTTGTTGTTTAGATGACGCCTACAATTGTAAATTAGTATCATACTGTCCATATTAATTACTCTACAGTCAACATACTTACAAACATTTTCAGTTAGAATTTGCTACATACTATGTTTAACTGCTTTGTAAAAGTCTCTGTACGTCTCGACAGGTTTAAAGAGTCAGTATTACTCAAGTACTCGTATCACATGCATTTAGATAAGAGTAATGAAAACCGCTCTGTTAGGTACCCACTCCATACACTTGTAGTTTAATGCATTGAAACATACGTTAGTGAGCTCCGGCCGCGCTTCGCAGTCTAACTTATTGCTCTCCAAACGTTAGAAGTTAATCGAAACCTGTGATTGCGCCAGTTGTTGATGTTTGTTTAGAACTCATTAAAATTGTAAATTAATATTTTATTTGTTGCGCTTGTTTTGTTTCTGTGTGTTTCATAGATCATGTTCGGAACTTTAAATTAGAATTAGATATTGTTTTATACATATTTTGATATAGATATTTCTTATTATTTATAGCTTCTAAATAAACTATAGCCTTGTTGGTGACTATGATGTTATAAGACTTATTAATTAAATCAGTCCAGCCGCTTTAGCTTGAAAACCATGTCAACATAATCTTATCTATATCTATATAATATAAAACAAGGTCATGTTAGTTTCACCATTTAAAACTCCAAAACAGAGGGGCGGTTTATGAGCTTTGTTTTAATAGCAGAATTACTATCAAAACATGGGAAAAATTGACTAAAATAAATTAAACTTGTTTCTGAAGCAGTACGAAGTTCGCCGGGAGAGCTAGTACTTCATAAAAATACACAACACACTCAATCCCATAAAATAATTGTCCAACTACACGCCATGACCTTGCCATAAAAACTTATACATCTACAATAAAATGTTGCAAATAGGGTGTCAGTAGGCCTACAAATAAAATTATTCCCATCAACGAAAAGTAATGTGGCCATAATTTCGCTAGTCCCCGAGCAATGGCTACTCTAGTCCGTTGTTCTTTGACCCATTATGTGCTTATAGACAAAGTTCTGATATTAAACATTTTATTAGCCCCGTTTCATAGGCGTCTTTAGTATAAATTATTGTCACAGTAGTTCTGTGCTATTTTTATTGGGTTAAGTTAGTTATGTGTTTTTTTTTATCTGATTCATGTATTTTTTAAGTTATTTTGTTAACATAGACAAATAATACAACACCAGGCGCGATGTTATGCCGGACCAGTAAATAATTCTAACATTTTATTGAAGTCAATATTATTTACCCCAAATTCTTTAACAGCCCTATCCCTAGCCTATATCCCTTCAGTTTTTCGACTAGACATAAGTATACATCAAAACACCCATAAATGGTAGTAAATAACGCTTTTAGCGATCTATGGTTGTTATTTATTAGCTATATTTCGTTAGCTGGACGGAGATGTGGGGAGATTTAGCTGTTACCGTCTCAGTATTGATGGTAATGGAGAATGATGTTCGGCTGTTTAGGGGAGGTAACGAATTGCAGCATTCTATTTATTGTATTTTGAACGCGAACATGACGCAAATTTCTAGATCCGATATCGGTTAATCTAAAAATCAAATCTACCACAGAATGTTTTGTATTTTTCGTTTCATCTATAAACCGGCTATGTCCTTTAGTGCCATCGCATTTAGGTTGTACAAAAACAGGCAAAAAAGTATTTACGCGAGAGTTACGCAATAAAAAGAGTAGAAAGCTACTTTTATAAAAAAGGATTTATTCCAAGGGGGGAGATATTTACAACAGTTCTGAGTAAGTTAAATAAAGTGTACTAGAGGGGCACATAACCTTTAAAGAAGGTACATTGTGAAATAACTGCGAAATGTATAAACTCAAAGGGGAACACAGCTCATTTCAAATATTAAAAAGCGGGCACTCGGATTTAGGATTCCCTGGGCGGGTATGATACCACCAAGTTTGTTTGACGCGAGCTTTAAAGGTTCTGTAGTAAAAATGCTATGTATTCTGAATTTAAGATAATAACTGGTCCAACAGTTGTTCAATGTCAGGGTAAGGCCAGTTTACATTTAAAAAGATAATATATTATTTATGATTATAAAATATTATGTATCATGATTATAATGTCCTTCACTGATTTACGGTTTTCAGAAACGGCTTCATGGTTTAAGAATATAATTAGTATGCCTATTTTGCAAGGTTTATTGCATTGCTCATGAGTATTTGAAGTATTTTTTACACGGTTTTCGTCACTGAACCCCAAAAACCGACTAGCTGAAAAAATATTCCTTCAAAGGTATTATGGAAAAGTTATAATTCCCCCGAAGCTAATGCCCATAATCTTGGCAACTTTTAATAGGACAAGCTCGAATTTGAGGGTCATTATTCAAGAAATATACTCGTGGGGTATCCGGTCATCTGTGAAAAGTTTATTTCATTCGCATTACGTCATCGTTTGTATGGCGTTTGATGTCACTTTTGTTGTTTGTTAAATTGGCATTTTTATTTATAAGACTTTTTTATAAATTTGTTGAAGACATGCTGTGCAATGCTAAATATTTGAATTATTTATGTATTATACAAGTTCATTCATAAAGGATTTAGTAACCCTTAAATCTGCCATACTTTCGCGCATTTGTTTTAAACGTGTGAAGTCAGAATTCCGATATTTGGTTTAAAAACACAACAAATTAAAATTTAATTTATATGTGCGTTTAGTATCGCACAAGTATACCATTTCTGAATCACATACTTTATACGCTATTGAGTTGATTTTCAACTACTTACCGACATGATTTGTGTAGAATAATAAAACAATGTCTTGTTTTCAACAAAAGAAACATGAATTAGCCGCTACCCAGTTACGATATTATTGAGTTGGAGGAATTGAGTAACAAAACAGTCATCCGTATTTATTGTTCCAGCCGGACTAACTACATTAGTTACGATTTCTTACCATCCGCCTCCTTAGTCCCTGAACAATAAAAGTCTGTTTGTCCGGAGGTCTCTACCTAGTGTTTTTTTCATTTAAAAAAAACCATTTCAGATAACAATCATTATAGTCCTTTTGATGTTAGATAGTGCTTTCATAAAGCAAAGCGTAGAGCGCAGTGTTTAATTATGGCTACAGGTTAAACATTGTATACATAGAGTAGTTAGTGGCATATTTCAGGAGGACTCTTGATATTTAATTAACAGTTATGTTGTTAATTACTGTCGCTAAATAAAATTGTCTCAAAATTCTACCACATTCAATGAAATTAAAAATAATAAAAATCCCAACGATCACACCAACTGTTAAGTGCCTAATTACGCAACGTTTGTACTTTGAGTTTTAAATTTTTCTCAGATGGGAATAAACCTACTCAAGCTATCGTGGATAGCTTACGTCATTGTATGTTTACCAGCTAGGTATATCCTGTGACTACTTCAAAAGTAATTATCTCGTGAATTATAAAATGTTAAGTATCCACTTAAATATATCGCTTTCCAATGCCTCACCCTCAGCCTCTCCTCTCCTCTCTCCTCAGCCACCGGCGGCGGATCGTGTTTCAAAAAAAGGTCCGATTATGGGTCAAGTGGCTCTCCAGACGCTTATCATGTGTCAACTTGTGATTCTATTATGTACTTCCCCCTTTTCTTCGTGGAGGGAATGTCATTTATCAATGCTGCGGCCACGAAATATTATATTCGTGCGATTGAGACGAGTGACCTACTTCGGTAATAGGTAATTTTATAAAGATTATTTCATTGGCAAAATATAGCTCGACATTAATTATATTTAGTGCTTCAAACAAGTCTGTACCTAAGCAATATTTACTGATTACAGATAGATACTTGAGAAATATATTGTTAATAAAACTAGATTTATTTTGGGTTTTTATCGATACAATAACCGCTAGAAATAAAATTTCGTTTCTAATTTGATTATAGAATTGATAAAATTTATTTAATCAACGGGTTTTAAATCACTCTGGCTATCTTACGAGAGGATATGAGAAATATTCCACTACAGTAATTTTCATTTTACAACCAGCTGGACAGCAATTATTTCTATAATATGATAGAATTGTGCAATAGGCATTCAGGGTATCAAGGCAATAGAATCTAAAACCAGTGTTTTAGAGTCTTGTCTGTGTGGGTTTGTTCAAGCTACAATGAAAAATTACTAAACCGATTTTAATTGATTTTCCAAGACAGCTTATGCTTCGACATACATATTATATTTGGTAGGCATAGTATTTGGTAGTCGAGCAGCCGAGCAAAAACGATGCAAGCGCTAGAGGAGACGCGGGCAAAAGCTAGTGTTATATAAAATTAACTGATGTTGATTAAGTCTGAACGACTATTAAAAATCCACTTTCAATAATGGATAATTCAGGTAAAAATCAATTTCACGGCCCATCACTGCGGGAATTAGTGCCGGCCGTGCCGTTAATTCCGCCGGGATCCAATTTAGTTCCACTGAAAATAACGTCGGCTAACTTACATTCATATTGGACAGGGGTAGACCTTTTTGTGCTATATGATACACGTGTAATTTGAGGGTCTACTGGTCCCCCTCTAGGGTGGGGTCTAATAATGGGACAATAGAACTGACATAGACGATGAAGGTCTATGTTTTTGTTAACTGTATACAATGTGATTGTATTGTTAAAAATGGTCCTATGATTTTTTTTTTTTTTAATTAAAGGGCTTTGTCGCTTAGCGACCACACCGCCCTGGTCCTATGATTGAACTCAGGGAAAAGATTACCTTTGCTACCACACAATAGAACTGAGCTTCCAGATCTAAGTCTATTTCCGAAATTGACTTGGTCTTATAAATGACATCGAATAGGTCAGATTTAATCGAACCCTAAAATAAATGAATATTTATAGCAGTATCAGCAAACAAAAATCAAGGTAAGTAATTACTAAGAATATCTTCAAGTTTCTGAAATATGTATTTCATATTTCGTGCCTTAACAGCCTTATTTCGGATTTATAAATATCAGGTAACGATTTTTTAAGCCCAGTTTGATCCGACCAATCGGTTCACGTGAAGTTTACATAAACAATCGGGTTCTCAGCGATGCTAAAGATAGATGACAGCGCTCGGGCAAGGCAGCGCATGAGTTTACATTGAGCGAGGCATACGCGGAGCCACTAAAGGCAGCCTTGACTGTCATAAAACAAGTAACCAAACCGTTGGCATGCCCCTCAGATTTATAATCCCATCTAAAAACATCAGTCCAATAAAAACAGTACCTCCCACTATCCAGCGGAATGCTTTGCAACTGAATTCTAACGACAGCCTCGCTTACAATGGCCGGTATCGGCATTGTTGTCACGTGCGGTATATTTATACATTGAGGTCATCGCTGCGCTCCGTGTATGATTTGTAAATACCAACGTGAGGAGAATGGTGTAGTTTTCAGTGGCACGACTTGTAGTGGTGATGTGTTTTGGTATTTTAGTTCGATGTCGGCTGGTAATAGCATTTCATTATAATCATTACTTAGGTATTATAATTCACGTTGTATGTGGTTATTTATAATAATAATAATATCGCCAGACGAACACACGAACTATACGACCCACAGTAAGAAAGCTTGTATTATGGGTACCGTACCGTACCCGGGCGTATCCAGTATATAATACTTATATAGATATTAAACATCCATAACTCAGGTACAAACATTCATGCTTATCACACATAGATTGTCCTTACCAGGATTCAAACCCGGGACCTGCAGGACAGAAAGCAATGTATTTTTTATATTTATTTAGTATAGGTTATTTCTTTCCTATTTACGTCGGTCATTTTAGAAGCGGCTAAAAAATAAAAAGCTGATTTACAGCTTTTTAGCCGCAACTTGAATAAATATTTTGGACTATATCCATGTATAAACTTGTTGCCTAGTCAGTTGTAAGGTACATATCATATGGTCGACCCCAGTAGATGCCTCCAGTAATAATGAAGGAAGTGACAGATAACTTAATAGAAACTCGATTGGATTTACCGCCTTTCCCATGCGGCAGGATATATTGGATGTAAACCTATTTTATTATTAGGTATAGATTGATTTCTTATATTTACGCGAATACTATACATTGAAATAAAACTATATTTTATACTATAAACGCGATAAAATCCTTAAAATTCGTTTTATTTCAATTAGGTATAGATATTGATAGTGGAACAACTTTATTATATATTTAGTAATCACAGCCATGTCGAATCTAGTCATTCAAATCTTCAAATAATCACACCGCATATGGTCTCAAGAAGCATGCAGCTATTGCTCACCAGGTACTTATTGGGTATGTAGATACTTAAAACTTTTTTAAAGATTCGTCATTAGTTTCTCACATCTTCAAAAAGAAGAGCTATGCTCCCTTGCGTGAATAACGCTTTCAAGATTTATATTAATAACTAGCTGTCTCGACGAACTTCGAGCCGCCTCAGAATCAAATTATGATAGTGAAAACTATGACACTAGGACGTCAAACACCTCAGTCCTCCAGTGAGCATGGTTGCTGTAAAGCAGCCGAAACGTGGGGAACATAAAAACAAAATAAACGCGATAAAATCGGAATTATTGATTTTTTCCAAAGTTGAATGGTTATTCGGCTATTCAGAACGGAGACAAATTCAAAAAATCAAAGGTCATAAATATCGGCCCACCCGTTCTTGTGTTATAAATGGTGAAACATCTTTGTATATAAAACAAAGTCGTGTTATACTTTGTTTTATATATAAAGATATGAATGTTATCAGTATTCGATCATATGTCAAGCCTCTGAACCATCGAGTAACCGTATTTGAGTACTTGTTTTTGGAGTAAACAGAAATCGATTTTACATACGCTTCGCATCTACCGCACTACGCAAAAACATTTTTAAACAAAAACCCCGCAACTGGGTGTCGATAACATTAAAAAGACGTAAAAGGAATTGCAATGCAGCCGAGTGTCGAACACTAAAGTGAATTGATGGTGCGACAGGCGCGTGCGTTTATTTTGTCGCGCCGGTCTCGCGTCGCGACTAACTGCGATCGTACAAAACGGGAACGAAACGATAGTTCTGATGGACTGGACACAGTTTCCATGGGAAATTGTCGATTCGAGTGTAACGATATTCTCTTTTTAATGGGCCGTATAAAGGCTAGCGCTGACTTGGGCGGGCCACACAGCGCAATAATATGTATTTTGTGATACTCAAAAAAAATCGGCAATTTTAGCAGACATGGGTAGGTTCAACCTTGCTTAAGAGTTCATAACTTACGAGTGACTTGGACTACAAAATGCTGAAACTGTCATGAGAAAAGGTGATTTAGGTGGTAAACGCTTGGAGTCGACGGATGATTTATAGAGAAATAAAATCTTTTATAGATATTGTTTTAATATAATTTCTTAATAAAACATCAGTTTATGAATTTAATAGATTCTAAAAAAGTATTCAAAATAAATCTAACTTTGATTAAATTGGAACACAAAAGTAAACAATTTATTGTTTGGTATCGTTATGAGAAAATATAAATCTCGACAGTACAGGTATAGTACCTTTAATATAAATGTAGTGGGAATAAAAATATATTATAATATTTATCTAATAAAAGACAATTATTTATGACCAGCGGCTAAAGCCCACTATTTTTACGTATTTGTAACGGTAATGGAAGCGTTTACACATGTCGTAAAAACACTTAAACATGAACACACGTGCGCGTACATCCAGTGGCGTAGCTATGTTACAAACGGCCGCACGGCAGACATGACATTGGGGCCCTAAACTAAATGACACTTTAAAAGTGCAAAATTACTTGAAACGAAATTCAGAGTCCAATTGGTTAGAACACTTTATCTAATCATGAGAATCGTTCGGGGGAATTCGCAACACAAGCAATTGAGTTGCCATTTAAGTTGTGTTACACCCTGTGATGTTTATGTTCTGGCGGTGGGAGACATTTTTGTGATTTCAGTTCGAGCCGTTCGAGATTTTTTGGTCAGGGGCCGAAAGGTTTAATATTGAAAATTCTATGTTCAACTGAGATATTATATAACTTTATCGAACATCGTACATGGAGGCCAAGGCGCCCCATGAGCTTGTGGGCCCCGCGACACTGCCCAGTCTAGCCCTACGGTAGCTACGCCACTGCGTACACATACATCGATATGTATAAACCCCAACACACTTACACAATACTTACCTACACACATAATCACAAACGTCATTCTCATGAACGATACTCTTACAATCCGAAGAGCAGCCTATAAACGTTATCAGCATTAGTATAAACAGGCTTTTACAAGTCAATGGCCTAATAATGTGGTGCCATTGCTTTCCATAGATTGTATCACCTCAATGAGCCTCATCGTTAAGGGTCGGTGTCGAAATAAATAGACATAATATAACCACACGATAGATTATTTAGAAGCGAAGTGGACTTTTTAACTTGAATGGTAAAGTTTGAATTGGAATATCATATTGGTTGAATTTATTGTTTATTATTTTGCAACGTTTTATATCATTTTCATTAGGACATTAAATATTTTTGTAATGGAGTTGGACGATATAAAGTGATAAGTGAGGGAGATACATGCTTGGCATTTACGTGACGAAGGTTCCATTATTTTTTACACATTATTATGGCTCTGATTAGCCTGAGCAAGGGCTATATACAATCCGATCACTTAGCATAAGCTGCAAAATATAAAATTACAATTCTATTCTACCTCTACACACAAATACCTAAATACATGCACAACCCCACATAACACATAAAATGGAAATGAACTACAAATATTGCTACATTATGAAAGAACATCATTGAACAGTATGCTTGAGCATTAAACAAATTCTAAGTTAATCTATATTTTTTTTACATAATTGACAGTGTTATATACGTTTAATATCGGTTTTGAAGCGCCGTTAACGTAATGGATAGCGGGCGGGCCGACATTTCAGCCGGTTCCGCGAGGAATTCAATTACGTGCCGAATGTACGTCACCGGGTACGCTGCGCCACCAAATAATAGCTGTGGGTATGATAGTGCATGGAATTAGCACTTCTACAGCGGGTACAAATATTTTTAGAGGTGGCGACACCATGCTGGATAAGAAGATAAACTTTTCGATCGCAGATACGTCCACGCTATCAATTATATTACAAAAAAAATACACAAAACACTAAAAGGTTTGTGTACCTACTAATCAGACAGATCAACGACTCTAGTCGAACACAATTTGATAATAACGTACAGAGTTGGTGTATGAGAGTGCCGAGTGACGTCATGAGGACGAAAGTTGATAGTAGGATCGCGGCACCGGTCCCCGGGGCGCGATCCCGGGCTGGGATTGCGCTCGGCTCAAAAACAAGCCGTCGATATTTTGTTCATATCTAGGAGTATGTAGGTATAAAATATTACTGGCTCAAAGTTTATTTTTGAAAAAAAATAATCTCATCTGTAGTGTGCATACCTCTGTTTTGGTAAATATTTTATATGTTTTCCCCCGGGTTGGTCGTAGACTAATAACCAATGCATGAAATACCCAGAGAGCTTCTTCACAGAGCGCGACCAAACCATGTCTATACAAGACCCGTTGTTGTATGTTTGCACACACCTATATCACATTTTACACTTAAGGCTATACACACGTACTGCACAAAATGCCACCTTAACTAAGCTCTGTTACATGCTCATTAGGTTGAACTGTTAAATGCATGCAACAGACAACATTGATATTAAGCCTTTTTCGCCTTTCTTAAGCTTCTGGAGTTCATAGAGTCCCTCACTCTTCTTTTTGACAGGAACATAAGTTCAAATGTAGTACTACGTTTGAATAGACCATCGTCATTTCTATAAAATAGAAATGCGAACAGGATTTACCACATCTACGATATCAAACATGTTGAGCTCCCATTTCGATTGCAACTAACTTGAGCTAAAATTCTGCCGACGGAAAACGATGGACCAATTTAAAGTTTGTCCTTACAATGAAGCAGTCGGCTGTTAAAACATTTAATTCCGCTTTTACTACATTTATATAACATGTGATATATTGTAGCTTTTTAGATAGTTGCAGTTTGTAATGGTTTGTAAATATTTGGTATTGGATTATTAATACAGATACAAAAGTAAAGTCATTGTGGGAACGCGAACATCATTATTATGTTCTGAACACACCTGATATGGTCGCGTCCTGACTCTATGCCCAGCTTACAGCTTAGCTTAGTGGTCCTAACACTATTAAACCAATTACATTTAATTAATATTAATTATGCTATTTTATTTAATAAATATATACTATAGGTACGATTATTTGCTTTTATCACTTCAAAGATTAAACATTCTAGTTCTTTACATCAATCTACTCGACACCCAAATTCTTGAACAGATCAATCTCTAAATATGGAACCCCAACTGACCCACACCAAATAACTCAATTCCTTCCTTGATAAAATCCACCATCTCTCACCCGTGCCGATCAGACCCGTTAAAGCGGCGAAAAGTCGACGTATACCAACTTTTCAAATAAATAAAGCAAATATAAGGACTTAAAAGCGCCTCCACCGATATGAATACGTAACGGAAAATACAAAGACGGGAGGTCTGGAATGAATATTTCAAAGGTAGAAACCGAGGGACGTGTGCTGGCACTTTCAATCGATTCATTTCTTTAGGGTTCTAAAGGCAAATGGTTTCAACTGTAGGCACCGACATTATAGCAGGCTTTTAATGGCATTTTCTAAGATTTAGATTTATGTTTTGTGTGGCTTTAATAAAGCCCTACATTATTTTAATTTCAATACGGAGAATGTAGAACTTATCAATTAATAAATAAAAAAACTAACAAGAAATACTGAAAAATATGATTTCGCTTTCATAAAACCGTTACACAGAGTGATTGCATCAATTTAATGCTATTGAAACGTGAAAATAAACCTGCGGAATTCAACTATTTCTCGAGCAACCCTTCACGGTGTTTTTTTATTTCAACCAACGTAATTGACATAAATTGAGCGAGATGATAGCGGTGTCTGAGTAGGTGGACCAGAGTTCATTGAAATGGGGAGACAAGCTCAGATGAGACGACTGGAACGAGTAATAAAAAGTAAGTATTTTTGACGCAATCTATTTTGAAATGAAATGAAATCTTGTAAGTTAGTCTGTTCTGGGACATGTTTTTAATCAAACACCCACAATAAAGCAATTACAGTGTTTGAGAATGTGTTTTATTCGTTTTTAAAGAATATTAAAATTAATTTAAACGCCGTCAATCGTTTTTTTTTTTAATATTGCAAGAATATAATTGACAGCAGTATAGCGAAATTAATGTATAGGGGGACCACGGTATCTTGAGTTCGTGAGACAGCCCCGGGGACAGATTCCATATTTCTGTGATGGAGTGTGCTAGGGAGTGCTGCGATTTTAATGTACTTTCAATTGGATTATGTAGGGGTTGGTAGGGTGCTCCAAAGTTATAATAATGAAACGCCGATGGATTGATGGTAAACAAGTACCTGCCTGCAGAAAAAGCGCTGTATTAGTAGAAATATTTTTATGTAGTTTTTACTGCCTACCTACTTTTGTAGTCCAGCTCAACACACTAAGGCTTAGTAAAAATGAATACCTAGGTACTTTTAATAATAATTTCAAAATAAATTATCTGCTCTTTAACTAAAATGGTTTTATAGATGGGTATAATTTGTGACGATAGGTAGAAATCCAATATAATCACATATATAGCTGTAAACACAAAGTAGGTACGTAAAGTTAGTTACGAAACATTCACAGTACTAAATAGTATTCTGACAAGATCTAAACAAGAACAAACTCCCACATTTTGACAACGCATTATCAAAGAGCTTTACTGCCCGATCTAAACAAGTTGCTCTGGCAGACCCGAAATTATTAGCTCATAGCATCACAAAGACACGTAACCTGGTTCCCCATTTAATATGCCCTTTATGAACTAGTGAATTCTATGTACACTATTTCGCATGTTCCAACGAATCAGGACAGTTACATGTTAATGTTTGAAATTTGAAACTAATATTTTAGGAGCAATTGTTTTGGGGATTCTAATCATGTGTTCAATGGAGTTGTGGGTAGTATTGTGGTGAAATAAGTTATATCGTGTTTTATTTATTAAATATATATTGTACAATAGGTATATACAAAGATATTTAAAAAGATATATAAAAATATCCGTGATTTCCGTAACGCTTACTCACCGTAATAATGTCAAAATGAAATATTTTTAATGAACGCGGCTACGTGGCTTTGTCCCGGGCACGAGCGGACGTGTGGACGCCCTGACCTGAATTCTAACTTCATTTATCAGCAGTATTATGTAGTTAATATCGGTTTATTTATATGGTCCTTCTTATCCCACCAAATAATAGTTGAATATCATTTTATAGGCGATTGTATAGCTCTTCTGCAATGAAATTGATGAAAATTTACGTATCAAACTGCTTAACGTATTAACAATACGTTATAAGGTACATAGTATATTGCCACTTAGTGAGTAAACAACTTGAGATATTTCCTACTCTATTGCAAAGTAAGTAAAAGCATTGCAGATAAAAAAAAAAGTATCAGCGAAGAAATAAGTGAGTTCCGCCAACATCCATTATGCCGGGTTCTTGGTACTTAGCAATGACTGAAATGCCTTTGCGCGACCAAAGGACGTTCTCCAACATCTCTAACATGGTAAAACTTTGCGTCCCGTCCTGTCGTTTGAATCTATTTATATCATTTTGATTACAATATTCCACTGCTGAAATTAGTAGCATAAACGCAGACCATTTTGTTTACTGACTTAAAAAAGGAAGGAGGTTCTCAATTCGGTTGTATTATTTTTATGTTTGTTATTTCAGAAATCCGTCGTTTATGAACCGATTTGGAAGATTATTATTTTGTTTGAAAGGTGTACTTATAGATTGGCAAATTTTTTTCAAAATTTAGTTCTGATGATGGCATCTATGAGGAATTGAGTGGACGCCTCAAACATTATAGGCAAACATATCGCGATTTTGATATTTTCATCATGTATGTTATGATGTAGGTTTGGCACCAACTTCATATTTGTTACATATTTGATTTAGTTAGACAATGTAGATTTCAAGATGAGATTATTTTTTGCTTTATAGTTTTTCAGTAGTTATTTAGTAGTTATGGTTACGTTACATAAAAAATAGTATAAATTTACACCCAACTGTAGCCTCAACCCAACGTAACAACTTGTGTAATAATAAGACGGAGGGTAGTTATGTTCCAAACAAAGGTTGCATTGGGCATTCTATCGGCGTCCACAAATCCCAAGGCTAGAATTTCAACCTCTGCAGGATATATTTCTGAGGCCATTTTTTACATTCCTACCATGTTGACAAAATTATGATAATAAGCTACTTTAATAAACTTAGCATAACTATTATGAATTCTAAGATCATGAAAATAATAAAAACACAAACAAGTATCTTAAAGTGCTTATTAAATATTTATAAAACGGTTCAAGATTTACATATCTTAAAAACCGCAGCTGCTATGAAGTTTCCTGTTTTGTAATTTATTCCTGGTGAGACTTGCAGTTCCGGAGGTCACTCTTCACTGCGGAATGCACTTTTAACGAGCCAGTCTGGAGCTTATCATACTAGGATCTTTGCAATATTATCTAGAATGTTTCTGATGACTGCGACTCAAATTTGAGCACGTTTATTTTGATTATACATAAATGCAAGATAACTCAAATATTTGAGGATAGGTAGGACTATTAGCTCTGACAGTCGTGAAAGTATATAATCGCAGCGCTAGTTCTGTTTTTAACCGACTTCAAAAAGGAGGAGGTTCTCAAATCCGTTGTATTTTTTTTATATTTTTTTATCTGTGTATTATATTTGTTCTGTCTACGCAGAATACTCACTTTTTATTTATTTTATTAAATCATTGCACATATTCCAAGTGACCTGTGCTGCTCAACTTTTAATAAAACGAATATCCAGGCTTAACGAGACAGTCTGGAACTCTCCGAGTGCTGCTCCACATTGTCTGGGGTTTTTCGGCCACGTCTTGCGTTCGAGTGCCTCTCCTCAGCTTAATGAGCACTGACAGAACTCAACTTGTACAAGAGGACATGTTTCAACAAGTTATTGTACTCAACGGATAAGTTAATAAGGCCATTTAAAATTACAAAGGATTATACTAATGATATAAAAGATAGAATGAGTAAAAAGGATTTAAAAATAGTACCTGTTCTTGTTCGAATGGAGTGTTTTCTTTTTTTCTAAAACGGGGTAAATTATAGAGTTACAATATTGAAGACTCTAATACAGCATGTTTTAAAACAAAATACACCTGAATGAATAACATTTTAGACGCAAAAAAAATATGACAGTAACATCAAATTTATTAAGAACCACAGAGTTGTAATGCAGCTAGAAAATCGCAGGCAATAAGAGCTGGCGAAGCGCACAGAAGATAAATAAAACAGTATTATACAGCGAAACAGCTCGGATGCTGTAACAATATTTTTGTTTGGCTAACATATTCTGTGCATCGCCCACTGCAAACGGATTCTCTGATCGTGAGTAAGTATACAAACGATGAGAGAATTTGTATAAACTGTTAACAGTTTTAACGATTGAGATAATAATTCCATTCGACGTTATAAGGAGCAAGACTCACATAAGCGCTATAATGTTACTTACTCAGTGACTAACGTGACAATGTAGCTAATCTAATTGTTTAATCTTATTGAAGATACGACAGGAACTGTTAATCGGTTAGTACCAACACACTGTAAAAGGATCCCTTAAATTGTCCAAGCTGTGGTTGTAGTACTTTTCATGTCTCTTTTTATGACAAGATAAACAATATGGTAACCTAATAATTATTAATAGAGGCTTTGTAGCTTCTATGACATGTGTTTCTGAAAATAACAGTTTAAAACACGATCTGATTCTGAAATAAATAATTAGAAAGTCTTGATTGAATGCTTACTATTATAGCTTTTGCTGTGCAGTTGCATCCAATCTGGTCACAGGCTTTGGCAATCAGACTATGAGATCATTTAATTTTTCATTTCCATTTCAGAGATAAATGTTAGGTTAAAAAATGCACATTCAATTTGTTAAAAAAACACAAAAACTGCTGTCAATATTTTTTTGGAAAACTTTGAAAATTAAATGTTGCATTACTTGAGTTATACCATATTGAACTGTAGGTACACAAGAGTCATCAGAATGCAGTTACCGGAGATATATGGTAACGTACTTACGTAGACAAAAACAAGATCAAATTAACGATCTCCTATTTTGATGTCAGTTAAAACTGCTCACAATAGCGAATATGTTTTTTTATTTTTTTTTTATATTGACTTTGAATTATAATTTCATTTAATTTGCCATCCGTCCAATTATTTAAAATAAAACTTATTTTCCATCTACCTTCTTATTCAACATAACATTAATTTGTCATCTACCCACCTATTTTCTTTTAGAAACTCCTCTATAATATTTTGCAGGAAATGAGATTCGTGTTTGTATAACTTACAGTTTTCGTTTCTCAACTAGAATATTCCTTCGAGTAAAGTCGTAAATCAAATCGCCTCTACGTTACATCATCCGATCTCAACAAAAGCTATAAAATGTTATCTGAAAACTTTATCTGGGGATGTCGAAAGTCATTTTTGTAAATCCTACAAGAACACGCCGTGAACCTTTACAGAGGCGTTTACTAAAATAAATCGAAATTCAGTTTAATTGGTAAAGTTTGCGGTTTGCTCAAGTTTCGCGCGAAATTAGCGCAAAATTTCGCCATGGTATAACAAATTAAGAGAGCTAAAACTCAAACGAGGCCCTCCAGCGATATCGAATATCGCTTTGTGAGCGAACAAAAAATTGTTTAACGTAATTATTGAGCACCCACTTGGTACTCGCGACGCCTGTGATCTTGAGCGATAAATAATTGCTGTGAACGCTCTACGTTTGCCTTGTAACGAGCCGACTGTTTGATCATGCTAATGTAACGAGAATGTGTAATTGTTACGCGTCGACAATCATTAGCATAATTTCTATGTTATACTAGTGTAATGTTATTTAGACTTCTGAGGCATTAGACAAGCAGCAAGTCAAAAACTTCGTAGCCTAGATATTCATAAAAACCACTTATCATAAAAGTTACTCAGCGCTCTGCAAACCTTATGCAGTAGGTATTTATTAAAAAAAGCAATTTCAGATAACATCTAGACGCAGCCAAACATAATATAAAAAATATTCTATTGGTGGTTATCGTACAATACAATATTATCTACAAACTAATCTCCATATTATTGTCATAGAACACTAGGCAGAAGTTTTCAGTCTTCAATTTCCGTTACTGCTATCAGCGAAGCTAATCAGCGCGTGTAGTGATTGCAATCATTACTCCACTCATCTAGATAAGGCATTCGGCTTTAAACTTGTGAAACACGGCGATAACCTCTAGTTCATAAATTCCAATGTCAGACTGTAGATTTATCTGATGTGTTTTAGAAGGTTAAAGTGATTGAAATACAGTCTACAAACTACTTATTTGAAATTAAATACTATGGTCTTGTCATAGGTTAAGGAGGTTATTTTCATTAAGAGAAAAAACTGAAGAATTACCTATAGTGTGAAAAACAATGTTAAATTGTGTGAGATATCCAAGTTTGGTATGTTAAATGCGAGCGTAATGCTTAGTGCAACGCAGAAAATAGTTATTTCTTCAATAAGTACGACGATTGCAATGAAAAGTGGCTGGGACCATTAGACAGACGGCAAGTCCCTACTTGACACAATCTTGAATTGTAAATCGTTCGCGCGGTAACGATCGTAGTACGTAAATCGTATTGGTGCAATGTCCGCAATTGGATCTGAATACATTACTGCGTCTGCTAGGTTTTATTCTGCAGACTTTTTATGGACGACCAGAAATGCAAAGATAAATCTGAATAAGACTGGTCGTGAATTAAGTGTTGGTGGTGGTGGAGTTGTGGTTTGTTGTGGGTGGAACATAAAGTTTTTTAAATGATGGCGCCACCACATCCATTAAACCTCATATTTTGGCTCTAAATTTTCAATTTCCTCCTCACCCCTGGACATGTTTTTTCTCGTAGAGTATTTCATTTTTCATCATATTATGATGATGAAACATGAGTTAAATACTGATAGATCCGTTTAGAAACGTAAACTATTTTAGTGTTTATATCTTACACATTACTGATCTGGGCGCTATTATAAGTTCTTATTTTCAGGCAGTTTACGTCCCGTCTTAAACTAGTTCGTATCATATTAATGACATAAGTTACCGCTAAATAGTACTTTGTCTCAGCGTTTAGTTGTAATTTTCAACTACAACGTTAGAAAAAAAATTATTAGAATGTACCTATTTTTGAGTTAAAATATATAATTGCCAGACCTGAGAATTCATAATACGCCTGATTATAACATACTATTTATATGAGCGATCTATCTGTATATCATTGGGACATACTGAGGATTTTCTAAGTGAGCCATTATTTTTGCGTAACCCAAGTTCGTAGCATCGACTCCGATACACTTTACTACCCCTTATCATAACAGGACCCAGACAGATGGTCCCGATTATCATCACTCTTACAGCATCAATAGTAACGTTTAGATAAACTGATATACCGCGGTATGAGCGGCAAGATAATGCCGCCGCGACAAATGGCTCCCAAGCACCCGTTATGCGCGTAATGGCGCCCCACTCGCACGCGGGGGAGGCATTGCGCTAGTTCCCTCGTAGCTGGTTAAGTTTATCGTAGCAGATTATTACTGTCGGCTTTAGGAAGGCGAATTTTCCGAAAAACTTATATTATGCTAAGCATAAGTTTTATTTGGTATTTTATCTAGTGATCATTTTTAATGCCATAGTAGTAACGACTGTTAGCATTGAGAATACGCGAGAAAGCAGTCCAATAAGCATGTTTGTGACTCGATTAGAACAGTTGGTAGTGGCCCTGATTTATGTACCGAGTGTCCCATAATCCGAGTAATCCCGGTATAAGGGCAAACTTTGTGTGATGAGCACGAATGCTTGTATCCGAGTCATGGATGTTTAATATCTATATAATGGGATCGCTCCCAGCCTGCTGAACGGTACCTATTTAGTACAAGAGTTGCTTAGTTTAGTTTTAGTATCGTTGGATATAAGATTTTCCTAACGTTTATTGGTCAATATAGGCGAACAAGTAAGTAAATAAGTTTCAGTCATATACAGAGATACGAAAATACTAGGAATTATGTAATGTGAGTTCGTTTTCAGATTTCAATAAATAATATTTGTTAACCGAAGTAAATAATATACTTATATAACTCTGTGGAAAATTATATGAATTTAATTAATTCGTTACTCTCATATTAGTCCTGTTACATCCAACAAAAAAAACATGTTTTTCGGGATTGATTCCGAACTTCATTAAATTTAACGAAATAATCATTAACTTTGATCGAAAAAATTGTTGAGAAGGTACTAAGTAATTGCATTAATATTATTATAATGTCCATATTCTATTTAATTTTACAAAACCGATGCTCCACTGTGACTTACAGCACTATGTACTGAAATTTGTAAAATACACATACAATCACTCATCTCGGAATACTTGTACAAGTATTCCGGGATGAGTGGTACTGTACAGTAATTATCGTATTATGTAAAATGTATTAGTAAAACATAAAATATATTTTCTTATCTCATTTGTTCAGACGGTTTTCATCTGATCTTTATTCTATTTAAAGGAACTTAGATTCTGCTTGCAAGTCCAGACTATTTTTTTATCCACGTCGCATCTCCAAGACATCTTTATCGGCCAAGATCTGCGGTATGATGCTCAGATTTTAATCTCATAACTGGATATACTTCCATGAAAACATTGTTCTGCTTTTCTCCACGGGACAGGTCAGCGACCTCTATTATTAGCATTTCCAAGCGTCGCCTCCGCCGCAAATAAAAATATCGCGAATACTAAGAGTTATAACCAAACTTCCACGTTGGAAAATCTATTTAAATCGTAAGACGCATGGCTTAATTTCCGTTGGCCATAGGCGGTAGTGACGATTTTAATGGGTAACTTCGAGGAGTATTTTTACGATATTAATGTTGGTACAATATTGAGGAGATCTTAAAGTGGAATTTAATCTAGCGTACCAACAAAATAGTTTTTACGATACATTTAATGGAAATTGAGAAAATAAAAAAGATTTATGAACTGAAATTGAAATTTTTTGTACCGGCGTGCTTCACTACACGACTTCCTATACACTTACCGTGCGTGCAGTAGTAAGGTAAAAGGTAAATTGTGTATTCAGTTTGAAATAATATTTAATAATAGTAACACATTAGGTATGTATCTACTTTATATGTTCAATTCGCTGTTGCAGCAGGTGGCTAATATAACATAAACATTCTCCAAAAGGGCCTCTACATATTAGACCCATGTCCCCGCGCAATCCTTCCAAAGACCCGGATATAGCCCGTGTGGTGGGAGAGTAGATATAGAAGAAATTTCCTACATGTTAATTTTGCCATCGCATACGTTCCGGTCGCCTTCACTTTACCTATTTTGAATCTTGAAGTTGACGTCCATCAATCATCGTACATAACAGTGCATCGCAAATTCAAACATCCATTTCCAATTTTGCAAATTCACAGTCGCAAAACTGACTTGCAAAACAAAGGCCTCGGTGGAAGACATGATATCGACAGCGAGTTGCGAATGCTATTCCGCTGTGTGGCCCGTCACTCATAGTCGGCCCCGACCCGCCAGCGCCGACGTCGGTCCCGCCGACCCCGCCCTCAATGTTCCCACCGAATTTTATTGTCACTCCACATTTTCTCGCGTTTATTCAAAGGGTTGAATATGTTTTGTGTTGGACATAAAAATCGCTTTGTCGGAAAATCATATGACACCTAACCTAATCATATGACACCTAACCTAATCATATGACACCTAACCTAATCATATGACACCTAACCTAACCTAACGGCGCGTGAAAATAATCATTACGCTCGATTGAATTATTATTTTGTTGAGTGTGAGAATCGCGTTTTGGAAAAAAATACTTTTTTATGAGTCGTGCATGCATGATAGCAAAAAGCAGTGATAGCCATGATGGTAGAACGCTTCCCTCGGTAACGAGGATCGCAGGTTCAACCTGCACTAGGCCATCTTCATAAATTATGACCTAATCCCCGTGCCATTGATCGGTGGCCTGTGCCATACAGTGGGGCATTCTTTTAATATGCATGGTAGATGTTAAGTTGAGGAGTGAGTTGAGTAGAGCCTTCATTGCAATATATAGTTGTAGTAGTGCAATGTGTATTGTAGTTTGTAAGTATTTAGATATAATTTATGTTACCTTAAATATGTAGGGGGAGTATTAGATAAACATTGACAAACGCAGACGTGTTTGACTAAACCCCGAAGCCCCAACATTACACTATAACGTAATCGTAACGTCATCGAGAAAGCATCTATCCCTGTCATTTGTATAAAGATCATTTAAATGAAAACTGTGGTGTGAACGGGATGGATCACGTTTACGGTAACGTAACGCTATGTTAAACGATTTTGCTTGAGACATAGACAAAATATGATGACTAGGTGGTTAAGTTGATGCAAACATCATTTAATACTCAACATTTAGAACAAATCACAGGTGACATCAGACAAAATATTTTTTTGTTATTTATTTTTTTTCTAAAGTAACTTAATTTTAACTTTTTACTCACCACTTAACTATTTGATAGATGTATATAACAGCATAATGTTAATAGTAAGACTATGTGTAAAAAGGTATTCAACATGCAAGCTAAAGTCAACTAAACTTTAATCTACATTGACAGTTCCATTAGTTACATCAAATATTCAGAATGGAAGCCGCGTATCAAAGTCCGAGCTTGCGCTAACCAAATTTTCGAAAACAGAGACTTGTCCGCTAAGCCGGTCACAATGACCCACCCGACCCGTCACCTGTCGGCGAGCTGGCGCGTCGCGACCGCTGGGTTTTTGACACGACCAAATTGTGCCTGTCATTTGTGCTCATCGGAAAGCACAAATGACAATTAACTTTTCAAATTCACCGGATTCGAAATGATATTCTTGGCTTTCATGTCTGCTTTATGTTTATTGGATGATTTCCAATTTCGAGTATTGATGGTGATTTAATTATTTATTTATCATCTCATAGTGACTGTAAGATAAATGCCCGATAGAAAAGGAGTTAGCAGATAATTTAAGGATGTTGTAAAGTAATCATCAAATCGAACTCATCGTAAATCATTGTACAACCTTAAAAAAACCATTATCTTACTCGCTAATGAAAATACTGAAACAAACACCCATTCACTAATTCGACAACAAATTATCATAATTAATCTTTAATACGTCTATTCATCATTACACGCTTAACTTAACCTTATTTGAATTGCCACACTTCCAATAACAACCTTATAATCCCCCGGATAAGGTTGAAAACGTATCGCCCACTTTCGATCGGGGGTCGTTCGTGCCCCGTGTCACCGGCAATATTAATTGTATTCCAACTAGAGCATTTGACGGGTTATTGTTGCGGCGTCAAGGCGTTTTGTCGTCGACGTCGCAGCGTCAACGTCGTCGGCCGACATGTCGGGGCATCGCGCGATTTGATTAATGAACAATTCGGTTGTGTGACAATGTTGTTTAGTTTTTAATGATGATACGAGTATGCAAAGGTTACGCTGACATAAGCGTCTGCCGTATCCCTAAGACGATGCTAGATCTCGTAGATCTGCAATCTTTAACTTAAACTTTGTTATTGGCATCGTTATTTGAATCGAACCAATTTCCTTACGTAACATGATGTTCAAACGACTGTCTCTCCAGTAGATAGTTCAAGATTCCTCACTCTACGCCAAAGACAAAACCGCTAACAAAAATATGACAACACAGCGGGTGGCGAGCTGCGGCTGTGTCCATTGTATTCTAAGCATTGTGTTCGGTGCGAAACGATCAGACACTTTACAACTACGAGTATACTAAGACTTCCAATCGATGGTGGGGTATATTCCACCTCGTCGTTACGTTAATGGTAAAAACAAAACACGTATGTGATATGATTTTGTTTCAGGATTTGGTTCTGTGTAACTCTTTAATATGTTGTTATAATATAATAATAATTCCAGCCCTTTTTATGTCCCACTGCTGGGCAGGGGCCTCCCCTCAATGCGAGGGGGGATTAGGCCATAGTCCACCACGCTGGCCCAGTGCGGGTTGGCAGACTTCACACATCTTTCGAGGGGTTCTCTCAGACATGCAGGTTTCCTCACGATGTTTTCCTTCACCGTTTCACACAATATGTTGTTGACTTGGCCAAATTGTCCAAAATCACCCTGTAACAAGTGCCGGTCACCGTAGTTATTCAGAGCACCACGAAAAGTTAGATTAATCTTTTTGAAGGCCTTTGCTAAATTGAAGATACGATGTATTGCTCCCCAACTATTATGACTAAGTAGTAACATTAACAAGTAACTCAATTATCAATTGATGGATGTACTTAGAAGAGACAAAATAACGTTATGTATAGATACCGTGACGAAAATATGTTGACACATTTTCCTTAATAAAGACGCATCAAGCTAGTAGACGCACCTCAGTTAGTTATTTATGTTAGTTAATAAAGACGCATCAAGCTTGTAGACGCACCTCAGTTAGTTATTTATGTTAGTTACTAAAGACGCATCAATAACAAGTATCTATTTAAAAGTATATAACCAACTTTAATAAAAACTGAAAAAAAGTTTGATTATTTTTCCATAAAATGTGAGTTTTAATATCAAGGAAATTGCTTTATTGAGCTCTGAACCGGAAAATAAACAGTTCGTGTTTGCTGTAAGTTGGAATATTACATTGAACGGCGAACTCATGTTTACTGCGTGCAATAAAATATTTTTTTTATAACTACAGTAAGATGACAAAAACTATCAAAACAAAACATCAATAAGTAAATCTCCAGACATAGATACTCCAGCCAGAGATAGATTTAAATTGCAACCAGAAAATGTTCCTAAAAACTGATGCTGGCTCACTGCCGGCATGCCGGTTGTGAGCTTGATTACCACTTGGGTAAATTTCGGAAATAATCTTTTGGTGATTTTACCCAGGTCTTAGTGCACAAGAAACTCAAGCTAATGTTTTGCTTGGAAGACACTAAGAAATAGTCCGAGACACTGCAAAAACTGGGCTCCGGCGGATACCCAGGGATATGGTTGTCCGCTCGATTTGGACACACTTACATGGATCAGACTGGAATCACTCACAATTGGATACTATATATATAACTTGCGCTTAGAATACAGTTATAAATTAAAGGTGATACGAAAGCCCAAGAGATCCTATAATTGATAACAAATAAAACGGCATAAAATATTCAATGCCACTGGAGTACAATCAACCGTCATTCCCCTCGTCACGTTCAAACCTTGTCACGTCAAATGCATGATCCTGTATCACTGAATATGCACTATTGTTTAAATCAAGCCACTTAATTTGAAGTAACTAATTAATTACAAACCGTAACACAAACGCATAGAGTTGAGAATCCTCTATCTAGTCATGATGTCCCAGATTGTAAAAGTCATCAGGCTGCAGTCGAATGTAGGACAGTTCTCTTCAGACTGGGACTTGATAGGTTTCAGGACTGAATTTTCAAAGAGATACCTTAATTTGGCGTGATGTTAATGATTGGGTTTGTAGGACGCTTCTTTTTCTTAAATTTCTAATTCTGAAAAGGGTAGAGTGTTAGTTGAGAATATTTCAGGTTTCTCATTATCTAGTGCTTTCGTATCTCAATATACTATATTTCTGAAGATTTATGACTTATGCTGCCATGATTATCTCATCTTCTATGTCATGAGAGTCATCTGTCATCCATTAATTAGCCAAAGCACATGCACTTCCAGGCATAGGCCTCACTCAATGACTTAAAAAGTTCGAACCTCTATAGCACCATTTATTTATGTCTAGCACTCACTTTTAGGAATGCAACATTAAATTAAAGAAATGAGTAATGTAGTTTATTAATTTCAATATGTATATGACAACTCTCTCAAATCTAAATCAACGTTAACCAGTACAAGTAACAGAATAAACTGTCCCACCAACCATCCGCAATATTCTAACTGGACCATTCACAGCCACCACAATAGCGTCTAATACTGCCATGCTCAAAGCGCAAACTCTGGGAAAAAGCACAAACGAATCGCCCGATGACACTGCCAACTGCGACGGGCACAAAGCGCCGATGACGTCACAAAGGTGGCTCGATGACGTCACAAAGCTGGATGACGTTGCGACGAGATGGGAGTGATGATAGAGCTCGCTGATACGACTGATGGATTTATTCGTGAGTTTTGTACTCTCAGAGAAAAAGCTTAATTACGAAAAATTTATTTATGAATTAAACTTTGTACACTGGATCAAATTTGATTAATTCAGTCTTAACTGCCACTCATACTCCACTGCCACTCATCCTATACTCCACTGCCACTCATACTATATACATTAACATACAATTTTGTTATTTTCATCAAAACCGAATTTAAAAAATCCCCATAATAGATGATGATCACAAACATTTTTAGATAGAACAATATAATACATATGCAAACTAGTAATATTCTCAGCACTTTGAAAGATCATTGTTGTTTAAACACTACAGTCCCACGACAGCTGGACTTCGTAATACGTATGTACTTACGCAAGTGCAGTCGAATAGTCGAAACGACAGCCTCTATTTGCGCCATGACGGGGCACGTAATATCGCGTAATTGTCGGCGGCTGCATGCCGCTCCGGTTGTAAAGCGCAGTGGCTGGCTATGCCGCACAGTTCATTGCAAGCGCTTGCATGCCAGTTTGTATAGAGCATAGTGTTTGTTCATAATATCTATTAGGGTTCACTATAGTAATGTTTATAGGTCTATTCAGTTGCTTATCTTGTCTCGTATATGGCTGGGACATGACCTGTATACATAATAGTTATAAGTCCATGCATACACTTACCAATCATTTTCATTTATATTTTGTACCATATATTACAAACAATAATTTCCGATGATACGTTTCGCGGCACATCAAACACGCCACGCCACAGGGCATCGTTAATTTCCAACTAGTTTGCACTAAACTCGATGTTATGTTGACTGTTTTGGCAACGACCCCTATAAACGTTCGGTTGGAATAATATTATATCTGATTTTATGTTAATTAGGGCACAGAATGTGAACCAAAAATAATCACTGTGCGAGAGGAAAAAGGAAAATGGAAATGCAAAATTGATGTTTTCACATAACGATAATCCGCATTAACGCAAAAATATAATTTATAGGCAATTTATTAAAACGTTTTCTGAGTCCATTAAGAAATATTAAATCCAGATTTCATAACTAAACCACCATGTAAAAGTTACCCAGAGTCAAAGTCAAAGTCAAATCATTTATTTCGTATAGGCCTACGGGGGCACTTACAAATTGTCATTACATTTTTTTTTCTTAAGTCTACAACCAACAACAACTACAGATAATTGGCTAATTTTGTATATTTTAACATACGTCTTAATTTTATGCCCTAGTATTTTTTTAAAACTTTATAAATTATGGCACGATGCACAGTTCCACATAGCACAATTAATCCAGTTTAAAACTATTCTCAAATTGATTCCAACATTCTCTGTGGAAATTTGCTTAGGCCACGCCGTACGTTCTGGCCTGGACTCGGGCCAAATTTGAATGAGTCGACCAGTAAACTGTAGTAACGCTTAACTAACGGGGAAAATAAAGTTGGCCATATATCCTCTGGGAGCACTCTGGGTGATTCTTATGTCCGCCACAATTGTGCTCGGTTCTATATGAGTGTTATAGCTTTTTAAAATGGGTTATAGCTGGGCCTTCTTTATATTAATAATAACATATTTTTAATATCTGTATATATATATATATATAAGTATTATATACTGAGTTCGCCCCCAGTCCATTGTACGGTACCCATAATACAAGCTTTCTTAGTGTAGGACTGTATAGTTTGTGTGTTCGTCTGGCGATATTATTATTATTATGAATGGTTCACTCACCAGGATTCGTACACACGAATCCTGGTGAGTAACCACATGAATACTAGACTTTCCAGATGGCTTATCAGTTTTGTTATTGGAGTTGTTCAATCTGTTACTCCAACGTTGCAGGCACCTTACAGCGTTCCACACATTAATTAACCGATCGTCAAATAAAACGTGGATAACATTTGCACAAGTAAGTACTAAACATCACTAAAAGCCCGCGTCGAGCTCTGTCCCATCATAGTAATTAAGCGTTGTTATTACTTTACTCACACTTACACTATATGCCAATCACATCTTTACTCCTTTCAATATAAAGGTTAGTTTTCCTCGGATGTTTGAAAGGACCGTATATAAGAGACACACGTCATATTTATGTATCTTGAAAGATATTTAATTTAAGCCCAGTACTTTGTTATATAGTTAGCCAAGGCAATCTTGTTAAAAGCAGAACTCATGCCATTCAATTGGAAAAAAAACTTATTGTAGTTAATGAATATGAAAGCTTCAGATCATGACGTTTTAAACAGTTTATTCTTATAACATAGTGCTACTAGAGACGATGGATCCATAACTTATCACGACATTTTAGGAACGATATCGGATATTTTAAAATGTATCTGAAGTTCTTCTAGGTAGGTCTTCAAAATATGAAATTGTAAGTATCTACTTAAAAGTATTTACTCAATTAAAAATATTATTGTCTAAATCGATATTTTTATTAATAATCCTTGCAATCGCACTGAAACAAAGGGTATCAATGAAAAGGGTGGACAAACACTCGACGCTACTCGTATTGAGTGGCTTCGAGAGGCGCTGAGCTGATGAAAATGTGGTTAACTGACTTTTTATTTGCGTTATTCCAAAAACAGCTACCTACCAATGATATGAGTTTGAAATGCCTGTCATTTTTCAACCGAATTGTTGTTGCCTAAATTGTATATGGGGTGTTGGCTCCTGTTAACCAAAAAAAATGGACTCCAGCTTTTCTAGCTGTAAACTTAATATTTTCCCTGTAAGCTATAAACTGGTCACAAAACCACGTTATGAGTGTGCCCACATACAGTAAATGGATTCACTCTATAAAAGCCTCCCAAAGTTGTACGCAAATATTACAATTTTAATTATAATCCGAGAACATTTTTATCTGACACTCTATACATTATACCGAGCGGACAGTTCCAATCCGTTCTTCATGAATATTAATTTATAAAATGATATATTATTATATTTTCCCTATAAATATGTATGGGTGCCGTATTTTCTTGCCACAACATTTATTACTCTTGTATAATTTCGAGGAATTTATTCCGGAATTAACATTAAAATGTTATCTCACTGATAACATAAATTTATTTGCGAGCGTTTTTAAAGATTAATAACATGTTTTTCGTTGAATATTCAGTACCCATTCCCTTCAGTTAGATAAGGGAAAATAATAAAATTATCAACAATAATATCATCTAAGTACTGAAGTATAAAATGGTGAACGCATACCGTAATATCATAAAATAATGTATACATATCAGTTCACTGCCACCAACAAGTTATTCCTGGTTATCCGTTAATTTAATCATTATAACGATAATGTTATAATTGTTGTGTTTGCGAATCTGCAGCTGCCTCGAGGATATATTTATAACAGTTTTAATTGCTTATCAGTGGTCGCTGTTCCATTGGTTTTTAACTATAACTCAATATTGTTTGCTAGAGTAATGAATACTGTAAGCTTTTATTGCATTGATATTTCATCTGCCGGTGTTATGTTATTCTGGGTGTATGCCCCAGTCAGCTTTTTGGTGATATCGTAGAACTTCTTCTTTAATAATCGCCAAAACTTTTCTTCTTAGAAAAGCATGCGGAAATTGTGAAACATAAATTAGGTTCGTAGATATGTACGTAATCCAGCTTTTCCTCTCACAAATCTCAAAGGAGTTTCAAAACAGCCATAAACTCAACAGATTAACACAAAAACTGTTATAATTTTTTAACTGGCATTAATAATTGTGCCCCAACGACAAAAGGCGACGTAACTAACTCACAGTACAAAAGTAGGGAGTTGAGTAAATTACACCCGAGCCCGGGGTGAATTGGGACGAATTCGCCACTCCGCGCTATGTACTAATTTGTTAACTTTTTGCGCCAACCACGACCAAACGGTCGGTTTTGCTATAATTAAACGGATACCTACTGTTTTATGTTTATTTTATCTAAATTTAGTTGAATATACTCGGCGGATCTTCGTCACGGATGTCATGTAGGAGATTTTTGTAATATCGTAAAGCATTAGACCGTAACTAAAATCTAGTTCCATAATAACGATATTTAAAGTTTAACACGAAGTTTGAGCGCCCAAATTGCTACGATTAAACCCTTTATAGCACTTAGCGCGAGACAGACTGTAATCAAACAGCATTGCGTCATAGCGCGTATTAATTATATCCCTAGGAAACAAGACAGTTTTTAGACGCATTTCTCATAGCAATAGGCAGAGTTTTTGGCGAATATCTATAACTTGACTTGGTGCGTCTTAATGCTGAATATAGAGACAAATCAAACCTATTGATCTCTTATATTTACGCGAATACTACACATCCTTCCGTGACCATGGTTGCTGTAAAGCAGGCGAATCGTCGGGAACGTAAAAAACGTAGAATAAACCAATCAAACCTTTAATTTTCTTTCTTAAACATGTAATGGAACATTATGTTATGTTATTTCGCCTGAATTATCGCACTGGCCAATATTTTGGCATAACAGACAGGTCGGTTAAATCCCAATTTAACTAACTACCGTTATTTGTTCGCGATGCCAGTATATAGTAGTTACATGGGCTATTCGGTCTATGATTTATGTGCCCAATTCTAATTAGTCTTTTGGTGAATTGAATATATTCGTCACAAAAGCAAATTCTGATAATGGCAATCTCGCCCTCTATTCTGTTCCATAATACACCAGTACACCTTTGCCGATATCTAAAAGAAATACAAGTATGTTAGTAAAACTTATGACAACATATTGAGGTTTATTGTTTTAGAAAAATACTTAGTAAACAACTGTAACACATAAAATATGAATAGAATATGTAAATCGCAAATTTTAAAAACTACGAAATTGAATTTTGCATAAAAAAACACATGTCAATAATTTTCGTATGGATCCTGCCAACTTACCCAGAGTTAGCGAGAAATATATGCTCCAAGATAGCCCGGTCTCTACTATATAATCCTTCAATGGTGTCTACCCTACTGAAAGATTGCATTGCAGCTAGACGAATAGAATAATTATTATTTCGTGTAAAAAGCCCGTGCCGCACACCAAAGATATAAATAAAAACACCATACTCTTCAAGAACCACACCAGCATATATACATGTTACACATTCACATATGCAAATACCTTAGACTTAATACCGTTTTTGTTTGGAATGTTGTAAACAATTTTCATATATTGAAGTTTGCATGGTTTCAATGTAAAAGCTTGGGTGGAGGCGCGAACGTCGAGATACGGACCCCGCTTGGGCTTTTTATTAAATTGCTTTATTGTGCGCCGCGCCTTGTGTGGGCGTCGCCTGGAGAGCTTGCTCGTTCAATAAATTAAGCTTACATTTGGTGAAATTATCAGTCAATCTTCATAGGTTCGTCTTTAAAACGTCCTAGGTATGAATAATACCTAGAAGTGTTACGTATACAACTTAATAAACCACAAATGCCGATATTGTGTACCATCCAATAAAAAAATTACACTTTTGTACGCTGTGTTGTCACTTTGCATGTTTCTCAATGATTGTCAGCCCTGAACCAGCAATGCCTAATTTCTAACATGTATGTAGATGAGATCAACCCATATGAGGATATTAACTACGCTAAGGTATATATAAATCAGTAAACAACAAAAATTACAATCGCTGATCTTAAGTGTGTTCTAGCGACTATTACGAACGATATGCTTCGATGCTATTCTCTAATATTCTCTAATATTTTCACCGAGATGGGTGTAAATCTCTAACTCGGAATAAAACCTCAAAACACTCTGAACAATACAGAAAGCCTTCTGCCGGAAGACAAGGCCCCCAATTAACGCAACACTTGTTAACATCATCAACGTACTCTAAATCCTCAACAATACAGTTGCCAAAACGCGAGGGAAATCTCTCGAGGCATAAACCCTGTTCCCTAGACGCAAGGAAACGGCAGACATTGCCGCACAAATACCACTTATAGTGAATTTATTTTGTGCTGCAGACATAAATACGTCTAGTACCCTGGAGCAATTGAAAGTAACTGCTGGAAACGCCCTCTGCCGGATAAGTTTAACATGAGATCGTTTGTCGAGATTCCGGATGGGGGAATAAGTTAGGAGACATGATGCTTGGATAAGGAGTATTATGTATTTAAATGAGATGGGGAATGCTTCGATAGATGCGAATATTCGATCGTCTTTTTTCTGTGATGTTGCAATTACCTCCATCGGTGACTGAAAGTCGCAAGATGTTAATAATTCGAAATCATTCTCGTTAATGATGTGAGATGTGTGAATGGACCTGGTGATACAAAAGGGGGTGAATCTTTGAGAGTCCCAGAGTGTGGAGCAGTGGATTGGGTTACATCCAAGATACCTATACAGAAATAGAATGAACAGTTGAACAAGTAGTTACCACATACAGGCAGAATTATTATCAGGAGATAAGTGCAAATTGGCTGCTTGGATTTCAAATTGCTGCCGATCGCAGTGTGAATTTAGCTTACCGGGTAAGACACCGGTGACACAGCAAGATGGACGTGTTTTAGTTGTGTGCTAGCAGACTTGAAGCTCCAGCCAGTAACCCAACCACTATTGCCTGACGAAAATAATCTAATCATGAAGCACTGTTACGAGCCACTCACAATAATCCTTTAGCAGGATTTTAACCTCAACAGTCCCTAGCGCCCGGCACCTAAAAGGACGAATTTTTAATACGCCGCATTTTTCTGATTCACATAACATGCTCGCGTCCGCATTACCCCGGGACATTGCCGCGTGGAAACATCTTTTTAAACGTTAAAGTACGTTACGTAGTGTGTGTTGATGCATAAATAATTCGTGCCTTTATAAGATAGCTTCACCCACGGTTTTGCCTGCGTGTATACGAACTAGCGTGCTTTTACTGTAGCAATTTATGGGTTGTGACACCAATGATCAGAGCAACTGAAAATAATGAAAAAACCGAGGACTACCTTATTAGGTAATTACTGGTTAAATCACTGGCAGTAAAATTTATGAAATAAAGTGTCATGCACTCTCGTAGATTCTGCTAGATGATAGAGTTATATGTAGGCAGTCCTAGCTAAGCTTAACTTGTTAATCCCTGCCCAAAAATTTGTAGACAGTAAATAAACAATTTTCTTTTGTTCTATAGGCCCTACGACCGACCTTATTTTTATTAACATTCGAGTCCGGGCAAAACAATATTTATGCGTCTTTTTACGAAAATTTCATTTGCATAAAAAGTTTTGGAATAGAACTTTTTTCGTTTTAGTAGGGTTGAGAAAAACGTTTTAACGCCTGACTGGTCAATTAAGGTTTTCATCAGATTTAGACTTGAATAAATAAAAATGTTAGTAGTTTTTTCATTTACAATTTATTAAGGTTTACAACTATATTACGTTAGCATATTCTTTCTTCATTTTCTGTGAAATTATTTTCTGTCGAAATATCAAAATTTTTTCAAGATTTTACTCAGATGACGTCCACAGGTAAGAATCCAGTCCAGTCTAGTCGCGTCTTGTTAAATGTAAATACGAGTATGTAGGTGTGATACAGTTAGATCATTGCTATTGACACGACATAAATTACCGAATTTCTTTGCCATAAATAACAGGGTTCTACTCTAGGGAGCACACGTTTGTGTTCCAATATGTTTTCATTTTTATCTTAAAGTTAGATTAATTTAACATCGTTAGATTGTTCTTACCTACCCACAACAATGTACTACTCAAAATTGAAAAATATATTTTTAAAACAAGTGACCATGGAGCCTTTGTCACGTGTCATTCAGAACGGGTGGTAGTAGCTCATCATTTTATGACAATTTAGACGATTCATAAGTACTGTATGTACTTAATGGTTTACATGAATAAAAAATATTCTGATTCTAATTCTTCAAAAACAAGTGATTTTCTTTAACTACATTGGATGATTGTGAGTTTATATTTTCCATACCTTTTATATCTGTTTTCTTTTCAATATTTTTATTTCCTTTAATATTTTTTAACCATATTTTCTTCTTCCATGTTTTTTCCTTTTCTGAACGTTTGTTATAAATTTTCCATAACCGCTTGTCCAGAACCCACTAGTCGGGGATTCTACAGAGCTAGCAGATCAAAACTAATAAGTATTAACTATTGGTATGTATCCGATTCGTTTACAAATTAAATAGCGTTGCCTTAATACCGCAGCCGCTAGCGCCACGCCTACACTGCACCGAATGTTCCAGCCCACCGTGTATGCGCATAATTTCGGCTATTTTTATCTCAGAAACAGTTTGAGACTATGTGGGTATGTAGCACATAACATAAAAATATATAATACTCGTAGTTATATTATAAAGAGGGAAAGTTTGTGAGTTTGGATGTAAGGAGGGGGATCTCCGGATTCTAAATCCGATTCTAAAAATAGCTTGACGCTACATTTTTGCTGAGTAAGCACATGACATAGCAATGTTTCATATGTTTTTTCATGTTTGATCGAGGTATCGCGGTAGGAGCCGCGGGCACAAGCTAGTGTTTTATACAAACTTGAAATAAATACTAATATAAATGGTCGAAAATTGCATTTTTTTTTATTCACGTAAACCTTTCAGAACAGTATTTACGAATCCTCAAAATAGTTACAAAATGCTTAGCTGTTACCTACGTTCAGAATCTCATTTCGATGGAGAAGAACGGGCACGAAACTCCATGGTTGCTCTTTTTAAATAATGTATATGTCTGTGTGTGTGTGTATTTACCGCTTATTCACTTATTAAGTTTTCTTTTTTATAGCTCTCTCTTAATGCAATAGAATTGAGCCAGTATAAATGGATACATCAATCGTGGAATCATTTAAATCTAGTTTGGTTTTATCTTGGAAAATTGCTTACAATGTTATTCTTTATTGTAAATGTCCCTTTCAGGTAATTCATAGGTTCGAGGTGTTACTGTGTATTTAACAGTGGCCTTACAAATCATGTCTAATCTAAATGGATTTGTCATGCCTTTGATTAATGGATTGTATCTTCAATCAAATCGACGGTAAGTCTTTTATAGAGTAGCAACACATGGACCTATGTAGTAGTACTATATATTCATTTTCATTCGATAAGTTTTTTTGTTCAATCTGCTTAAAAGAGTTCATACGAAACAAAATCTAATTTAAAAAAATATTTCAATTGAACTGGTAAAAATACAGAATGATATCCATTGCGCAACTGTGTCAGACCAGCACCCTGTGAGCTTCACGCAGACTGCCATCCTTCGATGGAGCGCCATATTCCATTTATTAAATTACTTTTACTCGCTACAAATTACTGAGTAAACAAGTATATTTTTTCTCCGCTTTGTCGATACTTGTCCTGCTTAAATAAACCTTTTTTTTATTCTGATAGAGAAAACGGAGTTCTAAAAATATTTTTCTACGAAAAACAACAATCAATTTTGTGTTCATAATTATTTTTAAGCCCCATTTTCTCATCAGAATAAATAAAAGGTGTTTTGTCTTGTGAAGTTAAATTTTAAATTTGATTGAACGTCTTCCTAATTAAACGTTTTACTTATTTTTTAAGTACTAGATGATTATAAATATTTTTAAAAAGTATTAAAAGGATACTTCACCGCCCAAAATTTGGCATCGCGTCGCTCTAAATTTATTCGTAACCCATTTTAATTTAAATATCATATGTATGAGTAACGTACTTAATATTATGTAAATTATGTTCGACTATTTTTATATACTAAAAAAACTCATTACGCGATTGACACATTGAATAATCTAAGAACTTAAATTATGTACTAACATAGTGTATAATATTAGTATAAATATTATGTTTACAATCGACAGATTTTGACCGGTTACACTTTTATCAAAGAAAATTCATACCCAAATTCCTTTCAGGAAATAAAAGCCAAATAAAAAGTAAAATAAATACTTATGCAATAAATGTTTGAAATGAATTTATAAAAGCCCTCGACGAGCTTCCGCACGTGTCTAATGTGTGGCCACATCCGCAGTGTAAATGTGTGAGAACGGGCCAGTTGCCGCCCGATATACTTAATTAAATCGATTAAGGCTCTCGCTACGCACTGCTCCAGGCTGTAGGCGCCGAACACATTAGTTTTCGTACCTTTTTGTTTTTTGATAAACTGATAAACATTTTAAAATTTAATAGATACATAAGAACGATATCATTTAGTATTTTAAAAGCCTAAAGGATTCAAATTTTTTTAGGTGACAAAATAAATCAAAAAAATCAGCGCATTGTTGATAGATACCCAGAAGATCCACTAGTTGGGTCTCGGAGAGCAGATAGCTAAATCAAGGTTGGCGTATTTCGACCACTATATAAAAAGGGAAAACTAGGTACTATAGGAAGAAGAACGTACCAGGTAACTAGATGCCTGATTGTATACATTAACATTCAGAAATATAGCACAATGTATAATTTTAAAGCAGCAATTCCCAAAGTGGTCCCAGGGGTCGACATAAACGAAAACTCATTTTGGGAGTCGAAGAAGTCTAAAATTCGACCCTTATTAATTAAAACAAGTTCTTATTTGAATCTTTCAAGATACTGTATTAGTTGTGTTACGTGTACCAACTTGTTATAAGAATTACTAATATTTTAGTGGGGTACTTGTTGAGGTATTTAAAAGTACAACAATGATACTTTCATTGTTGTACTTTTAAATACCTCAACAAGTCGACATGATGAAATTATTATTTAGTAATTATTTTGTATCAATAGGAAAAAAAACTAGAGATAGGATTTTTAAAGTTATTTGGTTATGGGGTATCAGTTCATTTTGGAAATGGGTCTGTTGCCCAAAATAGTTTGGGAATCCCTGTTTTAAAGGGTCCCTTTCAGATACTTTTGCAACCCTTCCCAAAGTTCAAACTCTATTCCGTTCCATTAGCCGCTATAAAATATTTAAAAAGCCAACGCAACAAAAGTAGAAACGCGGTATCAGTACTACCAACATTCAATAATTAAATTGGTCAAAGTTGCCTGAGCCGCTCTCAACCGGCTCTCAAACACTAATAAAAGTTTAAGGGTTGGGTTTATCTGTTCCTCATTAAGCTACACTAAGCAAGATTGAAAACATGACTCAGCTGTGTGTACGTCCCAAACAAACACGCCAGGTGGCGCTATCGTTTATTGGGGGCTATAATGTGCTCCAAACTATTTAGTTTTAGGGGCACTGTGGCAAAGTGTGTATAGGCAAACTAACGCGGAGGTGTTAAAAGTTGATGGTGGTGGTGTGGTGTGAAGGTGTGCCTATTTCTTATAAATTGGAGTCTCTATTTTCATCTTTGTGTCAGAAATTGGGTTAGATGAATATAGAAACTACTAAAGTTTCTTAACACATCTTTTCTGATTTATTCTAGATTGTTAGTTTAAATAAATATCGCCAGACGAACACACCAACTATACGGTTCCACACTAAGCATCGCTTGTATTATGGGACCCGTACACTGAACTGGGGGCAATCCCATATATAAAACTTATATAGATATTAAACATCCATGAGTTGGGTACAAACATTCGTGCTCATCACACATAGTTTGTCCCTACCAGGATTCGAACCCGGACCCTCGGCGCAGAAAGCAGGGTCACTACCAACTGCGCTAATCAGGCCGCCAGCTTGTTCTTGATGTATGCTTCAACATTTTACCGTTTATCAATCAGGTTCCAGTTCTATGTTAGTCGAACTGGATCCACAATTAATGTCGTTTGCTTATTCGCACATGTATCGTCCCGTTCAACTCAGGGCCTTCTCTACAATATTACGCTGCAGTGTGTGCGAGAGTCAACAGGGCTGACTCGCCACATGTCCGGCAGTAATGACGTGGAAACCCTACTGTGAGTGTGATCACTCAATAGTGTTAGCGTGACCATTACTGGTCCTTAGTGCTTGCGTCACGTCTATCGTTTATTGCTGATGTTGATATCTAAATTTAGACTATAACCGGTGCGAGCATTAAAGTTAATTTGATATGATTAAATGCCTAGGTTTATGATGTACTGTAATTATATAACAACTAGATGTCCCGGCGAACTTTGTACCGCCTCAGAATCTAATATAATAGGAAATTATTCAGCTTCATCAATAATTTTTTAGCGATTTATTCCCATGTTTAAATAGTTACTCTGCTATTCGGGGCGGAGACAAATTTAAAAAGTGAAAGTTCATAAAAATTGGCCCGCTGCGTTCTTGATTTATAAATGGTGATTTATAAATATACCTAATATGACTTTGTTTTATATACCTATATATAGATAGATATAGAATAATTGCGTTGCTTTGCGCTAACCACTTGAAATTACTAAACAGCCAATTGGCTTCTCATAAAATTTTCCAGACAAGTTCACTTAGAAAGGGGTCGCTGTATAATTAAAATTCAAATTTGTCTACAGACGAATTCAACTGAAAATAATCAATTAGTTTAATTATCTTTGCACCTTTTGATGTAGCATGTTATATTGAGGCCAGAAATTTCAACAATACCTTTCATTAAATTACAACTTTGATGTAACGAGTCAAAATTATTAAACAGCATTATTAAAATGTTGCAGTGAAACTTAATTTAGTTGAAAAGTCATTATTAGAGAAGGCGAAGGAAAATAATCAGTCGTTATGGAAATTACATGAAAATATTGATTTCTTATAGTTACGCGAGTACTACACATTCAAATAAAACTAATTTTACGGAATTTATTGCGTTTATATACTAGAACACCGATTCCGACCAAGGGTGATGACGTGAGGCCATTGAAATTTAAAAAAAACATCCTAATTTCAATAGGGCAGATGGCTGGGTGCTACTTGGGTTCAAGTAATTAATATAATTAAATCCAAAACCAAGCCCACTATGGCAAATTATTTTGATTCTGATTCTGACACTAAGACGTCAAACACCTCAGTCCTCCCGTGACCATGGTTGCTGTAAAGCAGTTGAAACGTCGGGAACGTAAAAACATCCTGTGCTTAATGGTTTACATGAATAAAAAATATTCTGAATCTGATTCATAAAATAAACGCGATAAAATCCGTAAAATTAGTTTTATTTAAATCACATGAAAATGTTATGCAAAGATACGGCTTGGAAATGAGGGCTCGTGGGTAAGTTCCCTAGTAGGTAAGCATATTTGTGCTACTCTAAATTTAATATATAAAAATCATAAATTAATCATTATTATACGTAAGCCTAGTGATTAGTATATTATTAATGGATCCGTTATAATGTAGTTTAGTGAACTTAGAACTTTGCAATAACTAAGAACCCTGTAGCCATATCAACTGAAGATAGAATGAAATGAAAGGATATAAAAAAAGTGAGGTAGGCTAATTTTTAAAATTTGGTACTAAGAAAATAAGAGTTCACAGCCTTCTTTACAAGTTCCAGTCACGAGCACAAAACCTTTGAACCGCCGGTAGATTAGAAGTAATTCCATTATGAACTGATAACCAGCCGGCGCTTGCGACGAACTCAGCGAGCAGGACACGCGCGGCCACCGCCTTTGATCTCTTCCACGCTTTGCGATTTAATCTTATTCCATTATCGCGTCAGATAACGGAATTAATTTTGTAAGTTTAATAATAATTATCGCAGGACGGATATTATGTTAGTATACAACAATCATAGACTGCCAATCACTATAAAATGAACACGTTTTTATGATCTGGACCTAGGCTCTCGAAACGAAGGCACGGCTCCATGTCTTTTTAAATTGTTCCTGATCCAAACATATTATGGGCTTGTATCAATTTACAGTAGCATTACAAAGCTTTGTTTTAAAACTGACGTGTTAGTAATGCCATTTTAAATAGAAATATTTTAATAAATTTTCAAGTGTTGTTTCATTAATCTTAGTTTTACATTACCTACTCGTATCATAAAATTACATTGCGTATCCAATCTTTTTTAAGTTAAAAAGCTCGCGAATATTTTTTTAATTAAGACGTTTTCGACTCGAATTTTAATTAGATTAATCAATGAGGAATTTATTTGATTAGTTTTATTGATAAATCATGAGGGAAAATAAGCTTCGTCCTCGGAGGGCACGACCTAGGCTGATCTAATATCGGTCGTACTATACCAGAAATTTCTGACGCTGGTAAGGTGAAGCGTTTGGCGATGTTTTGACACCAAGTCAAAAGCCACATCTCGAAGACCATGTCATATAGTGAATCTTCTATATTCTGATGTGGCAGAAAACAAAAAAGCTTGTTACTTTGTTTCGATATTCATACGTTGTTAACCTGGTCAATGTGTTGTAAAGTTTAAATCGAGTAGTTCACTTATCGCATTGGTCATTTTGTTTTGAGTAAACATGGATTTAATAATAAATAAATAAATATCGCCAGACGAACACACCAACTATACGGTCCCACACTAAGCAACGCTTGTATTATGGGTACCGTACAATGGACTAGAGGCGAACCCAGTATGAATTACTTACATAGATTTTAAACATCCATGCCTTGGGTACAAACATTCGTACTCATCACAAAGATTTTCTCTTCCAGGATTCGAACTTGGAGCTTCAGCACAGAAAGCAAGGTCACTACCAACTGCGCTAATGAGGCCGTCAATATAATATAAGTTTAGTGTTTTTTAACGGAGTTACAGTACTTTGCTCGGTTCTCCATTAAAAAGCCGCATATTGAAAACAGATTGTAGATTTCGACCGAGCTGTTTAACTGTTCAGCTAGGCTATACCAATTTTCAATTTAACAAATTCATATTTTAAGTAAGTAATTATATTTCATTACGTTTTATTTCTGCCCTTACCTTAACTTTAGAATCAAGCTAAACGTGCCCTTTATTTCATTTAATCCCCGAATAAAATATCGTCTTACCGTTTGTTTCTTTTCCAATCTTTTTAATTAGTGATAAAAGGAGCGTTGTTTTTTTTTCCTCCTAAAAAGCGCTTACCCCCTCTCCTCGATATTAAATAAGCTTAAGGTATTAAGCAAATTATTCTTTCGTATTTCAGAGGGTTTTTTGTTTGTTTTCTGTTGATGTTATTTTAACGTCTTTATTTATGAGATGATAGAGTTCGTTGAGAGTTCCGTACATACTTAAAGATATTAGTTAGTGCAATTAAGAGTTGGACAGGTAGAAAAGCTCTTGAAACGCAGTATCCTTTATGTTTTCCGTGCTTATAATTTTCACCACCAGTATTCCACTCTCTTACAAGCAGATCGTCAGCATGGTCCTTGGTGCCATAGTTCCATCCGATCAATTATCGACATGTATGATTGACTAGAATGTGTGACGGCATCAAATCGCGTATTCCCTACCATACAAACAATAGTAATAATTCTCAAATTGTATCACTCTATTTTCTTTTATTTGTACTGTTATTCTTTCCATCCAAATATGTCTTTAATTTCATCCTCCACATTTATTTTCAATAAAAATTATCGTGAACAGTTTTCTACGGCTCATTCCATTCGATCGGCGGTGAATGAAAAACGAACGGTTGAACGAACGGTATCTCACAGTCATTCATTCGTGTACACGCATCACTGTCAGAAGTGATCCGCGCAGATTGATATTCGATTTGGTATTACCATCATATTATATTGTATCGATTTGATTTGTTATTATAGGTCATTTTAGTCTTCAGAAAATAAATTGAAATATTTTCGTTTTATTAAGGACGCTCTGAGGGAAAATTTTGGAGACTGTCACATTCACTTCGAATAGGTATAGGTTCAAGACTTAAAAAGAAGTTAACTTTAGACGGAATATGCATAATTTAGATTTAAGTTATTATACTCCCACCTGGTACACTGTGCGAGTTGAACTAACCGTAAGTGGTGAGCGATTGAAAATGAATAAAGATTCCCGACATGAAATACCTTAAGCTGAGGTATTTAGTAAAAACAAGACAATTGCTACACATCTAAAATATTTTTTTTTAAAACGATCGCAACAACTTTATTATCTTTACTCTTGTTATGAACTTACCGAAGGTAATATTTCGTTTTATTTGCTCAAGGTAAACCAAAATTAAGTATTAGAATACAATTAATTCTAAGTACAGCAGCAGTGTTACTTCTATACCAAGAATAATAATTTCTTTGAGTCGTATTATGTAAACGAAGTCAAAGGGCCTGTCACTGCGAACATTATGTATTTTGTGAAGTGACAGTTTATGTAAATTGTTGTGACGCACAAAGGTTACTTGGCGTTTGACCTTGTCTCAAGTGAGAATTATCTTGTAACTACAGTGATATTGCAAGGTTACATTGATTCTACTAAATGTTTAGAATAGGTTGATATGTGTGTTATATTTAGTTATATTTCGAAATTAGTTAAAAAATACCTACAAAACCTACTTCCATACCACTCCTACAATAATTCACACATTGCAGCATTTGTCTCTCTGCATTATTAAATAATTTCGCGGTACTCCTAGCAACGCATATAAGGAATAAGTATCACCTGCCTATTCGCATTCCACACCCCACATAATTACTGCAATGGTCCGCGGATAATTGCTATTCTTATTTATCGTAAGTTAACCCAGTTTAAATATTAACTCGCAGCTTTCCTTTTTTTGACATCTCGTTGTGAACGAGCAATCTAATGTACTTATAGAGATATTCCCATCTTCAGTGTGGTCTTTGTTTTATTTCCCGAAAGGGGTAAGTTATGGTGGCCGTTCGAAGGAATATTTTAGTGAAATCCTTAGTGAAACCGCAACTTTCTTAGTTCTTAAGTATTTTCAAATAAGCACGGTAGTTTCAATCTTTTATTGCATGCATTGCATATTTTATTGCATGATGTACTTATTTCATTTTCTAAAGACCCTTATATCTATATCGGAAACTAATACTGTTGTAGACGTTAAATACATTTACATTTTAACATATATGAATATGTTAATCTTCTAGAATAAAAAATATCAGAAAACATGTTTAAATAATTAAAACATGTTCAATTATTAAATCGCCATTACGTTAAATTGAAAAAAAAATCCGTTGAATCAATCTTAAAAGATTAGTAAGTACAAAATCTTTGCAGGATTTGAAATAATTAATGTTACATCTTTAAATTATCATTTCGGTTCACTTATCTAGAAATATAAATTAGGTTTTGGTCCATTAATTAACTAGAGTCGTTACACGAAAATTAGTGCTATCTGGTAATTATAGATGAAGTTACGATAAAAATCCTTGCGAAAATCGAATTAGTAACTCGCGCTCACTTAAATACTTTCGGCAAAATTACTTGCGCTCTTAAAAATAATGCGACCTCTTGCAATTTTACTCGATACTTTGTTTGATATATTTAAATTGTCGCCTTGAAAACTCTTAGTTGGCACCAATTTTAAGTCTGGTTAAATAAGTTAAGCTTATTGAACTTTCATAATATTCTTAATTGGAACCGTAAATGGAAAAAAAAACTTGAACCAATGGCCGCCTTAAGACTCGGGGCTCGAATAAATGTCCCGCGCGGTCTGACAGCGAAGCCATGCAGTCGGTCTGGTGATGGTCAAAATTTGAATCACATCTTCAAAAAGTTACACATCACACGTTGTAACATTTTTGAGTTTGCCTTATTAATTTAACGTTACATAGCCTCACAAGGGTAACCCTATCTATCAACTTTCACTTTTCAGGTTTGCCCAATATTCTGTTCTCCTCTCTCTCGTACTTACCTCCACTAGGTATAGAAGCAGTTGTCGCCACACAGAAGCAGTGCAGCAGCAGAGACAACAGCATCTTGGTCGTCATGGCAACGCGGCGGCTCACTACACCCCTCATGATAACCCGTTCATCTCTCTCTCACCCTCTACCGGGTCGTTACAGTCATTTCGTTCGCGATCTCATTGTACCGCTCTTACATCACGGTTGCCTGGAACAAAGGAGAGAAAATATAAAAATGGTATTTTTTTCTAACGGGATCAGTAGAGAAGAGTACCTACAAAGTGTATAAATGTACTATTTTGTCCGAAAGTGGGCTTATGAAAGCTTGTCGGCGATTCAGATGTAATTCCAAGAGACCGCTGTATGGAGAAAACTTAAGAATCCTAATAAACTGTGGTGATGTAAACTGACGACATTTTTCGAAGAAAATAAATAGAAAGTAACCCAAAGAAGTCTGGCCAAGAAATAAATAACGCTACAACTCGTTGCCCGCTCAACGAGAACTAAATCGAAACGAATACACATCGATTTGTCGAGAGTGGCCTAAAGTATTACGATCCCACTCCAGCCCGCTTTATATACTAGTCGCGGCAATCCCAAAACAAACCCATCTGTACTGGCCTAGCTATGAACTGCAGATCATATATACGTACCCCCGAATTTATAGACGTTCTATAACTTTATTAAATGACATATAAAACACAGATTGAAAAGGAATTTGCATGATGACGTTGGCGGTTGGTTATCAGCACAGTGGGTGAGTTTGGGGCTTATTATTTGATTAGTTCAAGGGTGTTCACAACCATATTATATTATGGCTGTATGACAGTGATGTTGGATTTCAGAATTGTTATTCCTCTATGAATAATATTAGCTCGTTGTTATACCTGCTATACCTTACTAAAGTAACGCACAAGAGTTTGTGTGCAGTACTATATGACTATATGATAGTATTATGCTTTGTCAAGTTATCCTAGACGTATGGGTGTACATTTGTTGAATATATTTAAAGTATTTTAAAGAACGTCAACATAATTAAATCACTTATTTTTTCTAACTTGAACTACATTGTGGCTAGGCTTGAGCAATACCAACATCCAGGTTTAGGTAGTCATCTACACAAGATGAATAAAAAATCTTATTTTATTTGTCATCTTAACTTAATAAAGTTATCCGTGAAAGTTGTCATTAGTTTTGATAACAACTCCTAGATAATTTGAAAATCCCAAAAACTGAGATCTTCGAAGGTTCTAAATTAATAATAAATGACGAAAATGGGCATGCAAATGATATTCGATCGAAAGGTAATAGAGGCCGCCTTTATATTAAAACATTTATTATGTAAATAGCTTAAGATTATCATAAGAAAGATTACCTATTTTCAAAAACTACAAGTACCCATTAAATGTGTTACTGCCGCGTTACCTAATGAAATTACTTTCTAAAAGCTAAATCTTAATATCCTCGTAAATCGTAACGAAACGTTGAAGGATATTTTTGAGAATACAAAGACGATCGTAAAACAATGAAATGTCCATTCGTACATTCGAAACAGAACATTACCTGCCCATAACATTATCGGCGCCATAAAGATCCTCGTTCCACCAAATACGTACAGCAAATGCTCGCAATTTACTTTATTGCAGTCTACGTATCACAACCAAAATTCTGAGACCTGTCAGCGGGTGTACACTACCTTTTTCCTTGTGCATGTTTTTCAAGTTTCAGGGAGGCAGGGTATTTCAATGTAATCTGGGTGTAGATATAGGTTTCGTGAGCTCGTTCCGCGACAATTTTTTTCAAGCCAAATTCGGTGCACGAGAGCTCTATTTGTCAAAGATTCCCTCGGGGCGCGGTGTGTGATGCAGAGCACCTACCATCATTCCATGGCATGTAAACGAGCCGGCGATGGTGTGATGATACCATTAATTTTATAAACGTTACCCTTAATAACAATACATTTCTGAATTAAATTTGCAGACGTTTATTTGAATTTTTTTATCGTTCAGAAGGCTGTGTATAATAATATTCTTTGTTTCTTTGTTCTATCATACATTTTTATTTTACACGATTTTATCTTACTTAGATCTAAAATAATTATAATTGTAAGTGAAGTCCGCGGTAGCCGGAGAGAAATGTTTCTAGCGAAACCCAGTACATTTCTTCCGTCGCGGGATTTAAAAACACTGACATTAGCTTACCCGGTCTCGGAGCAAGAATAAAAGTACCATAGTTTCATCTGTAAAACAATTTGTTTCCGCCAGCTAGAGGACTTTTTCTATCCCTTCGTGCCACTAATTAGTAAATGAATGTTTTAGCGGAAAGAGTTCGAGGGAACCAGAGCGTTCTTACATTAAGATTCATTAGTACTAAGATAATTAAAAGTTCCTGCCCTTGCCCAGCCGAGGCGTCGATTAGTCGTAACATCTTAAGGGCTTTATTACTTTGAAGTTCGGGTTAACAGTCAAAATTTCGTGGACGGATAATTTCAGAAATTGCTCAAATAATATGTAGCCTTAATTAGAAGGAAGCTCTGTAAATTAATCAGATACTTACAATACATTTGTGCCTACAATACATTATACATGATTAGGTATCATCAAATACTGTTAATGTTCTTTAAATATTGATTTATATTTCTCACCGGCTGCTTATTTAATGCTTCAGTCAGCTTAACCCTCAGTTTATTCACAGAAGAATCCTAACATTACTAACCACACATTGTATGCTATTGTTCGGTGCTAATTTTCTAAAGATGCCTTAAGCTGTCGATCCCAAGTCATATCAATTCAAGTCATTTGGCATCAAGTCGACCTGGACTCTTTTACACAAAACTTTCTGTAATGAATTTAAGTGGCAGCTAGAAAGCGTCGCGAAAGTTAGCATTTTTTGCTTCTTTTACTTTGAAACGTCAGTAGGTAGATTAAATCTACGACAGCCACTGAGTACAGGGCAATGGAAGTCTCTGTTATGATGCAGGACCCTTCTGACTCATTTTTGCGGATTATTTCGGTTAATGTATTAGTTAACATCGATTTCGCGAAAAGCATACAATCCCACTTCACCCGCAATGTGTATTATAACCATATTATTGTGTATTATAATTAATTATAACCATACCCAATGAATTCAGAACAAAACAAATATTATGAACCACACCCTAACATTATTGCGGGCACTATTTTCAAGAGGTGAATTGCTGATCAAATAAATTTTGCTATCTAGAACATTACAAGTGATTTATAGATCCGTCGAAGTGGGTGGTTATGAAACTTGTAAATTAAGCTTAAGCGTAATTATTAGACTTAAACTAATAATCCGTACACGTAATAATGTGAAAGGGCCAAGTTGCAGCTTTTATAACCTAAAGATTTGCCATAAGGGTCTTAAGGGACAAATATGTCACACATGAGCCGGGTGTTACTGAAACGGCTATAATATCGTCTATGCTTGCAACTAATGTCATAATTGTACGACACAGCAACATTGATGACCGTCGGGTTTGTCCGAGAGGCGACCTCCTCAATCCCGTCTAATCTCTATCGAGATTACAATCCGACCGGCCTATTTGTACATTAAGTGGGCCTCGCCCATTAGTTTGAAGAGGCTCGTGATTAAATCGATTCATGAGTGAGTTTGGCACTGATCTGACAATAAATTTATTTTGCCCCGAGAACTTGTTGCAAACGCGTAAAATTTTATTTAAGCATTATATTTGGATATAGTTTCGTTATGTGAAAGCTAGTCGAATCAGAATATTGTTTATTCTGTTGTACTTTGGAATCATCAAAATTGTAATAAAATGCTGAGCTACAACTTCACCACCCGTTCGGAATGCCGTTCCTATAGAGAAGAACGGGTAAAAAATTCCATGGACGCTCTTTAAGATTATTTTTTTTTTTTGTTCAAGTTAAAAAGTGTTGTTACAACCGCTTCAGTGTAACATTTTTTTGCAGGAGCCAAGAAAAACTAACTTATCTATCTCACACAAACACTGTATAACACTAAAGTTACATCTCGCAAATCACACTGCTAAGTTTAATATCTAGCATGGGGTGTAGCCGGTGGACGTTTGCCAAAGCTAGATTATTGTTAGTCGCCGGCCGGTCTTTGCAGCAATCGCCACTTGGCACCGCCGCCCGTGCTGCGCTTGCTGCTTTATTTTCTTCTGTCAACGCGGATTTATAAAGTTCCGTAACTACAATAACACTTTATTTTATAATCTCTTAAAAAAATATGATAAAGTTGAAGAATAATACTAACACTCGTAATTTGAATAATTTTAATATTGACATTTTCAAATGAATAAAGTGTACTTGTTACATTATCATAAAATTATTAAAATTCTGACAAAGATGAAACAGCTATTATCCTATAATAGGGGTCTTATTATTTATAGTATACCCCGAAAAATAAACTAAATTGATTTAGTGTAGAGCTCGTATTTTTTATAATTATCTTGACATTATAAACTCTACATTTATTTTCTGGAAACGAACACGGAAACGTGACAAACAAGCTTTCGAAAAGCCAACACATACATGAAAGAAAACAACAAACGCATTGACAGTAATTATTATTGTTTTTCGATGTAACTAAAAGCTACATAAAACATGTAAATAAAACCATTAAAGCAACAAGAACACTTCACTCTAGCTGTGTCCTAGCGTTCATTAAAGGGTGGAGTGCCTCAAGGCGTCGTAATGGGGCCGGTACTTCTCCCCCTTGTTAACTCATACGATGCCTCCTTTGTACGGCCGTATTGTATACACTGTAACTTGTATCTGTTCTGCTAGTTCCGAGCTCCACCTGCAGCGATCGTTATGGCCATGCGGCTACCACATTGTTTGTTTTGTACAATTAGTTTATCTGAACTGGTTTTGAGTTTGTAAATTCAGTCTTTTGTTTGCGTTGAAGCTGAAGCTATTACGAATAGAAAATCTACTCACATAAAAAGTTTACCAATTTTAAATGATACTAGAATATAAATATGCCACGAGTCAATTAATCCATATTTCACATTTTGTTTTAAAAAATGTGTTTTTCGACTTTTATCAGAAAACGAGAATGCCACGCGACAAAAACATAATCCGACCATGATCCAGGCATGATGTATAGCTTGATACTACCTACACAAAACATGGAACAAATCTCAGCACTGCTATCGGGAATTCCATCAGCATTTCATACATTTAACATCTGTTTCCATTTCATTGACTGGTGCAAAGAGCATTATTTCGAACGAGCGCGGACGAGCATTAATGCTCAAAAGATAAAATAAATAATTTCCAAGGCGCGATAGAAAACATGATGTCAATAATTTATTATTTTCGTTTCCTTTTAAAACGATGCCATTAGCGCCCTGTTGAGTGCTCCTCTCTCGTGCTTGAAAATTTCGCTTCTAAAGGAAATTTTATACAACGGCCTCACGACAACCGTGAGGATATCTGAATATTATCTTACATTAGGTAAGAGGGGCTTTTTGCGAATAGTGCTTATCAAATTTTTCCCTGTGCCCGCAAATAGCAAGGATAAATGTGTGTTTGATTGGATATCACATTTTCGGTTTTAAGTAGAGAGATGAGATAGAGATGATGAGGGTAGCAATTTTATTCACATATTTTTTCATCAAACTGATGCCTTAATAGCGAAACAATAGAGTTTGAAATATGCGATCTAGCACACTTTTATGAGACATATTCCCGGTCTGCTACTTATTGATTGGATCCTTGGACTCGATTCAACAGTTTTATATAAATGTCAAAAGAGTTGAAGCCAGTCAAAAGCCCTGTCTGTTGTAACTGCATTATCGGACGGAGGCTCGCCAGTTGAAAGAGAATCCAAAGTGGCTCTAATGAGACCAGCACAAAGGCTATCAAGTTGTACAGCGAAAAGGTCGCGGTGACGCAACCGCTCTGTAGTGCTTCTTATAAAACGTCGATTACCGTTCAAGCGTTCCCATTGTACTAAACCCTAAAATGGCCCGAGGCTGCCGCTAGTGCGTGGGACTATTATCGCTGGCTCTTTTTGTCCCCGCATCCCTTTTTTGCTCCCGGCCCCGTGTAAGACAGATAGGGAATGGGTAATAATTGGAGTTAAAACCTTTTTTGTTGGAGTCATTTTGGATTTTAATGCGATTTCGGTCCTTTTAACTCTCTCCTGATTTCATTTTGCAAGTCATTAGCTTGTATTGGTTATTGTTTGGTGATATGCATAATGATAATGCTTATTTATTGCAATGTGATGTGACTCTTCCTTTGTACCCAAAGGTGAAGTAATGCCTTTAATAGTGTCGTGAAAATTGACAAGTATACGACATTACATGACGAAGGAAAGCCCAGTTCCAAAGAACTATCACACTATCATATTAAATTGAACAACGAAGAAAATATTCATGAAAGGCACGTTTTTCATATTGGATTACGTCATTTTTATTTTTTTTTTCAGAGCAATTTTTTGTACGACTTATTAAAGATTGTTTTTTTTTAATAGTTTTTAAATAAACTACCGAAAGCCAATAAAATACAGCAGGAAAACAAAATAGAGTACGAAATTTGCTGAAGCAGATAATTTGACATAAATGCACAAATATTAGAGAAAGAGTGTTTGAATGAATGAAGAGAAAAAGAGAGAATATTTAGAAAATGTGAACGGAGGCTTATTACGGCCCGTTGTAAAATAGGATTAAAAGATCCAGCTGTATTTTGCTAAACACCATTTTCCCTTATGTTTTTTTCCAGGCCGGGTTTTGTAAAGAAATATGGGTAAATAGTAATAGGGTGCACCTCATTACTGCGAGGCCCGCGCCGGGCCGGGATGAACGTGAAATTAATTTACGACTTAATACAACGGCGCTGTTGAACTTACGGGTTCGCGAGGATCTTAAAGCTACAAAGGAATGTATGCGCTGAAAGACCTTTGGTAGGTAGTAATTAAATTACGAAGTTGTTAAAGGTTATGGTTATGGTGACGCATTCCTTAATTTTAATCTTCAATTCAAATTTACAAACAAATGCACAGTACATTAAAGGTTTATCTAATTTCTTCATATTCTGAATGTTCCTTTCTTTCGTTTTCATCATTTTTTACCACTAACCTACACGATATTGTAGCGATAGAGAATGTCCATATTTTTTTTACTATTCAAATATGTAAATAACTATAGGTACTATTATCCCGCCCTCGCACTCCGCTGCGCTCATCTTATATCTCGGATAAACAAGTCAGCGAGTAGAATTATCTCGCGGCCACGTTAAATAAAGTTAAGTGCCTTTCCAAAGTCCAAGTGATGATATTGAAGTTAATTTTTCGGCCTCGACGCTCATTGTTACTGATAGCTCGATAGCTCAGTGGAGGGTGAAGAAAAGGGAGATAGAGAAGAAAAGAAGACGATTAGAGATGCAGACACTACAATAGAGAAAACCATACTATGAAACAAAACAACATCAAAATACTTTTATAATATTTTTTTAATAATATACAGTTACTGTTATCTATGGTTTCAAGATTATTATCTCGTTAATAGGTTTTACTATAAAAACTATATAGTTAAACAATGTAATATTATTGGAACTCATACTCGGTTGTCCATGCTCGGCACGGATATTTCCATTAACCAATATTTCCGATTATCGCACTTCAATTTCGGTGAACCGGCGTGAAATTTCAAATGTCCTTTACGTGCACAAATCTCCAAGAGCATCTCTGTAGCGTCACGTGCAGTTCCCAATCTCGCTGCTAATCGTATCCCGACCAGACGAGCTTTTAATGGACACAAATCCGACGCTACGCAGGACAGCCACCGTAGAGATGGTGAGCGTGCATTGTGGTGGATTCACTGAAGTTTATATAAATTTCACCCGTGATATTTCTGTGCTCCGGGAAATAGGATGATTTTTTTTTTATTACATTATAGGCAAGTATTTGATCTCGATCTCACCTGATGGTAAGTGACGATGAGATCTACGATGGAGCATACTTGCCTAGGTAGGAAGGCGGCAGTAGATAAGAGACGCTACATTCACTAGGCACATGCAGCGCAGCTGATCAGACCCGCCATCCATGAATGGCAACACCGAACATCATGCCGGAACACGGCTAGGCCGCTTGGCGACATGGCTTTGTTCAGTGGGTGGTGACTAGCCACGGCCGAAGCCTACCACCAGTAGAGTTGTCACCTGGGAATTGATTTAATTTACAACTATGAGTTGTGGACGGTTTTCGTAAGTAGGTATATCTAGTGAGTAGAGGATACTTAGTTTAATTTTTTTATTACGATGAGTATTTTATCAAGAGGCATCGGTCAGATTTTACCAATACCGTTGCTTGCGTTATGTAAATCTAAGGTAAATTATATTTCTTGTGGTTTAGCCTGTAAAGTCCCACTGCTAGGTCTGTCAACAAGCATCCATAGTTCTGTTTCCTTGGCCATATGTAGCCAATCCCTTTGTAGTGGGCCTGTCTAGTAAATTTTATATACTCATTTTTTTTAATGTCAAAATAAATGTATATTTTTAACTGGCTCAGGAATCACTTACGTACTAAAACGCCTTTGATTTTGTTATGTCAAGGGCGTTTATGTCTTTGAATTTGTATCTCTATATCAATCTCAGACACCACTGCAATTAATCTTCCTAATTGCACAGAACCCACTCACTGCTGGTGTAATTCTAAGCGGGGGCTAGTGCAGCAAGACCTCGGCAGGCTGGTCTGCGGTCGGCGCGCCAGTTTCATGTGAACCTGCCTTTACTAAACCCCAATTCACTAAGTATAGATGGTTTTGGGAGTTTGAGGTCGAGCGAAAATGAAATATTAGGCTTAAGAGTATAAGACCTCTATAAAAACAGGGTGTCCCTTTATAATATATACAAACAAAATCGGTGAGACTGGATCAAAACTTAGCGAAAGAAAAAAAATAATTTTACTTTAACTGTAATCACAAGAAAATAACACTCTTTCGATATTAAAATAGTATTATAAAAACAGTGGTTAGTCACTTTTTAGAGGTGCTAGTAAACTCCGTAGTAATATAACACGGTTTAATTCATTACACACAGTTCAGCTAACCATGTGTTCAAACCACAATAACATATTTTTCGTAGTTGATACGCGTAAAATTATTTTGCTGTATATTCCCAGCCTGATTAGCGCAGTGGTAGTGACTCTGCTTTCTACGCCGAGGGTCCCGGGTTCGAATCCTGCTCGGGAACAAGCTTTGTGTGATGAGCACGAATGTTTGTACCCGAGTCATGGATGTTTAATATGTATATAAGTATTATATACTGAGTTCGCCCTCAGTCCATTGTACGGTACCCATAACACAAGCGTTGCTTAAAGTGGGACCGTCTAGTTGGTGTGTTCGTATGGCGATATTTATTTATTATTCCCATAATGTTCACAGTTCGAACACAATTTTACATTATAATTAGTAATTCTAAGTAACGATAATGAATTGTAAAATAGTTTCAACTAGGCGTTAGTGGGAACCCACTTTTGATAGTTGTATAGGATCTTGCCTCGGGCCATTATGAAAGTTGTGAATTAACGTTGAATATCCTATTAAGAATAATAGAGATTTTAATAATTATGATATTTGAAACAATAATTTGTTCTAGCATTTTTTACTTCAGTTTACATTCAAGGAATATATTCAATAGCCCAATTTCATTTAACAAATACTATAAATATTAATTCATGAAAGATATGACTGCAAGTACCTACTTCGAATCCTTGAATACTAATCTCAAAATAACTATACCTTAAAATATCTTCATAACTATCTCAAGCATAGAAGAAACGTGAAAATACCAACATAGTATTTTTTTTTCAAAGTTATAATATATCTTATGTAATCTAGCATTTTTTACTTCAGTTTACATTCAAGGAATATATTCAATAGCCCAATTTCATTTAACAAATACTATAAATATTAATTCATGAAAGATATGACTGCAAGTACCTACTTCGAATCCTTGAATACTAATCTCAAAATAACTATACCTTAAAATATCTTCATAACTATCTCAAGCATAGAAGAAACGTGAAAATACCAACATAGTATTTTTTTTCAAAGTTATAATATATCTTATGTAATATACTTATAATATACATGATGTACATGATTTTGAAAACAGCAATACTCTGTAATAGCATAATATTTACCAACAAAATAGTAGCTTGCAAATAGTTCACACATAACCATCGCAGGAATAGAGACACATGCAAAGCGTGTCCTAACGCCGTTAATAAGCAATTTGTATTCACCCAACACCTTATACTAATAATATTGGAATTACAAAATTCCTCGCCGGGTAACGTTGGGTGCACATGTACCGGATAGCGCATCGGAACTACACAATCGACGCGCTTAGCATTGTCACTGCTGGCTGTTTACGGTGTGAGACCAATAAGAGCTGAGTTTATGTTTAAGCTAAAAATGTTGTTGTACTTTATCTCTTCAATCTGTTATTATACACTTGATTATGCCTATACCTATACCTTTTTCATCTTATAACTATAAATTACTAGACTCATCGGCTAGCCTTTAAGGATTGGTGTATTCATATTTTAAGTCTTAAATATAAAACAGGATGTACTATAGGTTACAAATGTAAGAATAACTCTTTTTGTGTGCTAAGAAATAATATACCTGCGTTTTCATACAAATTACAAACTAACCTAACTTCACGCTCGTATATACATAATATATACGTTTCCCTTAAGCAATGTTCAGTACACATGCATTGAATAGCGTTCGGAGACACAATCAGCGCACTCAGCAGTATTACGTGTAGAGATAAAGGGCAGGGTTTAGTGTCCAAAATGATTTAATATGGACAATGTAGGCAAACTTTGTTTAACACGAATGTTTGTATGTAGGTATTTTTGTTTTTGTCTAGTGCCCAAGATACAGGTAATCCTAGTTATGGCTAGGTCATTGTTTTATTCTGAAAGAACGAGAGCATATTTTATTAGTCGTGGGCTAGTCTGCACATATAAATAACTAATAATAATTTAAATTCAAAGGAATAAAAATATTACGATTTCTAGCATCTGTCATAGAATAGGTATCATACTTATCAGTTTTCATTACGGTGTAACAAAAGTTTTTCACGCGAGCTCAGCCCATTATTAATCATTAATAATCTACGCATTATTTTATTTCAACATTTTTTTTTCTGATTCAACAAATGTCACGTGATCCATTACAGCCACAACCAATTGTGAAGACGCCTTAGTATACGCCTACATAAAGGTGTGATTTAGTGTTGGGAAACACTATTCATCACGGCCCCGGCCCCGGGATTCCCGGATACCCGGGAGCTGAATAGGCCAACTTGAGTGTTCAGCTACTGTGTGTACCTAATTAAAATGCATGTCTGACTGTTCAGTATAAATTATCATCTGATTACTAACTTTTTGTTTTAATGAGCGGCAACTCTTCGGGGTCATAACTTTGAGGTTTCTAATGGGCTTTGTTTTGTGTTGCTCACGGGATTACCCGACATTATTACCTACAGCTACAGTTAAATCCGCTACCTTTGACGAATCACTAAATTTGGAATAACCTCAATGATATTCTAAAACAGAATGTTTATGGCGTATTATTTTATCATAACTACAGTAGAGTTATTTCAAAGATTTACATCAGATTAAATTGGTACCATTTAAACTAACGATGAGAAGAAAAAACATAAAAAACAATAATATAATTTACTGAAATCACTTTGCAGCTCTCCGAAGCATTCGATAAGAATATAATCGCGTAACGATGCCCAAAGGCTCACCTCCAATTAAATGAACTAAAAAACAACACAAACATTTCGTTCCGATACACAGTTCTCGTTAAATTGTCACGGTTCGTAATCCCGGGATAACGGAATTGATTGGTAATCCATCCGTCTCCTTTTCTCCTGGCAAAAAGGTGATATTTATCTCTTTTTCAGTTATTATTGTTAACGAATTATTATGGCGTTCTGGGAAAAAGAGCTTTTTAATAGCAATAGCATGTATATTCTCATTTGAATGATCTAAGGGATGGGCTTACGACGCTTGTTTAGCTTTTTCTCAACGGATAATACAAATTTAATAACATATTACAATATTTACAATATTAGTTCATTTCAAAATCGTCGATATAACAAAACCGTATTATAGTCTACAAAGATAAAGAGTTGATCTGATACAATCTAGACAGACTTTAAACCAAAACTTTTCACCAAAATTACATAGGTTGTCATACCCCACAGGTTGTTTCAACTTAGGCACAACCAAAAATTTGTTTTACTGAAAACTAATCAATAAGCACAGGCATGAAATATAAATATTGCATGCTAACGCTTAATAGATTAAGCTCATAAGCAGTGATAGAAAAGTTGGTCGATTAATCTCTCTGGAAAACAAGATGTGCAGGTTAAACCCCTAGTTGGAACTCTGGGATTTACATATTTAATGTTAGTATCTAATTTTCAATCATGATTATAACTTGAACATAAAAAAATGTGAAAAAAATTGCAAGACTTTCGAAACCCGTGTGTGATTGGCCAAACTGGAGTAGCCTGGTGGACTGTGGCACAAATTCCCCTCGCATCGAGAGGACCAGAATAGGCTTGCCACATCCATTTCAATTGGGACCAAACACCTTTGTTAAATATGGTGCACTTCATGGAATAAAGCTATTATAACGGTGTACGTAAAGTTTAAAATGTGATTTACTAGACTTAAATAAATAAATTTGTATAAAGCCCACTCGCTCGCGCACAGTGCCTCGAACCACACTCTATACTGTTCGGACGCGTTTTCGCCGCGTCAAATTACGCATGATGGATGCCCGGGCCCTTCCGGCCGATGTTACGACCATATACCGCACACTTATTGCGCATATGATTAGAATAGTGGGACATTAGCTTTATCTAGTCTAATAGTTTCCTTATTTACAAGATTATATTGAAATAAGATTTGGCAAATTTTGATTTTAATCGTGTATTTTTATAAGAAAATCTCTTTGAATTGTTTGGAATGCCAATAACTCGTATCGCATCTTGATTTGATGACGTCGAAACAACAATATTCCTAGAAAAGTTTAAATATACTTAGATGTTTTGAATCGTAAAGTTAGCATTTTTATTAAATAAAGGGACTTTATAAAAGTTTTTATCACCTTAGTTCGTCCAGTATAATTAGTACGCATCGTTATTCGTCTCTAAATGGAATATATTTTCCCGCTTACATTATTCTTCCCTATAATAGTGTCATCACATCTATATGCAGCATTACGACTTGTCTCGGCAGCGTCCTGCGTCGAATGACACATGATTGATGCCGCGCCGCGCCCGGACGCTGCCGGAACCGGCGTTGCCGGTGCCCATAAGGTATACATAATCACGCACTTTTGTTTTGCATACGATTAGTAGTCGTAACATTTCAGCACCTATTTTTGGAAACACTACTGATGGATGTTCCACCCATTGAGTGCTACTACAAAATGACGGCAGCCACAAAAAAAAATATTTTTCACATAGGCTGGTCTACACAACTTGCTTCAATTGCGGCTTTAGGGCTACAACAATACAACATAATTTGTGACCAAATCATTTGAATCTAAGCCAAGTTATAGTTGATATCATAACCGTAGTGTTGCACTTTTCTTTCAAAAGTGTAGGAGTTATAGTTTAGTTTTTGCACTAAACGATTTTTTTTAAAAAGCCGTACAAGTGCATCCTATAGTTTTGGGTGTTTCAAAAGTAGTATACTCAAAGGTAAGTGCTTACATATTTTTGGTGTAGAAATTCCACAAAGATTTTTACAAAGATGTTCATCCGTTTAGTCAGTATATATTAGATTATACAAATAGCTAATAAAAGGATCATTCCAGAACTAAAACCGGCTCACGAATAAAACGCGAAGTTATTGACGGCGTCGCGTGAGTTTTATCACGCGATTCCGGAATGTTCCCGGGATTCGCATATTGGGCCGCGGTTTATCGCGTCGCCGAATTCGCGTTGTTTATTGACGGGCCCATTTTATATTTATCTGGTTTTATTTGATCATCGATATTCTAATGGCGCATTCCGCGATATTGATTGTAGTCAATGTTTGTACGTGTTTGTATATGAATTGTTTTGTACACACTTTGAGAAATTTGCTGAAAATGTAGCGACGAATATTATGTTGTTATTGGATTAAGTATTTGGCAAACGTGCGTACCTACTGAGTTATCAGTTTGCTATGAACTGGAAATATATAATTAATTCTACAAAAGAAATGTAGGGTTTCTGTGAGATTAATAAAAATATTTATTTTCAATAGTATATACTATATAAGTACCTACTATATAAGTAATAATAAGCAGTGATAGCCAGTTGGTAGAACGCTTGCCACGGTTACGAGGATCGCAGGTTCAAACCCCGGCTCGCACCTCTGGGATTTCTGTATTTAATGTGTGAATCTCATTTTCAACCATGATTATCACTTGCTAAACGGTGAAGGAAAACATCGCGAGGAAAACTGCATGTCTGCGAGCATCTCTCAAAAGATGTGTAAAGTCCGCCTACGCATTGGGCCAACATGGTGGACTATGGCCTAATCTCCCTCACATTGAGGGGATGCCCGTGCCCAACAGTGGGACATTAAAAGGGCTGGTATTATTATTATTCCATTATATAAGATTATTAAACGACTCTATGTAGATTAGGCACCATTGATCTACTATCCTAAGATCAATCTTAGCACAGTTGGAACGACATAACATGCTATGACGTAGGTGGCCTAGATTAAGTAGCTACAGACAGACAGGTACATTACATGATGAAGATAATCTCATCATAAACTTTGATACGCCACAGGCTTCATTAAATAATCGATACCCCCTATCGGTACGGAGCCGACTCACACTCCCTTGGAAAACAAACCAACAAATAAGGTATTTTCGCCCCAAACTTGCCACCCGTAAAACAATAGTTGGGTAAATAAAACCTCTCTCACCTGCGAATATATTACTTACTTGATACATAAACATTTAGTGAGTAGTAAAAGAAAAATGGGTCAAGTGCGCGCAAGTGTATCTCGTCCGTTTATCAACTCTTATCCGACGGCGTGAAAGAAAATATGGTTATGTGTTGGAGAATATTAATCTTATACACTGCCGGTTTTTTTTAAAATATAAAACGTAACATCAGTAATATTTTTCAATGGTGACGCAGTCTAATCTTGAGGGGTTCAATAATATGACACCTAAACACGTTAAATAAAAAAAAATAATGTAATATTTTATTTTATCAGGAATTGTGGTTTCAGTTTCTATATCACTCACTAAAATGACAAACACTAAGTAAGTGTAAGTACTTTACTACTAACTGTGTAAGGCTGAAAAAAAACTAAACGGGAGTTATGGGAACATTACACAAAACTAAGTAGGTATATACGATCGGGAACGGGCGTTCCGTCGCGTAGAATAGGATTAGATACGTCGACAGCCATTTATATAAGTTGTAGGATAAGTGGAATGCTGTGTAGCACCGTACGCGGAGCCTTTGGCGAACAGCTTTTGATATCTGATGTGGAAGCTGGTCGGGATGTTATTATGGTTGGTTCCTCAGAAGAACCAAATACCCACTACTAACCAGACTCAATATTGTTGATTAACTTCGGAAGAGTACAAAAAGCTGTACAAGATTCAATTTAATCACTTCTAGAAACAGAATGGCAATTCCTTCCAGAACTGTTTATTAAATATAGCATTAATCACATCAGAAATATATGAATATTTGTTGAGAATCCAATATCCATATTATCTAAATATTGAATAGGGCTACATTTGCACACAACAATAGGTACAATCTTCTAACAAATAGCGTGTCTATCGCGATCTTATCGTCAAAACAAAACCTATACCCACACACGCGCACCGCACATCACACATGCGCAGAAAGTAAATAAAATGGGGTAACAATAATCAAAGGATCGTATAGATTATCCCGGAGGCGACAAAACCGAACATAGGGCCCTAAATAGTGTGCCATTGATTCGGTCCCGGGCAGACCTTAATAAACTGTCGGCGGGCCCCGGGACCCATCTAATTAAGCGGCTGATTGTAATTGAAAGGGCCCATTCTCTGATATTTGAACAACAATTCTTGAAAGTGATTAATATTGGCTTTGTGCGGGTCTTTTTGTACTGCCTCCTGCATGTTTGACCTGGAGGAAGATTAGATTATAATGTGGGTCACTCATATCACTGGAGCAAGATCGTGGGGATGATGGCTTGGGATGAATTGTGAACGAGCCGTTCGGGTCGGCTGGAAAATAAAAACACGATAAAATACTTGGTTTGAGGTAAATGACACCAACTCCTTAAAAGTTTTTCTTAAAACATTCAAGTCCGCTGAGTTTCTTGCCGGATTTTCTCAGTTGAGGTCGCGTTCCGATACGGTTGTTTTATGAATAAAAATGAAAATTACAACTTATAAATGCTCCCGCAGGCCTGGTACTGCGCAAAGCAAAACTCTTGTGCGTTTATAAATTCGGGGGATAGAAGATAAGGGCATTGTAACTTAATGTACTACATAACGCACCTTGAAAACCTTTCTACTGTAGAAGCCAAGAAATAAATCAGCAAATATAGGAAATTCACGCAAATGTTTCACTCGAAAGAAATATAAAACATGGAGCAGATACATTTAGTACAGCCCGACATCAAATTATATTGCAAGCAATCAAAAAAACAGCGAACATCGCGAGCGATAAACTGCAAAATTGGACAATAAGCGTAAAAAGCAAGAAATGCACGCCATCTTGCGCAATGACGGCTTTCCTCCCAAATCACTACCTATAGGTGTTATAGGGTAGGTATGGGGAAAAGGTCGTAACTTCAGTTCAACCTGTAAATAACAGAACTCTTTGAATTTATATGTATCGCTTGTACACTTAAGTAGGAATGCAAAAAAAATGGTTGAACATTTAACATCCCTCATTTATTACCTAACCTTGCCTAGCCTTCAGTAATATCCCTGGGAGTTATAATAAGGTTTAGAATTAAACGTCACAGTAATAAGACATCGTCCTAATTTATTTGTTGAAAATAATCTATTATAATAGATATTTCAAAACCTTAAATCGTTTGGAAAATCACGGGGATAATGTCTAATATCACAAATAAGGCTTCTGATCTCGTTCAGTAACCGAACCGTACCAATATTAAATGTTTCGCCCTTTATTCCAATTCATTACGCTCTTGAATCCATTACCCGGGAACCGTTCGGATAAAAACAGAAAGCATGAAATCCTACAGGTGACCGCCTGAGCTCGCGTTGAAACGTGCTTAGGTACAGCCTGTATGTGGGCGGTTGAAATCAATCGCTCTATACCCGGGGCTTAACGGCGCTGGTTACCGGTAAATAAATAAAATTGTTTTCAAATTGTAAAAACATAGAAGCATTTCTTTCTGTTAGTTTACATTAAAATAATTACATAAATAGTGACGCAAATAAACATGAAAATATTGCATATAAGATATAGCAATGCAAGCTTTGTTTGAATAAAATATTGCGTATATAGGTACCGAGGCTTGTTTCTGTGTTACTTAGTTACAGTTCAATAAAATGTCAGTTAAATAAAGTTGTATTTGTCAATTTTAAACTGGAGTACACGCTACAATGGACGACTATGTATGTGGGTGTGATGGCATTTTCGATATTTAAGTTTAAAGTTGTATTTCAATTCAATGTCATAAAACTTTCTTAGTTATGCTAAGATGGTGAAAATTTAAACCGCTTATTCTTAAGATTATAGAAAACAAGTGGCAGACAAAGCTGGCCATTTTAGCCATTGTGTGGCGGATTTTTCCGTCGTCTGCCGTGCTGCTAAGCTATGTAAAATAACGTTCAATCTAACAATACTATAGTATGCTCCAAATCCAGTAGATACCGCCAATTATCCACACCGAAAAACCCACTCATGCCTCTATTTCTATGTACTATTACCACAAAGAGCGGACAATCGTCCTGTTTGGAGGTAACCGCTGACCGCACTTGACTTACAGGGAAGATTTACCTACATAAAAACATAGCCAGTTACACCAGACCTTCGAAAATTCATTGTGATCCCCACCGGTCTTCATAATTTTAATATATCCCGCGGTGTGTAGAAGGTCTAGGCAGGGTGGTCAACATCGTAGTATGCGAGGTTCTGGATTTTCCCTTTTCGCTTTCCACTCAATAATCTTAACAAAAGGAATCCTTGAGGGCCGGTAATGGCAGGCGAGTAGCAAGTTTATACTATATACAAATAATTGTTAATACCTACTATTCAGAATGTTTTGTATGTTACATCTTTAATAAGGGATGTTAAAGAGCACTTATCTTCAGAAAAAAAACCTTTGAAAAATTCCATTGTAAATGGCCAAAATCTTCTAAAAATTTGGGACATATAGCTTTTGTGTTTTAATTAGGTGTTGCTACAGTTTTGCGAGTCACCGCTGTCAGTTTGTCCACTGAGATAAAATAAATGCATTGACATGCTTTATTGTGGTGTTATTGTCACAAGGAATGAGTCCTTGACCTTGGGAATGAGTCATTGCTTTCATCATTGATGATTGAATGAGTCATCATTTTCTAGTGTGAATTTTCACAAAATTATACATATGTTAACTACGAAAACTTTATATATACTTACTTCCAGAAAATAGCCAGCCTAGGCATAGTAGCTAGGTATGTCAATTATAGTCATAGCTTTTTTCATAAGCATATAATTTATTCATAAGTATAAGCAGGTAGGCATTCTTTTTATGAAAAAGCTATAACTATAATTTCTTGGTGGAACAACATTATCTTATACCCGGAAGGGTGATGCGATTCGAGCAGCTGGATAATCCGGACAAATTAAAAGACATGAAAATCATTAACAGGGTCCGGTATTTTGCGTATTTCATTAACCCGCGGGGTAATACCGGCCTGTAATAAGTTACGTGCCAGAATTTGCGTTTGCCTTTATGAATTCTATAACCCCGAATAGTGGTGATTAATGAGTTTATCAAAATCTAGAGATCATTACAATTAGATATTTTCATGATTTTATAAGTATCTTTAATTCAAATAATAAAGAGGTATCGTGATGCAGCATCTCAATAAAGATGTTATTCCATAGGGGTTCATTAGAAAAAATACATATTTTATTAACTACCTAGTGAAACTTGTTCGCATTCAACCCCACAAGGAAAAAGTTTGAGCATCGTGATCCACAAATTTGCACTAAGAAATGCTACGTCTGGTATCCAAAGCAACATCATTACCAAATAAGATTAATACACGTACTGCCTTCTAAGAACGTTCAATTCTGCCGGGGGCTTAATGCAGTCAATGTAATGAATTCACGCGACGTGCCAGTGTTTACGGTAAATTAATACAGAGCATAATGCCGGTAATTAATGGCGCCAAGCAGCACGCGAGGATTACGAGCTTACCTCGAAATTTACAAATGTTATTAGTGTTCCACGTAATGACAGTAATTGCTCAATGTACCTACACCTTTAAAATTTCCGTAGGAATAGGTCTGATTCAGTTCATTCAATACGATCAAAAGTCGAATTACGTGTCGCGGCATTCCGCTTGAATGAACTATATCAAATTGCTGCGGGCATACGCAAAGGCATTCTCAAGTGGGTAGATGCTTACGTGACTACTCGTTGCACCTTATCACAGAGGCATCATGGTTGCTTTGAAAACAGCTCACTGATGACGCCGCATTGTATCGTGGCGAAAATTGTGTCCTCGTCGGTGACAAGTCATAGAGCAGAATCTCGTGCACTATTTAATTTAATATCCATTTTTACGACCTTGACGTCTGGCTAAGGCGGTTACTATAAATCACTTACAAACGCCTATAAATCATTTGTAATGATAAAAAACCGTTCGAATTTATTGCGGGTCTAGAATTGACCGTTCCACTCCTGCCCGAAGCTTACGCAATAGCCACTCCTTTCAGACAGGGTGAAAAAAAAATAGCATTTGTATTGTACGTAAATCATAAAAAGGCAAAAGTTGGCGCGGCTCTGTATAGGTTTCCGCATGGCCACCTTCGAAGGCTGCCCGCCATTTATCATGCCGTCGAACGCCAAATCATATGCCCCCGGGGATCAATAACTTTTAAGTTCAAGGATTCTTGGCGGAATATTTGCATGGCAACCTCTTATTTTGTTTTCTAATACGTTTCGTTGATAATGTTTTGGCGTTAACGTTTGGGTTGATGGATGTTTCACTGAAATCGCAGAAAGTGTAAGAAGTGATAGATTATAAAATGCCCCCTGCTAAGTCGAGCAAGCACGTTGCAATACACCATTTTCTCAAAACCTGTAATCCAAATAATTTCCCAAATAACAAGTTTCTGTCGATTAAAGCTTAAGAAATTCTACCATTAAACTTAGGTTATTTGGCTCAATGATCATCAAAATTCTTTTGGTACCTACTTCTAGTAGACATCACTTTCAATTTTCGTGTTTAGTATGATTGTTAGAGACGGAAACTAATTTGTATCTAATTTGGTTATTTACAGCTACTCGTATTAAATCCATGACGAACATCAATATCGGACTAGCTTTGGCAAAGCAGAAAGCTTAAGGAGTTAGTAGTCAGCTAATCTTGATGAATGGAGTGGCACTTGAAGAGACAGAGAACAACAATATAGCGCCTTTCTACAAACCTAGTTGATGTTATGAGATGACTTAATAAAACTATTATCAATTGGTATACGACTACTCGTGTTCTTTAGTAGAATAATATTATTAGATATATTGTATGATTATTTGACGGTTGATTTGTTTTTGTTAGGGAACAATTACAATAGACAATAGATGAGATATTCAATGAAAAGCTTTTAAGGAATTTATAACTTACTTTCTGTAAGACGTACCTTCACTAACGCAACTCAGGCGTCCGTCATAAACTCCCATACCCTTGGCAGTTTTGACAGTCAAAATAGGGAAGGGACAAAATGTGAACGGTAGCTGAGTAACGTTCTATCGAATACTTATACTATAGTGCTAATAAGAAATTAAGTGTTTTGAAAATTACCCGCGAGTATAAATTGACATGCAAATATACCGTCACTAGCACTCGAGTGTGCAGGTAGTTTGCTGGTAAAATATTTGTACATTTGACCTCCACCACTTCAACGGCCGAATTTAATTTGCCTAACGACAGAAAATTAAACGGATGTAATTAAATAATTGAATGCGGAACCCGGGCGCGCTGTAAGCGTTCACGCGCGACCGCCCCGCCCGGGGTTTTGCCGCAGTGTAATCCGATATGATCCCTAGTCCTGGCCCTGACTTCTTTATGCCTGCAACAGGATGAAGAACGTTATTTTGATAGTTATTTTCATATTATAATGATTTCTCTGTCCTTTAAACGTATTTTCATATTATATCCTTACTAAACATTAATTTACATAGGTACCTACCTACTTAAATATAACGTATGATTTTTATTCAAAGTAATTGCGTGATCTTGTAACTTTCCCCGAAGCCCTATATGTATATAATAGATAATTTGCTTTTTATTTTGTGACACTCTATAAGGGTTATTTACTAATTATGACGCAGGGTTTGGTATTATGTAGAAACCATTCAAAAGTACGTCAATAAATACGTTATAACAAAAAAAACAAATACCTACCTCTATAGTACCGCTAATCAACACTAAGCGTACATTATAAGCTAAAAAGTGCATAATAAAAATAAACATAAAGCATAAGAGGAAATGAAAAGCGTCTGGTACGAAAGCGCGTGTCGCTAATCGCTTAGCTTATTGTTGGAACGGCCTTAATGCTGCATTTTGTTGCCAATTGTGCAGCAACAATGGTTTTTCTGTTTAATTATAAGGTTTATTTCATTCAGCGATTAAAAGAGAAAATGTAAATACTTTCCTGTTGAAAAAGATAATCTGCTATCTTTGTATTTTTTTTTAATTTTTCATTTGCCATACGAATCTATGGAAATTGAAATTTTCGGGTGATTTAGTGCAATAAATAAATTAAATAATTTAAATTTAATTAAATAAACAATTCACACCTACTCTACGTATGTACCTACCCGTATATTATAATCCACCTCGTGTATTCCAGATTCGAATAGTCAGATGCAAATACATGCTTAGTTTTTTTTTATCTTGTTATTAACCAACCATATACTCAAAATGTGAAATAACTTACTATTTCGCACCAACGTGAACACATCGTGATCAACGAGTTCATCAATTGACTGCACTATATATTTATTTATAGTTAAATTAAAATCGGTTATGCAAATACGTAGTATCAACAGCCCGCGTCGAGTTTTTCCCATCTCTATTAATATTCAAACACGACATCAATATGGAAATGTTTTTTCGACTGTTTGCAAATATTTTGTTATTTGCACGTGTCAACTGAAATACAACGAACGCGTTACAATTGCAATCATATTTTTGATGGAATATAAAAAATCGAAACTAGGCATATGGTTGAATGATGAACTAACTAAAGTAATCAATTATACATAAAATAACTAAGGTAGTAAGTAATCGTTTATTAGGCGAATTTTTTTCCAGTTTACATATTGTATAGTTAAAATAAATATATTTAAAACACTAAAATAGTGAATACACCGTTTATAGTGTTGTAAATATTTGTAACATTTCTGAAATTTAATGACTTAATAATTAACTACTATGTTATAGTTTTGCGGCACCCTGTCTCTATTGTATATATATACATATAGAAGAGGCACTACTCTCATCGAAGGCTCTACGAGTGATGTGTCAATCATCTCATGTATGTATTCAGCCTTCCTCTCAAAATCATACGTCATTGAACCCGTATAGGATCGGTACATATACCCCGACATTAATACCCTTTATTACATGTAACTTAATCTCGTTCCAACAATAGCACGAGGAACACGTCTAAGTATAATTATTTCGAATACCTCTAAACACTACTTGGTATAGATAGGGAAATGCCCGGATTCATAGAAGGTAAATGGTTCTAGTGGGTATTTAAATACCTCAAAATACCCACTACAATCTAAAATATATTGCAAGTAAGTACTTAAATCAAACAGATACAAAAACCTCAACTCCCAGACTTCAACACATTCAGATTTATATCCTAATAAAGATTATGTTTTGAGCCGCAATATGAACTGAAGATGAAACGAGAAATATCAATAACACTTTTTATATATATTCAAATTAGTCTGTAGCACTGCTATAATTAATACTTTATTTACAACATAGCAAACACTGTGTATCCGATCGTATTTACTGTCATTATTTCAACAAGGCATTGGTACCTAGGACACGTGTCCCTATGGATTCGTATTCATAAGGATTCAACTGTAGACCTGAGGCGCGGTATAAATAGAACCAACTCTATTATAAACGAAGATCCAATAAATATGGAATAGATAAGAGACGAGGGTGTTGGGTTCGATTGCGGTATACTTGCAAAGTTCAAGCAGGGGTAGGAAATCCGGTCTAGAATCAAGTTTTATATTTTTAGTAATATTATTACTTTCTATCTGAAAATGTTTTTTCGATTTATATTAAAAATGTTTTCATCATTAATACCCTCGAGGTATTAATTTAGTCTAACGAGATTTTAAAATATTATATTCGTATTGATTTAACATTTTTGTATTGAAAAAAAAAATTGTTAAGAAATATGCTTTAAGTCGAACGGAGCATAATATTTTATATCTATAATAACATAATATCGCCAGACGAACACTCCGACTATACGGTCCCACACTAAGCAACTCTTGTATTATGGGTACCGTACAATGGATTGGGGGCGAACTCAGTATATAATACGTATATAGATTTTAAAAAGCCATGGTTTAGATACAAACTTCCATGGCTCGGATACAAATGTTCATACCAGGATTTGAACTTAGGCCCCTGAGCGTAGAAGGCACCAACTGCGCTAATCAGGTCATATTTAATTTTGCAACAAATAAAACGAGGTAATTAATTTACCTACGTAATAAATTATGTATATTCGACGACTTCATGACACAAATACAACTCCGACATGACTGAAATGGCGTGGGATGGAAAAAGTTATACTATTAAACATCCGGCTCAACGAAACGACAATATATGGTTTATACGCTACGCTCGTGCGTGTCTCTTAAATTAAGAGCTCTATGTAGTCTCGTACCCCCTGTGTAGAGCCACTCCTCACGTACTCTATTACACTCTGAGACTGCCTACACTGAGCCCAGGACACCTGCCCGGTGTAGACAGACAGGCTTAGAATGTAAATGACCCAAATCCTATACAAATGTAATAATGTATAATGTTTTCATGCTGAGTTGGGGATTACAGAATATGTTATACAGCTCTTGGTGCTATTTAAATTTGTTTATTAATTTGGCAGCCCTAGAAGACCGTTGAAGAAATTAATCATTAAGCTATTGAGCTATATTACCTCCATTTTGTTACCATCTACTTACGCGGTTGATACGTCATAGTTTTTATACTTCTCAAAATCCTGTCCCTTCCTTTATTATATTAATATATAATATTTCCTACATTAACACGTTCATTAACACCAACTTAATATGCAAATGTATACAAAATAATTGCACCGCAAAATAATGTGTGTTAGATGGAGAAACTAAACAACAGTAGTTATCGAGCACATAAAGTGAGCGGCGCGTTATCTGGCGGCGGTATAATAGAACGCGGTACGCTCATTAGTGATATAGGTGCCGCCCGTGCTGAAAATGTGGACGCGATAAGGTTCGGATGCTGGCATAGTGACAGGTGGCGCTAGCATCAAGCCGAACACATATAAATGACACCTATAGGTGGTCATTGCGCCTAGCATGGCAACACACTGGAGCTTATTTTTTTTTTGTAATAAACATGGCCATTAAAAAAAAAGGCAAACCCGCTGAGTTTCTCGCCAGATCTTCTCAGTTGAGGTTGCGTTCCGGTTGTAAAGTTAAGAAAACAAAATTTAAATGACAATTTGTAAGTGTCCCCGTAGGTCTATACGAAATAAATGATTTGACTTTGACTTTACACTAAAATAGATTCACACCTTTTAAAAGACAAGAATATGATTTTGACATACCAACGTCATCACCATATCCAGAAGAGGTACTCACCTGCCACTCGCTCCGCCTCCCACTATGTCCACACCCCAAACGGATTTTCACATCGATATCTAAAACCGAGGCTGGCAATTAGGATAGTTTGCGACCGTACCATTGCCAAATGATCTGTGAGTTTTAACTACGTGCCGAACAGTACCGTGGGGGGACGCGCCCGCCTAATGTACCAACTGATTGTGAACTTTGCACGAACATATTTGCTTTGTTGCGAAGTACTCGCTCCGTATTCCTGTTTGTGTTGAACCCTTTTTTGATGCTGTTGGTATAATAACATTGTTAATTTTCCTTTTGGTTTGTTACATAAATCAAGCGGAGTCGGCTGAAGTTTGGCATGAAGAGGTAGATGCCATAAGTTATATTTAATGCTAGGTCTACATGTTAGGCCTCGCCAATCCAAGGCAAATGCCAACATGTTTATGCCTTTACTGTCCTTATTTGAGAGTCACATCATGCCATAAGTCAGAGAGAGACAAGCTAAGGGATGGACAACCGACCGGCCGTTGCTGGTAACTGCACTACAAAATGTGTGCGCAAAATGGCCACTCGATGGATGTAGTGTCACCTTTTGAGGTAACACCAGGTTTCCCAGAACCGGCCACTTTCTTGACTTCTCCAACAAGACCTACAGGAATGACAAGACATTACGTATAATGCTGGCTGTACCATTTCAGATTGGTTACCAGTTTTTCATATCTTTAGATTAGCCTATTATATCTCAATATTTGTATCTCTGCTTAAAACCTTATAGTCGCCTTTTACGATACCTCAATTAGTGTGTGGAACTTGCAATTCGTAAGATAGTTCGTTTTTATTACTTCTGTCCTGGTTTGCTACCGTATGTGGTTTTTTAATGTACTGTACTTTAAAACGCCGTGCATTGTACCTCACGGGAGGCAAGGGTCGGAAAATTGAGGTCGTACGCAGCTCGTCTTCAGGTCAATTAAGCCTCCCCACGCCGGATGTGAAGACGCGGTGTGAACAGTGAGATGTAGCGATTACGGATTACAAAACCATCTTTGAATAGCGTTTTACTTGTAGGCAACCTAGGAGAACACACTGGTTTTTTTTAAATAGATGGCTCACGAATGAATTTTTATTTTTATGAAATTATTATTAATTTATTTTTATTGTGAATATTACTTTATTTCCAATTCGTTTCAAATATTTTTACCACTTAATAATATGAACGGCGCACTATAGAGCAAGGAAACAAACTGCAGAACCGCAACACTTAATTATAATTAATGTCGCCATATTATTTCCTATCGCTCAAATGTCGTACCACTGGTCACCGTTCACCCTACACTATGTAGAGTCATGTAGCGTCAGCGTATAATGCGCGAGCGAGGAGAGCCGCTTTGTTAATTTTTGATGAATTGGATAGGTTAGAGTAGTTTGTTGCTTTAATAATACAGTAATTTATGTTGGGATTGTACAGCGCTACTTTCGATTTCGCGTAAAATTTTAAAAGGAAACGAGGTAAGAAATAAAAGTGTGTAGTAAAACTGAGGATTACTGAGGATTAACCCAGTTACTTGACTTTCCAGTAAAAATAGTCGTAAGTTAGCGAGAGCTGACTTAAAATTCAGTCCGAGAGTCTGCACTAAAGCAAAATCTTGCTCGGGCTGTTGGTGGCACGAGATCTTGAATTTTGTAATAAAGAACATTGAAAACAGTCCTTGCCACCATGAAAGCCTGAAACAGTGCAGACCATACGAGAGTCTAATAACACATTTTCATAAGGTAATAAGGATACGAATCCATCACAAAAGGAGCATACACTAATAATTCCCACTGGGACCATTTTCTTACGAACATCCTAATATCCATCTATAGGCAATGATTAATGACTCTTCCACTGACTTATCTGTGCTGACTTGAAGCAAAAAATCATTGCTCTAGCCGGACTGAGCAAAAATCATTACTTAGTGGGAAAAAAATCATTAACGGTGAGGGAAAACTTATGTTTCCTTAATGGACGCTCTTGAAGGCTGCGAGAGGATTGCTCGGTATTGATTAACTGCCGTAATTATACCCAGTAGTCCGGATCTCGGAAAACTGGGAGAGCTTTGTGAATGACTTGTTGTAAACAGTTCGGTAAATATTGAACATGACAGTTACAATAGTGATTTAAACATTTTTAGAAGCTTTAACACAATAAATTATTATCAATATATTTATAAAATAGCGGAATAAATAAAGTGGTAAAATAACAGTAGGTCAGTATGAATTGACTTATCGCTTATGTTTACCAATAGTCTCGAATTCATTATTGCTAAATACTCCGCAGTCACTGCCACAACCGATGTCAGAGTGATGCGTCAGTGAGAACACTCTGCGTATAATATAATGTCAGCTCGAATTAAACGACGTCACACACAGACGCCACGTGACACTCAGATTAATTGTGCTTGGAGCGTGTCCCACCTTCACCCTCGGAAGACCTACCTTCTTTATATAATTATTATAAACTTATCATTATTAAATGGAATCCTTGTAGTACCAAGTGATACGCTTAATGTTAATTTATAGCCAGTATCCATGAGCAAAATTGAAGTACCTAAATCATTTAACCTTACAACATTTATTTAAAATAATCATAAGATCTTCTACAGTGTTTGATCAGTCGCACAGGCCGCGTAGAGGAGTTTAACTAAGCGATTTCGATCGTAGCCTCCCTTGATATGATTGCAAGTGAACAATTTACCACCACAGCTGCAGTTACGTCGTTAAAATATCAGGGTGGATTTGAAACCGACCCTAATGCAATTCAGAAATAGTGAGGAAGAAGAAACAAAAGAAAGATAAATGAAATATGAAACTGTAGCGACCACTTCAACCGCACCCACAAGCTACAAAGATGGCGCTGCAGACGCATTTAAGTGCAAAAGACAATTGACATCACAATCCTGACTCGCGCTATAAGAGTTTTCGGAGTAAGTAACATATATACAAGATCCCGACAATAACCGTTGGGGCATAGCGGCCGCCCCGCCAGGCATACCACCCGCCTGGCTGGAAGATCTTCCCTTTTCCGCTAAAAAGCTTTTGCTTATTAGACAGCACAGCAGTAACAACCGCTGAAGTTGAAAGGTTTATGGGGATGTCCAAACTGAATATTAAGCCAAATTATTTTGAAGTGCGTATGCCAAATTTCAATATGTACTATATGAGGCACATTTTGAGAATACTCTGTTCCGTATAAGAACGTAACAGCTTGCTACACACGTTAATCCAAAAAGTTTCAAGATTTTTACCTTCCGCACCTTCGTTCAGCAATATTTCCTCATCATGTCGACAGTTCCAAAACAAGAAAACATCACTTAAGTTGGGCTACGACCTAGTTCGGTGGGCGCGGTGCGCGGCCCACGTGCGGGCCATACATCAGGCGGCGGCGCCGGCGATACCCGGCCACTTTGTAACGTGCCGGATTTTAGCTAATTAATCATCCGCACGTCGTATTAGTGTGCCTCGTGCTACCTGCGCGGTCGAGGCTGATATGGGAAATTTATCAAAAAAAAACTAAAGTAGCCCACTTAGCATGAATCGCGTCAGAATAATCCTTACATACTCTTAGCTTTTGAATAGGGGACTGACAAATTAGTACATTAGCTTTTGTTATCTGGAACTGGTGTATGTCATATCAAGCTCGAGTCCTACGAAGGCGACTAATACCCAACTTATTTAATGGGTATGTTTTTAAAACTAACAAATTTCAGAGCATAAAGACTGTCTATAATGAAATGCTAAATAAAAACGACTTTAGAAAAGACACGATAGTATGTACTTACGGTCCTACGATTATACTTAAACAGAAATACTCTCTGCGTACTTGAAATTAAAGCACTTTAAGCAATTTCCTCAGTTAATATATTTCACTTTACAGCGAGACAACTTTATTGTGCTCGAGACCATGTTTAAGTATCTACAAAATATCTTTAACAAAGTCATGTTTAACGATGCAAGGATATGTCAACCACATGTGCCAGAGAACCGCAAATTTAGGCTTTATACTCTTTGTCGCTAGAGTACAAAATGTCTGTATCTAATGATACGAAGTTAACACATTATTGCGTAGCGGGTTTGGGATAGTCCTTAACTTAAGGCGTGGCCGGGCGTTCCTGCTCCGCTCTGGATTTATATCAGGAGCCGGTAACAAATCTTGGGTGAGCCGCACTCGAAATACGGTTCTATTTGTACGGGATTTACGTTTATTAAGCGAAATTAAGATGCAAATACGTTCGCTCATCTAGGTCGGGCGAACTAAGATCTTTAATATTTTAAAGCACACAGGGGTTCGGTTGGTGAGAGTTTAATTTTATTAAGTACTGTTACGTTAAGTTAGAACAAGCAGTGCCCGCGACCTCGTATGAGTGACTTTACTATGTTTGCTATTCCGGATGATTGCTTTCATTTCCTGGGATAAAAATGTATGCTATTATCATGGCAAAATTAAGTTCAATACGCCCACTGGATTTTGAGAGAGAGTTATTGGGCTGTCCTACGCATTCCCATTTCCAATAATAAAAAAATCATGAAGATCTTTTTTGTTATATGCTATCACGGTAGGTAACAATTATATTTAAAATTAATTCATCCATTTCCCGGAATAAAATGTATACTATCGGCCATAATGGAATGTCGGCCCATTTTAATAACTACCACTATGCCAAATTTCATGACAAACCGTTCAGTAGTTTCTCCGTGATGTGCGACAGACAGTTTTTTTTAATATATTCAAATACAGACACGATTAAATTACAGCCTTATTATACATACCGATGAAAATACTATGCATGTACTTAACTGATAAAATTCTGTTAATGATGATGTTGTTCTATTAATGATTGATGTCTGATGATGATGATAAACAGCAATCCAAAATAAAATTAAAATAAGGAAATACATTACGATATTTTCCCACGAGTCGATATAGGTAAAGTTACGCGGCAAGCCATTTAAATAAATTTGAGGGCAGAACAAAAAAAATACAAGGCGAAACAAACAAGTGACAAACACGGACTAATTCAAATTCCAAGGACTTGGGTGTTGAAACAAAATAGAAAACTTCTCGTTAGCCATGAAGACAAATGAGTATGAAGGAGGAAAGAGGAAAAAATAAAGAATTGATGTCTCGCAAGTAATTCGCGCGACAGTTAAAGTTTACGCAGTGCGGGCCAAATGTTGCAAAGTTTTGACTTATTGGCTCGCAGCGATAGAAAAAATTGGCTTCCCTTTGTAAACAACAAGAGGCCATCGGGACTGAGAACACTATCGGCATATGATGAAGAACTGCTACGCTTGTTGGACGCTGAAAAATTATTTTTAAAACCGTTCTCAATTTGGTTGTAAAACACGTATCTTCAGTAGGTATCTGCCTTCCTTCACTCGGCCTACATTTCGAAGCGTATTTACTTTCTTGTTCCAATTCTCCCAGTCAATTTTAATTATTCTAACTTATTTGTTCACCAACCTTACTTCCCTTTACTGTTATATAAATTTGATAAAAACTTTCAAGTCTCCCCCGACTGTCGTCGGCGAGTGAAATGTTCAATTTCATCAATTCATCGATTAGAAGCCGCGTAAACTTAAAGTTAAACGTAAAATTAACAAGTACAGGGTTCATTAACGTCTGTCTTTTGTAAAGTTCATTGGAGTTCGGTAAGAAGTGGAAAATTTTGAAACTCCGCAATGCCGCCGAGTACGCCTCCGCCGGCAACTTGCTTTGATTGTTTAGCGATAAATCGAAAGGAATTTCGTGGAATAACTCGGCTAATTTTCCCTTCTAAAGTTATAACGTAAATTATAACGGAGGAAAGGACGCCCGATGTTTTCATACATCTTAATTTGAACAGGTGAGTTAGGTGTGTAATCACTGTGATTGCAGGTACAAAGATTATTTCTTGTTCCACTGCCGCGAGCTTTCAGACCGAGCCTATTACCGCTGATTGATAAAATGATACTACATTACAGCTCTTACATATCTTCTCCTTAAATAAATACCAAGATACATTTCGTTGCAAATATGCTGAGTACAGCATATTTGAATAAAAATGCGTTGTGAAGGCTGTACGAGGGAATATTACTTCACAAGAAAAGGCTGCTATAACAAGTGCCTACCTGGCCATAAAATAAAAAAGGTGCATAAACCGCGAGACTAAAATATTGCCACGAAACTGAAACTTGTTAAATCTGGCAATACAAAAGCGTTATAAAAAGTTAACTCGACGACATTTGGGTTCATATGGAGAAAGTTAGTGGGACACTTTAGCAAATGTGCCGAATTCAACACCCCGAGCGCGCCGTGGCGAAATAACAGAAAAGTTTTTTGACTTATTGGCGCATGAGGGGGGCCGTTGGCGTAAACATGTTGGATGTTTTTTAGGCGGCATTTAGGCCAACTAGTTTATAAGTTACAGACGTTTACGGGATGAAATCAGGCCGACCGTGAATACGGTTGTTTGCCTATAGCGACGTACCCGATAACATCCTCATAACTTTTTTAACAGCGAGGGTCGATCAGTCCAGTCTTGGTTTCATTACTGCCACATCTTGGTTAGTTAATAATATTGATATTATTGGACATTTCTTACTTCAGATTATATAATTAGCATTGTTCGAAGAAATACGATTTTGGATAGTTCCTGAACTCTTGTAATAATTCTTTTGTAAGTCCTCCTATCTATTTCATGACCTCCACTTAGCCTATTTTTACGTTACTGATCTGTGCCGAAAATGTCCTATTAGCTCTGTCCTTCTTCTGCCTACTATCAATTTATTCAACAGTTTTATTATGACTTTAAAAACAGTTTCATACCTAACAAAGTGTTCAGTGTCATCGCTTTATGTTTGAAGTTCAGACAAAGTCTTAGGTTCCTCATAGTTGTTAATTAGCGAACTAATTAAAACATTTTTAACATCACCCGGTTGGAGTTGATTAAGCGCTGAGCATTTCTGCCCGACTCCGAACTTGGAGATCTATTGTTCTATCTCTGAAGTTTGTTTCACTTACTTGTTGTATACGATCGACTCCGTCGGATTATAGAAGCGACTGACTTCTCAATCCGCATTACTTATTGTATAATCCAGTTTTGATTATGTTTGAGTTTATGGGCGATCATCAAAATTGAATGAGAGAGTTTGCCTGCAAATTTACATGGATACTTTGAATTTTTGAACAACTCACAGAATATGCGAACATCAAAAATCTTGCGTCGATTAAATAATTAAGTAACATTTCGCCTTTAAATTATATTTCATTCTATGTCGTGATCAGTGTCAATTATAATTTGGAGAACTTCTTTATTTACAATAACCACAATAAAAAACTTAAATATTTACAAATTAAATATATTATAGACTAGATGCGCCCGGCGGTGTTACCCGCGATAAAAAGTATGAAAAATTAAAACATCTATCCCACGGGAACCATACATTTTACCGGGATAAAAAGTAGCCTATGTGTTATTCCAGACTATAATCTATCTCTGTGCCAAATTTCATCCAGATCCGTTCAGCCGTTCGGGCGTGAAAGAGTAACAAACATCCATCCATCTATCCATCCATCCATCCATCCAAACATTCACATTTATAATATTAGTATAGATTAGATTAAAAAATGTATTAAGTGCAATTTAAAATGAACTATCGCTTTTCGAACTAATAATTAGGTATATTTTATATTATTATAGACAAAATCACATTCAAGGTTTATGATAGTGGGCTTCATACTAGGCGCGAGCTTGTGCCATGGAGGCCGGATACAACTTTGTTAATACTTACAGTTTTAATGTACATATTTTATCAGCAGGAACAAAAATCTTTCATTATGTACCCAATTTGTTGTATTGGGTATTAACTGAGTCGCGGGACTAGATGTCACTAGTGCCTTTTAGTACTTTGTCCCTGTTAGCTAGTTACAGATAAATAAAGGCGATAAAACATAAACTTCTTTTCTCGGAAAAATCTCCAAAACATTTTTGTACAATTTTTTGTATTCAGCTTTAATAAATTCCTTTGAATGGGCAAAAGTCTTCCAAAGAGAAATATCAATGGCGTAAGTTATCAGATTTTATACGCTGTATTAGGTCTCATGCCTTTTTATGTTCGGCTATTAAATAATAGCACATTCATCCGTATGTAACTAAAGCATGGGCTCCGAGAGGCACTCTCTATCATGGCTAAATTAAAATGGTGATGATGGGAGGCAGCCAGTGTGATTTTTGCTCCATTAATGAATACAAAGAATATGGTTTTATGAAAAGTGTAACAGGAATTGTATTACGAGAATGTGCTTCCTTAATAGAGCGCACTGTTCAAAGAACAATCAGAACAGTATAAGAACATAACTAGTCGTGCACAACATACTAAGTAACATTGGGAACAGATAGTGAGCTATAACATTCAAATCCGGATTATTCCAAATTCAATTTCTCATCTTCCTTAACTGCTTCGCTTCTCCTACCCCAGTAATTGAGATCACCATTCGGCGTTCTAGACGTATTTAGCTAAAATGGCTATTTAACAATTCGCCGGCGCTAGCGATCAATCATGCGAGCGATTAACGGCCGAGGGGCGATAACTCACGAAAGCCAATCGTTTAAGCCGTGGTAGGGGACCATGATTCATAAGTAGCTGGATATAATTTAGTGTAGGATTTTGCTTTAGCAGTATAGAGGTATTGGTGTTCTTATTTGTAGACCCAGTGGGACTTGAGTGAGTTCAGTAGTGCATTACCCATAACAATGTGCTGCTCAAAAATGTTATGGATCTTTTTAAAAAGAGCAACCATGGAGTTTCTTGCCCATTCTTCTCCATTAGAAAGGACATTACGAACGGGTGGTAAAGTTGTAGCTGGTTATTTTGTAACAATTTGGCGATTCATAAGTACTGTACTTAATGGTTTACATGAATAGAAAATATTCTGATTCTGATTCATTTGGAAGTATCTTAGTTGTTTAATCAAAGATGATCTAAGCCGTTCTTTGATAGAGACAAAACCGTTCGCGTTGCAAATATTGTTACCAGTTGCCTGGAGGCACCCGCTACTGAACCATTTGCATATGTAAGTCTTTAAAATACCCTGTGCACAACCCACGCTACCAACAATACTTTCAGTAGAGGTCAACATTTCCCTCACGAGAAAAGAGAGATGTTTATAGAGGGATAGTAGATGTTACTGTCCTAAAATCAATCACCTTTTATGACTTGCAGGCTATGCCGAATCAGGATGCTAGGTAGGATTCATTTCAGCAGGATGTATGTAGGATTAATTTCAGCTCCATGACCATCAATATTTCCGTACATATTTTTTGTCATTTCCGATCATGTCAAGTGTCATTACCATCAACAATTGTCATCGATAAATCCAAACGCGCTATCGCGGTTAAACATCGACACTAAAACTCGGAATCGAATAGAATTGTCATAGTGTTGGAATAGCCCGACCGTGGCGAGCTCTAGTGCTGGTGACACACATTGTTCCCGGTGACGAGTCTGTTTCATTTGGACGACGTGTCCGGCGACGTGATGCGGGCGGCGGCGGGTGCGGCGTCCCTTCATATCTGTGTGTTATTATCATTTGGCTTTTGTGTTCGGGATTGAATATGTGTTACTTGAGTCTTAATATAAATTTAGACAGTGAAATTATGTTGCTCAGGATCTATTTTTAATTCATTAATTCTAAATTGTTCTGCGGGTGCGTGCGAGAGTATTATGTTCCCCGCTAGCCTCGGAATAGGATTATGTCATTGGAATCGGAAATCCTAACTCAACATATAGCAGTGTTTACGACATGAATTTAAAAAGACAGGTAACACAGCCATGTCCCAAACTTCCAAATATCAAAATAATCTAGTTTGTTGTTTTTTTTTCTCGGCAAATTATTGTTAATGCAAACTTTTTCTTTTCCCGGGAAAGAAAAGTCCACCTTTAATAACGTAGGGGTGAGTTTTCATGCGATAGTCAAAGAGCCGCACAAATTGAGTAGGAAAGAACGGAAATTAAAGTAACGGGAGTTTGAGCGAAGTAGCCGAGTTGCTCAGGAGCGCGGAGGAGGTAGCTTGTAACTCATTCGAATAGGTTATTACTGATGTGGTTCTAGGTAACTCATTAGTTATTTATAAATCGTATTTATTTATAGGTGGTATCTACTTTTATAAGTATACGCTGTGTTGTCAGATTGGGATTTCAAACGATAATTTACTCGGATTACATTCTATGACTGTCTCACTACCAATCCTGCCGGCACAAATAATTTTCTATCAAAATCTAAGTAAAAGTCAAATTATTTATTACGTATAGGCCTAGGGGAGCACTTACAAATTGACACTATATTTTTTTCTTAACGCTACCGCCGGATCGGATCCCGACTTAAACTGAGAAAATCCGGTAAGAAGCTCAACAGACTTGCTTTTTATACAGAATTGTTAGTTTTTTATATTACCATGTATCTGTACGGTAAAATTATTTGTTTATTTTTATATATACCGTATCGCCGCGTGGACATTAGATTACGCAGACGTATAACCTATACTGTCGTCAATGTAAAATGAATGGCTGGGGCGGGTGCACTGCGACCAAAATATATTATTATGCAATTAATAATGAAATAGTTTATGAATATGGTTAAGAAAAGCTATCGGGTTCGGAGGTTCAGTATTCGCAATAGGCGCCACCAATTTGAAAGATATACTGATAAGTAGTGATGCATAAGAGCATTGAAGAAGGAATAATTTAATAATATTTGATTTTGCTCAAAACTATTGGCAAATTATAGCTACTTAGTCGACGAATAATAAATAGAAAACATACCTACGAAAGAAGAAAGAGTATAAAGGTTGACTTTCATTATACTGATTCATTAAATTATGCGATTGCTCTTGAAGTAAATACTAAACATCGCATGCATTCGTGTGTCGTGTAAGAGTGTCAAGGTTCCATTAGAAAGCTCTCTGAGGTAATTCGATGCGACGGCTGATTTTATTACGGCTTTACTGTTGTGTAGTTTATAGTGCAGAGCTGGCCTTTGTGTTTCATGTCTTGTCTGGGTTAACTTCAGATTAGCCGTGGTTTAACCGTACTTAACATGTCTAAAGATTTTTCGTAAACTTGATAAGGTTAAACTAACCTAAAATTCATTGCCATTGGGTTAATCGACTCCTGAAGCACTCATTAATCTGATATCATTACTTGCTAGACATAGACAAACGAATAGGCAATAATTATGTCACTAAGAAAATAAGCTACTTACTTAACTTCCTTTCTGTACATGATACAGAAAATTAAATCACCATCCAATAATTTCAGCAAGTTAAGCTCCTTTCCACCGACATTAATTACACAAATGGTCAACAACTTGGATAATTCCTAAGATAATCCGGGCCATGGCTACCCTACCCCAAACTACGTATGACGATACTCGTATACTCAGCAGCTATCGTCACAACACGCTATGCATCACCGCCCGAGCACGCCTTCTTCCACATACATGTCTTATTTACCCCGCAATGGACTTTCCTACAACTAGTACCAAGCTTTGTTTTAATTGCGGGCCAGTCTCGTGCATGCAATTAACATTGCAACATAAACTCTACCCCCATTTAATAAGATCCAAAGTTTGATTACTGTACAATTTGCGGAGCTTATGGATGTAACCCCGCTTACCTCTAAGACGTAAGCCTCGATTATAACGATAAGTAAGTATAATGTGTAGGAGATGTGTGGTCGTCTTATTCCTGCCTTCAACGACGTAATGTGTGAGAGAGGGACAAGTGTGGGTGCCGGAGGAGTAATGGCCTGAAGGGTGGCAATAATAGTGCTAGCACGAACATTTGCTCGTCAAGTAAATGTTCCACATTATGTTTCAAGGCCGAATTCGATGAGGCAAATATACCTTTAAGTAGGTATCATTCTGTTGGTGACAATGAGAATAAAGTAATATTGTGCTGCTAATTTGCAAGCTTCTCCCATTTGACCAATGGATACAATTTTTCTCAGTATTGTATCAGGCTATTTTATAATTAACGTATATGCAAGTCACTAAGGTCTTTTGTATGCAACGACTTTATGACGCTCAGAAGAAGCGCGTCAAGTGCAACTAAAACGAGTTACGAGTGCGATACAGTCTCTATGATATACCTACTGCTACTTGGGCCGTTTGCAGCGCTATGTGCCCTTATGACAGAATGCTTAAGTAGTTAAATCATACTTAACAGTTTGTGACGTCTTGTTATCTTGCATTTTTGTAAGACGCGTCAAAACTTATGTCCTCTCTTTGAGTTGCAATTAAGTATTACTCATTGATAGAGCTTCTTGATACAGACGATTTAAGGTTCTTGAGTGAGGTTCTTGAGCATCACAAATCCCAAAACTTTTAAATGCTTAAATCTTTAACTAAATACAGTCAGATCTAAAGTCACGTTCCGCTGAAGATACGTCCGCCCTCATTTTGAGGACAGAACGGACTGGGTCCGTACGGCCTCGACCTGATTCCCCAACATTTGCGATACTCGCTCACGAAGCACCGGCGATGTAGTACATAACAATATATCGAAGACATGGTACACATTTGAGTACTTAGACAACATCACGAACGTAATCTCTAAGGGGTTGTTCGGGCACATTTCAAGCAGTTGACTGAAACTAAACAACATCACAACAATGTCGGAAGATACCGAAATCATTTCGGTTTGGGGTCAATGACCGAAATCGGCTTAAATTTTGTATCGGTAGTAGAAGCCTGTGCTCAGTAATAACAAGTAAGTACAATAAGGGTCAAATTAGAATCTAAATAAAATTCGAATAAGATCAATGCTGGTACGTGATAGGTGGCTGGGTCGCGGAAACACGCGGGCAATCCGCTTTGCTGGGGCGAGGGAAACGCAATTATACGACGTTTGTCACCGACGCGGACGGGCGCCAGATTCACTTGATCGATTTAGTACATAAATAAATTGTATACGAGAGTTTGTAAGAATATTAAAATTTCTTACCTATACTAGGAGGACTAGCAGTACCGGAGGAACCCTACCATTTTGTTGCTTTAAGCATTACTCGAGTTGTAACCTCTAAATATTATTTAGAGCTAACATCTGTTACACATTTTATAGGTAACGTTTGTAAAGTATAAATAGTGACCATGTATGTTGTTCTATCTGTAGTTTGGTATAAATCTATAAATCTGCCAAATTCAGTAACATGATAAATTATTCAGAGAGGCCCATAGTAAAACATAATATTGAAACAAAAATATATTTTTTCTCCACCAAAATCAAACCAAGTACCTCGTATATAATATTATTTACGAGTAAGCGATATGACACGAACTATAGAAATACAACAAATTCATTCATAAAATAAACAGAATGACAAAGGTGACTCTACCTCGCAACCTCGAGCTTGCGGGCTTACTTTGTAAAGTGGCTTCAAGGAGCGGCTCAACATAGACTCAACTCGACGCGGGATGGACAAGTGATTTGATTTGCGGAGTCAAGCTCACCGCTCGTGTTGCTCTTTTGTAGATTTGATGAATTAAGAATCTTGATGATGATGTATGATTTTGAGTATACTCACTAGCATTTTTAGTACAGAATCCATGTAAAACATTAAAATTACGATCTGTTATGATGACTTAGCACTATCGTTCCAACAAACGCAAGGAATTATATCAAAGGACGGAGTCCCTACATACTAGTACATGTGTTGTTTTGATATTTAATACATTTTTTTATAAGCTAATAGCTTTTGCCCGCTGCTCCGCTCGCGCAACTATTAATTTTGCTCTTCAGCTTGATCCCCAATGACCAACATGACAATGTGACGGCAGTAATGACTCTCTAAAGTAAGTATATCATATTACGACAGTGGGTAACTCTTTTGTTAAACATCTCATCTCAACAAATACTCCAACAACTTCTCTACAAATAGCGTGACCTACGTTACCTACTGCCGTGTTTGTGCATCAACCCAACTAACTCATGATATTTACAAATCACTCACAGTAGTCGGCTAGTGAATGGCCAAGGTTACAAAGGGGAGCCCAATAAAATAAACTGAGACGTTGGTAAACAGTAAATATGGCGATCCGCGCCCCTCGGGAGCTTTCTCGTAATAGCCTCAGCAAATACGAATTATGGATTTGAACCTTCGAATATATTGCTAGACATTTGAGATACAACTCGGACCTTGATTTAAAATGATCACAAGTTAATTGAGTCACTCGCAAATTAGCAATAAATTTATTTTCAGGTAATTCATATATTTTTTTTATGTATTCTACCTAAATCTTCAACCTTCATTTTGAAAATACACAAAGTGTCTTGAGGATCCTTCATAATTGATGTATAGCCCCCAAAATGGGCCAAGGTGCAAAAAATAACTTAATATACACGCCCCGTTTAGTTACTTGAATGAAAATAAAATAAAAACGAATGTGCCATCCCGCTGTACCGTGGAAGCTCGAGGGGTTGTGCAGTACGCACCTATTACCATATCCATACACTTTATTATCGAAATGGTGAGGTTACAAAGTGAATATAACATTACAAAAAACGCCTAGAATGAGTTTTAGGTGAACCATATATCGTTTAAAGACTATTTTAGGGTTCCCTAACTCATAGATAAGAACCTAATCATAAAACGATCTAGAGATCTGATGTCACTGATCAAAATTTAAATTAAGTAAAAAATACTTTCGATGGCTAAACATGTTTCGGTTCAAGTCTACATAGTCTCTCTATAACGAGCCCTCCTTCAGACTCCTGAGCACTCATTCCCACTCGCACCTGGCCGGTTTGTGTGATAAAGTTAGCGCAATAAGTCTCGCTCGCTCGTTATTCTAGATAAGTTGAGAGAGTTGTTGAAACGAAATGTTAATTCGAAGTTGGGGAAACATTAAGCTGACTCAAAATATGAGATTGAGCGAGTTTTGGCGTTAAGAGTCCGGGAGTGCGTTTTAGCTTTTTAAGAGGGTGTTATTTACTTATTACAGTACGAAATTTGATATCGTATTTTTTTAAGTCTGCTTTGGTTTGTGAAACTATGGGGATATAATGTAATTTTATAGAATGAGATGTACTCACGAGACTTATGGCATTTTTATGCAACACAATGTTTAATGAGAATGGGCCCGAAACGCCCTGCCTGTTACATCTGTAATCCAAGAGCTACAGAGGTGTCCCACGATAACGCAGGTTTGACCCTCTCAGTGAGCATGGCTTTGGGCAAAATGTCGTGCTATCAATTTATTAAACTCTATAATATTGGCGGTCCAATATCTATCGTCGTGTTATTCAACAATATTGTAGTCGTTAATTACCTGCCAGAACATGTGCATCCAATTTTTAAAATCTGATAGGACTAAGTACGCCACCAACAAGAACTTGGGTTCTATTATTTTCTATTAGTATATAGAGTCTAGAGTTGGCTAGGTTATTTTTACCTACAATACAAAAGGTACCAAGTTAACTAGTTATTGGTAACCAACAGCCAAATAGCCAACCAGCCAGCCACTGGCTGTTACTTAACGACCTTCGTATCAATATGAATTTCATTGACTCAAAGGTTCACCGATTTTCGATAATATCTAACCAATCGTGACCACAGCACTGAATATGATACGAGTCGCGGTGCGGCGCAAGATTCCACGCTGGTCAGGCGGAGCGGTTCATTAACGTCTAGAGGACACTCACATGCTCATTAATGTTCGTCGTTCATCTCTGGGTGGGATTACATGCGAATACAGTGATAAACTTGTAATTAAAGATGTTAAATGTAGGGATTTGGACGTTCATTTGTTATTATTGGATGTTAATGAACGTGGGAGTAGATTGTTGTAATTACAAAATAAATGTATTTTTATATTCGATGCATTGGTTGCACTAGGCCAGCGTGGTGCACTGTAGTCCGAGTCCCGTCACATTAAGGCGAGTGTTTCCGATATTATTGGCCATAAAAGGTGATCTAACATATGTACCAAAATTCCAGCGGCAAAATCTGGGCGCACTGCAGTGCACTTCTGTCTACCCCTTCGAGAAATACAGGCATAATGTGGGTTTACAATTTAATCCTTGCTACCATCTGTGGACTGTGATAAATATGTAAGGGCATGTCACTGTGAGAATACCAATTACATAATATCAAGAAATATTTGATGTAATAAGTGGCAAGCAATGACCATAAAATCGTGAAAGTTTTGTTTTCCCAAAGACAAATAAAATATTGTAGGTATTTCCAACAAAGCTTTGACATTATTTCAAGACTATTTTATTAACTACCTATATTAGATGTAAGTATTGCTTCTAACCGAATTAATATGTATTTTTCAAATAAATAACCATATATTAATCAAGTTAAATCACATTTTTTCCGAAAACCTTCTTGCAACTTCAGTTACACGTTTTAATTTTTTTCTCACTTGAGAACTTAACCCTTAGTCTTGCCCCTTCCTGAGGCCATAAATTATAAAGGCCCCGGAGTGGCCTCATAAATTGCGGCAAGGCCCCGCGATAGAATATCGACAGGCAACGTGACCGCTCTGCATTGACGTCTGCCGGGCCCGAGATACTTCTCGGCGTGTAGAAGGCTAGATGAATTAATTTGGAATAATTTTGTTGGGATGTAACGGGTGACGAGAAATTGTTGCCGATCATGCAGATAGACTATTGATTTTTGTATTACATGTTCTGGTGTTGAGTTCGCCCTAGAGTACTAGTCCGTAATCTCCGGCTCTTTGTAGAATTTATTAAGATTGCATCATTTTGATATAAAACCTAAATGAACAAATCTGATTGCTTTTACCGCTCTGGAATAGCTTCGCTAGTTTGAAACGTGTCCAATTTCCTTATAGTTTTGATGTTAATAAATCAGAGGAGGCACGGCTGCCATATTTCATAGAGCGGGCAGTTCTCAAGCGCGCCAATAAATTGCGGCGGCCCTGTGCGGCTGGCGTCGCCGCCGCGGCCGGACGGACAAGTCACGGATATTGCTGGTGGGAGCTTAAAGCACGAAATATATTAGGACTAGAACCTACATTACCAAAGATGATCCTTATTATTTAATTCTCCGTAAAACTATAAAAAAACTGATTATAATTAAACAACCTTCCCAAACATTTGCTAGTGAATATGGAGATTCAAAATCGAATTCCTTTGAGATTAAAAACTATAAAAGCTCATACCGGCTCTCAAAAAGCTGCAAGTTTCACCAAGTTTTAACACTGTATTTATTTTAGTTTTTGTCGCACTCATTCAGGAAAAGCGCCAGTGTTATTGAAGTTAGCGGGCAGGTTTCAAGCGCGCCAATAAATTGCGTCCGGCGTCACCGCCGCGCGCCGCGGTCTGGTTTAACTCGTCACGGATGTGGTCAGTGTGGACAACGTTGCTGACGATATCCGTTCAATGGTTCAAGATCAGTTTAGTATCTTCCTAGAATAGGTTTCCCAGGAAGATTAGCTTGTTCAGTTGTTTTTTTTATTTATATGAGTGAAATGGTTTTGGTGAACATGTTGTATTAGTTATTGACTGTATAGCAATTTATTTTTGTTCAGTCAATTGCTTACAATAGATGTTTATTAACCCGGGGACTGTCGTTTACAATCGGGGTACGTACGTACTGCGTTCATACGAACGCAGTACGGAACGGTGTTTCCGCTAAAAATGTAAATTACAGTAGAAACATTTGAGCAGTTTATTTATAATAATTATTTTACTAAAAATTTACTTTGCTATTGGCTCAGTTAGGTGACATTGTAAAAATTGTTTTAAATGCAATTAATGTCTCATTTAAAATCCAAATGAATCCCACTAAACGTATCCGCTCTATTCTACATTTTTATATTGAAATTATTATTTAACTAGGTTATGCTCGCGGCTCTACACGCGCATTCATCGATTTTGCTCTGCAGCTCGACCCCCTATATATATACTCTAACTTATGAGCCCAACTAAAGCCTATCCAATAGAAAAAGGCCCGTTGAAATTGGTTCTATAGTTTTTCCGAGAGCTAAAAGATAAACACGACACAAAAACAATTTTTTTAAGAAAAACGGATTTGAATTCAGAGACGTCCAAAAATAGCCTATCATAACATATTTTTTTAAATATCTAGTTACATTTTTTAAATTTGTTCTTTATATTGTCCATTAGGACCCGATTATATTGGCTCCGAGCTCGGTAAACAAAAATCCTGCTTTGAATTAAAATCGTCCTAGCTATTGTGTAAAACCTATTCACTTTTCTGGCTATTGCTCTTCAAGATTTGTAAAACCTTCGTCGGAATAAATAGCGTTTTTCAAATCACCTCCGATCCTCGGTCGCATTTCACAATAGATACTTTATCTCAGCCATTGGCTCATTTATAAAAACGTCAAATAATCTCTCGCAGTTACAGAAAGCCTATTGAAAAGGGTCCCTTCCTACCGAATTCTGGAGATACGCTTGTTTATGACCAAAAGGTCTCCGAAGCACGATTGGCTTTGGCACAGTTCAATGAACAAACGTAGGTATTGTTCGGCAGCTCACCGTCGGCACATTACGTTCACAATACAATTTAGACAACAAAGATGGTTAAAAATAAATATAAGCATATACTTATCATTTATAAGTTCTTCAAGAAAATTATTTGCTGAAATTCCTTGTCGAAAGTTTCGAATCCCGAAATCATTGTGCAGCGTTTCGTTGCTCACTTCAAAGGAGTTTGGTTTTATCCTTTTCGTACATCAATATATTCTTCAGTTTCGAATGCTTAGATGAAAGATGGAATTAAAGCTCCCTTTGTTCGATCGTCCCGGGAATCCATGGAAATCAGTCTTGTGATACAACGCGGCTGTTCCTCGTTTATTGATCCTTTGTCTCCGAAACGTCGCTCTCGAATATTGATGTATGACTATCCTTATTATGTTTACAAAGTCGAGTGGTTTGTTTCTTATGGGGGTCGGCAGTAGGCGTAAACGTGCTTGTTACTTGATAGTTTGTTATTTTTCACATTGTTTTGTAACAATATCTTAAACAAGATAAATGTATATCTAAGTGTGTATATATGTGTGTGTATGTATAAATGCAGTAAAGCTTTATAAATATTGTTAAAATAATTGTCTTAATCTAGCATGCCTTATTTTAAAGGGAGCCCTACGAAATGAAAAATTCGTACATACACAGTGCGCAGTAGCACTTATGTATTTATCCTAAGCTAGTTTTTGTCCCATGACTTCGTCCGCGTAAAACTTAAAACATAATAAATATTGCATAACATTATTTGAGGCTGGCAACAATGTGTAAACAAAGTACTCTTAAAGACCAATTTCATGATTCCAAACTTGGTGGATCTTTTCGATTCCGTCATCGATCTCCAATGACCATCATTAATCACCAGACTATGGTCATCATGGATCAATAAAGTCCTCATAAAGCTCAATAAAACGTTATAGAAGTCTGCTACTAGCCCTTAACTATTCGAAAAAGGAAACAATAATATAACAATACCAAAACCGTAAAACATAGTACAGCCACCATCTTCGTCAGCTACATCACAGCGAATATACCAAGCAATATTTTCTTTATTCTGGGCTGTGATGTCTTCAACAATACATCCCCTAACAATAACCCCCAAACAAACCACAGTATTAAGCTTCATATTATCTGTATTTATTATTAATACTCCATCGGGTGGAGCCGTGACAGCTTTTTTGTTTTGTTGACTTATTTCTTTGCTCCCACTGCGGTGACAGATTGCTCTGTGGAGCGCCGAAAATTGCTTTTTGTTACTTTAATAATACTCATGACAAGTATATTTTGTGGGATTTTGATAAATTTATGCTAATTTACAACATTACAGATAAGTAATGTATGTGATTCATTTATACCTTTAGTATAATATAAAAATATGGATAGGGTTCCCACAAGAGTCACGCTTCCGTTTCGAATGCTCGTACATTCAATACATAAAAAGAATGGTCAACCAGTGCCATTGACCCTAATCCTAAAATCTTTTGAAACGTTTTCTTTTAACGACAGTCCCTGAAGTATAGTAAAAGGGAATATAAAATTACAAGCTATTACCCAAAGTTGAGATAATGAACTGAAAGAAATACGAATCTCTTCGTAAAATTGATCTTTACTTAATTAATTCCTTGGAGAATATGAAAAAAAAGTTTGTTAAGTTTGGAACCAAATAATGGTCGCTCGTGCTCGGGGACACTCGACTCCCGTTCGCTGTCTAATTTGTTCCAAAGTTTTTTGTTCACATAATTTCCTCATTGAAAAGACAGCCTCTTTTCAATTGGGCACAATGCGCTTTAAAAACAATTTGGAGATTCTCTTCGAGACACTACATTTAAGAGAGGTTTTAGGTATACAGCTTGACCTATTTCTTCTATCAGATATTTATTGCGTCACAATTCATTAAAAAGTTAATTATCTTTTAGAGCAGTATGTTTTATTTACCTATCTATAAATCCTATTTTTGTGTTCGCCTAAAGTTGCTGAAAGTTTCGTCGTTGATTATAAACGTCATTCATCCCACTTGCCCTGTAAGTTTTTCTGTCCATCATCCGCAGTGTATCGTAAAGTTTTACTTAGTTAGTACTCTTACCGCGTCTACAGAGTTCCGACGAAGGCCAACAGTATCACGTGTCACTTCACTCGTATCGTAACTTAATGTAACTCAACACTTTGTTACATCTGTTCGCACTGATTTGTTTGTTATAATCAATTTAAGACTGGAAATTACGACTTAACTTTCGTGTAAGTCGTCGTTCTGTAAGCACCGAACACTGAACTATTACAGATCCATCACTTAGCACTGACTGCACGGCTGTACAATTACGTTTAATAATTCACGCGGTGATAACGTGCCGACATCGCGGTGCACATTGATGGCGCCCAACGTGGGACCGGCGCGAGGGGCAGCGCGGCGTGGAGGAACGCTTGCTTCGCCGACCGACAAGACACTGCCGGGTGCGCACGCCTGAGCCCAGCCATCCCCTCCCCGCACCCACAACTCTACTCTAACATACCCCGTTGCAATATGGCATATACAAAATCACACCAGAATGGAACCTTTCACTGTCAGTGAGCTTCAATGGTGGTTCTCTTGCTTCTCAAGAATTAAGTGCTGGTTTTTTAACTAATAGTTATTGGCCACTAATTACTAGCCCCCTATGTGTTAAACTCGTGCTCGACGATACTTTTATGGATGTTAATTTATTTTCAAAAATAGACATTTTTGTAAATTCTGATAAATTAAGAGTCGATGAAAAGTTGTTGATGTTTTTTTTCCTTTGCGTATTAAACTCGAACATCAAACGGGAGTGGTTCAAAGTGTTTTGCTTATATTCATATATTATTTATCTCGTCCCACCATTTACGCAACTGATTACCATGTATTCTCTTTGTGATGTACTTTTTTGTTTTTATGTATGAAGATAAAATGCTGACGTTTTCAAGATTACGTTAAATATATTACATAATCATACTCACATATCATAATATGGGATTACATATATTATTAACTATCATAAAAAATAATGTAAAATCCGTTTTTAAACTATACATTATATATGCATAAGTAGGGCAATAAAATGAGAATATTCACAATCTTGAAACTGTAGGGCTATAAGTTCAATCGACAGAAGATACCTACTACTGAATTGTTTCATGTAGTCCTAGTTATTTTCGGGACTAACCGCCTAACTAACTAGCCATAAATGTTACTTACTCGATAGCGTACATTACTGGTACACGATTATCCGTGTCGGCGCTCCGGAGCGCGGCGACCGCAGGAACAGATTTTATCGCACCGCGGAGCAAAACAGCGCTTCGTGGTTATCCTCTTGTATTATCTATGGTCGAGACTCGACAAAATGTGCACTGAAAATTGAACCTTTTATAGCAAATTAGTAGGTGTTTGATTGGTGTCAGGCAAAAATAAAGTAATCAGTTTTTGTCCCATGAAGAGTCAACATCGGTTTTGTTCGGTTTTTCCAAGAACTCGGCATCAAGCAGCGTCTGTCAGCTACAGTCCAAAGTTGCCTACTGAAATTCGACACGTCTTAAGTCGGAAAAAAGAGTCGAATACGAAAAGGAAGAGGGAGGTAGGTATTAAAAAATGAAATGTCGTACTCATGTAGTATTTTTTTAGGCATAATATAACAAGAAAAGCATTTTATGCATATACCTACAAGTGAAAAACGGTATAAAGTTTTTTTTTTTTAATTTGTAGTTTGACTTTTTTGTTCACCACACCTATTTATTTGTGTGCATATATTATTAATTGATTAACTCGGGAAATATTTAACCATTTTAGTGTAAATTCGTCAAATGAATACTGCCACAGTAACCTCATCGTTCATTATAAATGGTACAACTTTATAATAAAATTAACATAAAACCACTGAAAAGTTGAGCTATGCCATTCATTGCACACTTGTTTCATGTATATTTTGAGTCATATAATACGGTACGCTATAGAATGGAACATGATATATTTTGCAATACAATGTCTCAAAATATAAAGCGAAATTTCCAAGCTTCAAGCTTCAGTTTTATGTTCTATCTCTGAAGAATACAGATTCATTTGAAAGTAAAGCCTCACTACATAAAGCTACGAACCGTAGCCCGTAGCGCTACGCCGTAGCCGATATAAATGTTAAAGCGGGAAGCTAAAATCCGATGCACCAACACGCGATTTCCACGAAAACCTCCAGAACACTAATATTTCACGACGAGAGCCGCACCACCTAACTTATCTTCGATTCTTGCTTTTTCTACGCCGATAGCTTTCCATTCAATGTAAAACGTTACAGCTATTAAAATAGAGTACAATTTACCTCGCCAAAACGTCTGTTTAATACTCTTTCCTAAACCCAATTCCCAACATCATACTGTAACCTTAAATAAATAAAGTTGCCTTTCAATTGCAGGTACAACAGTATCAATTTCTCACCTACACAATTCGGTATCGGCTCTTTTCACACGCCTCTGTTCCTAATGTTCATTACCTATTCTCTCTACTGATATGGAGGTTAGATATAAATTTTATACGTTTTATTGTGGCTCGTGTGTGTAGTGCGCGTGGATTTGTTTTTCGTCTCGGTCGCGTTAAGTACGGGTCCCGATTGGATGAATACTTTATGCCATGTTTACGTTTTCGCGAGCGATTTGCTCCGGCGCGGCTTAGGGCTGTTCCATTGATTTGCTTGATCGGTGTAATGGTTTTGTGGCTGGAGCAATGTATTATAATAATAATACTAATAAATAAAATGTATTGCTATTATTTTAAATGTGTGTGTATAATTGGATGCTTTGTCACTAAAACAGAATAGCATTTTAATTTTGAGTCGATAATGCTTTCGAAAGCGAGTAAGACGCAGGTTGTAGACTTCACTAGAAACACGCATTCGAAACATTTTAAACGAATGTGGAAGAGGAACCTACCAGTCACCTTAAATATAGGTGTTGTAAAAGCCTTCAGTAATTGAAGCATATTAACTTATAGCCTTTGATGACCTATCGTAAAGTATAGGAAGATTATAAAAACATGAATATTCATTACCATAGATAGCACTTACCTGACCTATTTAAATACATATTGAAATTAAATGAATAAATGGACCTCCATAAGGTCCATTCAAAACAGCAGTCCTTATTGTGACCTATCAACGTTTGACCACTTTGTTTATTGAATGCGGCACGAATGTCCATTTAAATTAATTAAAAAGATGCCCTTGAGAGCCAATGGAGGTACTTAAATAGTTCACCCCTACCTATAGTCCTCAATAAACATAAGTCTGGCTGGCTGACCTCGCATTGGTTACGAGGCGAGCATGTTTCGGCGCGGCGAGATAGCAGGTTGAGGCAGAGACGATTGGAACTCGATACGTGGTCGTCTCGTGGCGGGGCCCGCAGATTAGCGAAAGCAAATCAATATTCACCATACAAGTCCAAGTTCGAGCTTTTTGCTAGAGTGGAATTGCAATTTTTTAATATTCTAACATATTCCGTAATTTTACAGTAACGCATTCACCGCTGCATTGCAATTTCACTCGTAAGTAGTCAACATTTGTATTAATATATTATATAATATATATGATGATATGATGTCATTGCCTGTCATTAGGGTTACAATTACGTATAATAGCAATTACGTTTCTATTGATTATTTTGCATGTTACATTGCATCAATGTCAATGTGATACAATACTGTGACCTACAAGACGAACTTTTTTCCATGAGCAATAAGATTTATTTTATACTTTTTCAATGTAACAATACAAATATCGCTTTCATGCACGAATTCACTGTACTTTTGTCTAATAGTATTCATCTTAGATATTCATTTTTCAACATAAGCTGACCTTACTAGTTAAGTTACTTCTACTCATCTTGTCCGCTTTATCCTCAAATAGGCAGTGTTTCGTGGCCCGCTGTAATCGTGGACTGTGAAAGCGCGGATATGAACCGCAACTCGGTCATTGCGGTGAGTCCGGATTTGCAGAGAGCAACCCTGTGTGCTCACACTCCATCATAGTGCATACTGTATTAGTACACTATAAACGAACTTGAATCATGATCCCGGGCCATGTTATTCTAAGCCGTGCTTTAGGAATAAATCCCTAAGGAGATAAAATAGTACTTACCTATAACTTTTTAATGACCGAGCTGTTTTAATAGTCTGTGAATAAATGAAAAATATTTCGTAAACGGAAATTGAGTTTGAGAAAACCGTAACATAAATTTGGTTTTCAATACACAATTATCTACGTAATGTTTTGAGAGTTTTTTTGCTTATAAGACTGATAGTAACTATGTATATTGTGAGAAGAAGGTACCGTCTAACAGCCGATAGCTGTACACGCTCTGCATACCTCGCCATATTTGCCAAGAGCTCTTGTGAACACGCGACAAGCTCGCACGTGGGGCCTCTAGTGAATCATTATTGATATGATTAGGTATGTGCGGCGCTTTGAAGATGACGCAGGGACGAGGGCGGCGCGACACCGAATCCTGTGACATGTTTTCCTTAGTAACGGCTCGTCGGGTAGGATTGGGCGTTATGATTCAGGGGATTATTTATTTTTGTAACGTCTGCCCGCGTTAACTCTAGCGCGTGTACGAGATGCAACTATGGCGGCTGTAGCATCTTCACTTTTTTTTAATTAGCTCAGTTGGTACTGCTCTGTCTTCTGCGCTGAAAGTCCCGGGTTCGAATCCTGGTAGGGACAAACTTTATGTGACGAACACGAATATGTGTACCCGAGTCATGGATTTTTAATAAGTATCATACAATATACAGGGTTCGCCCCCAGTTCATTGTACGGTACCCATAATACAAGCGGTGGTTAGTGTGGGACCGTATAACCTGTGTGATAGTCTGGCGATATTATATTATTAGTAGTGTGATTGGTCATATTTTTATTCTATATATATCCCGGTGGAGACGTATTTACGTTACCAGGTTTTAAAACCAGGGCTTCCCTTTGAACTAAGCCCTGGTAAGGGCGGGAAATACTTGTAAGTGTGAAAGTACTTAATAGTCGGGCGTGAGGTCTAGCTTCCAGGACTGAAAATATTTGCATTGTACATCGATCCTCCCATACAACAATCGTATTAACGAGCAAAATAATTGTTTGAACGTTCAAGTAGGTATATTTTCCTAAATAAGATTGTGCTCCTTATTTATATGAAAATAAGAGTTGATTTCTAATGCAAGTATTTTAGCCCTGCAAGCTGGGTCTCGCTCGTGGCGTCACCGACGTGGGCCGCCAAATACTTTCAAGTATTTTGAACCCTGGTATTTTTAGATACTTGGAACACCTGGTATTGAATTTTGCAAGTATATCTCATACCTAATTTATACGCATAAAACATGCGAATTACGCATGTGTGTACATGCGCCTAGAATTTTGTAATCGCGCGAATCAATACATGCCTCATCTGACGAACTCAGCTCATCAGGAGAGATTTGTGTACTGTATATACATTGAATGAGTGGATAATGGTCTTAAATTGATTAACATTTGTAAGTATTCTAGGTTGAGCCACTTCTTTACCGTAAAGTAATAAGAAACAAAATAATGAGTTCGTTAATGAAATTCGCTGCTTCATTGTTGTGTATTTTTAATTCGCTGCTTCATTGTTGTGTATTTCGCCGGAGCGAGTATTGTTCCTTCCAATTCACTATTGGATGCCAATTAAAAGTTATCTCGCGGTGCCTCTGCTTACCAGTTATGATAGTTAGTAGTAGTTCCCTTGATATTATCAAATTTACATTGCAACGAAACTAAAGATGTAACACCTGTGTGTCCCAAAGTGCTTTTGCTACACAGTCTATGTAAGGTGTAAAACTAATGTGTAATACTTGACTGACTAACTTAGTCATCGCAACTAACTAGATTGCGCTGATCTGGTGATTAAACATTGATACATAATTATTTCATCTGTATTCCATCAGCCAACTTTCCTATTGTAAAAAACTTAAGATGAATCAGCATTTTGCTTGTGCACATTATTTAAAAATACCATATTATTTTGATGCAAGCAAGGGTCCAACCTTGTGATCATTACGGACTTATGGTCCGTAATGATCACAAGGTCAATAATGATCACAGGGTCATCGTAATGATCACCGTAATCATCAGGCATTAGATCAGCATCGTAACGGCATCTCACATTGCTCTTTACCTGTGATACTTTGCTTTGTGCGGTCAAACAAGTTATAGGTACTAGATAATTACTACAGTATTTACATTACAGACTTTCATGTGTAAATCGTAGAAAACTAAAAAACTATCTTATTGTATGGAACAATATTATTACAGAAAGACTATGATTGTAGTCGTAAAAAACATAGACGTGGATAGTTTTTTATTGCCCCTGACTTACGTCATTGCCCTGAGCTAATTCGATTTGTGAACCCAAGAATAGCACCAATTAATTAACACCAGCTCACTAATGTAACGTATAATAGAGCGTCGGCGGTGCGGTGGTGACGGGCGGCTTCTAATTGAATAACTTCCGTCCGCGCCGCGCGCCGCGGCCGACACGTGACTCGCATGCGGCACCTGCTCGCGCCGGCTAACGTGGGGTTTCATTACCTGGATTCCGAGATTATGGATTGGAATTAAGAACGATTCAATGTTAAATCATTTATTTTATATAGGCGGCATTTACAAATTGTCATTTACCTTTTTTCTGTTACTACCTGATCAGAACGCAGCAAGCAGCTCAGTGGGCTTGTCTTTTATTTTCCTTACCCAATAACCTTTGTGAGTAGCAAATAAACTCCCACAAGTATGTTTGAGTAACAGAAACGTTTCCAGTATTACTTGGCCAAATTATAATTATCGAGTTGATTTAGTAGATACTCAAAGGTTTGTTTCTGTGCAACAGTTAACTTGGTTCTTCAAAAATAAGTTCACGACAAATATAATTTCACATTTACTAGTTAGTGTATGCGATAATTTATTTCTATAATAAAATTTTGATTCATAATTATGATGTTGCATTTATATTTCATATCCTACACTTTTATAATCTATGAGTTTTATTATACATTTATGTGGTACAGATTGCAAAGTTCCAGGAAAGGATACGAGATTTATTGCGTCGGAGATCGTGGAGAGATAAAGTTATCAATATGCACGGAAAACGCGCTGTTGGTCTATATGTGGGGTTTCCTTGCTCGCCCTGACTAACATATTCTCTATGGCTGTAGAAATGCATGGGTATACTTTAAAAAGGACATACATAAATGTAAACCTGAAATAAACGTTGTGTGGTTTCATCAACTTACAATATCAATTGTATGCTTACAATATACATTAATTTATTTATTTATAACCCTCAATATGGTCTCCCATATTTTCAACAACATCTTAACCCCAATTCTCTTTCGATCAGGTTAATTCCCGTTACCTGGGCGAACACCACGGGATCTCCACTCCGCGCCGAGATTTAATATAAGTTTACCAATGATTTCCACACCGAGGGCATGACCGCAGACCAACTTTTAAGTATTCAAATTATATTAAGTATGTTCGTCTTTTTCCCTCCAAGGATCCAATCTACATATTTACATGGATCTTCAATAAGTTGCATTCTGATGGAGCGCGACCAGGTGGCGCTGCCGATAGTGAATGGACAATATTATGGAAGTTTTGTGGCTTATTAAAATGAGTTGGATGCAGGGAATGTGTTTATTCAAAGCAAAGTGGATAGTATACGAATGTAATATTATAGGGAGTTTGTAAGATTGGGAACTCAGATTTGTTCATCAATTCATAAAATCAGCACAAAGAATAATAACATTTATTTTTTTATTTACAGTATATACTAAAAGTAAATACCAAACGTCATGCCACGATATATATTCCACGGTTATTTGATACTTTATATATTTATCGTTTTAAGCGTGTCTTTATATACGTTAATACAATAGTATTTAGATCGAGTATCGTCATTACCTCAGCTGTGAGGCATTAACTAAGAACAAAGATCTAGAACCGTCTAAAACTAAATAAGATGGACAAAACAGTACCAAATTACTCATTGCTCCATGTCAAGCGTGGTTTATTTGTTGATTTTTTATTATCTATGGATGGGTTCGTTAATGGTCTTCTAGACCAGCATGAAGCCAAAGTTATACAAACTATGATAGTAACTAGGTATTTAAAGTATTTTATAGTCGAGGGTCGAGTGAGATACATTACGACTTTCCCCCGTATAAAATGGCTATAAATAAATGAAAAGTTGTAAAGTACTCTCCACTCACTGGAGGGGGGAGCGCAGGAAACTTATTTAATAACTCCTGACCACTGAATAACGGTCGCCATGGTAACGCCATGATTCATTGTTAATTAAGTTGTTAAACAAACAATTTATCGCCAGGTGAGTTTCCGAAACGGCGCGAAATGTATTTTAGAGATATAACGGGTAGGTTTGCGGAATCTAACTAATTACTTTCTGTTTATATTCACCTTATATCACGCAGCGTCATAGTAGAGTCGACTGCAGCGGACACGAATATTAATTGCATCGGCTGTTCTCGGAGTATATTATTTACAAAGATAAGCAGTTAGGAATTAAAATTAATGCTTTGGTACAAACACACCTCCCAATGGTCTTAAACAATGTACCAAAACCCGGAGTTTTTAGAATAAATTACGAAAACTAATTTTACGGATTTTATCGCATTTACTTTATGTTTTTACGTTCACGACGTTTCGGCTGTTGTACAGCAACCATGATCACGGGAGGACTGAGGTTTTTGAAGTCCTAGTGTCATAGTTTGTACTAGTGTACCCTCATATTTAGTTGTTGTTGCGGTCCGATCTACGCAGAAAGTGCTTACAGTGTCTTGAAGTGTTGCTATCGTGCGCTTGGTTTTAGATTTAATTATATTAATTACTGGGTCCCAACTCAGTGGTACCCAGCCATCTTCTCTATTGAAATTAGGATGTATTTTTAATTTTATTGGCCTCACGTATCATCCTTGGTTGGCTGATCAAATCTGAAATAATGGCGGGTGCGATCCTGTACATGTTCACAGATTGCAGACTTCGTGACTTCTTTTTCGAATTTCTAAAACAAATAAGATATTCAAATACACTGTAATTTTTCCGTCGGCCATTGATTTAATAAACTAGCCCTCGGCCATATTTAAATGAAATTCCTCTCTTTGTTATAAATAGTATTACATTATTTCCTCTTAAACTGAGATAAATCTATTATATTTCGTAATTATCTCTAGTCTAAAGTACAAAATGATAATAATACGAAATAAACAAGGCTATAAATTATGATGGGCGCCTTTAGATTTTGGCCGTTAGATCTTATATCTAACTGACCTATACTTATGAATAATGCTAAATGTAAGTGTCAGCTTGTTATCTACGAGGTTCTTTGAAATATTTTACCCGCTTAGAGCCGGGGCGAGTCGATAGAGTTGACATCTAAAAAATAATTTAGAAATAAATCTAATTTTAGGGAGTAGAATATAGTAATTATTTATAGCGCTACTGCGAGTTATTATCTTTGTTTGGCAGACTAGAAACTAGTTGAATTTTGCTCTTTTGAACAACTGAAATACCTGAAGAATTATAAGATTGTTCAACTGTACAGATCTTCGTATACCTAGTTAAAACGACTTTATAGAAACCTTAAAAGCATTTTTTTTAATAGTATTTCTCGTACCTTTTCACAAAATCTGTTCCGAACTGGCTCCTATTCACATACATATTGGTAAGTCCCTTGAAGCCAGCTGCCGGCCAGTCTTTAACCTGCAACTTATTTAATAACTAGCCTTTAATCCGACGCTTTCACGTTCCATTTAATCCGGCCCGGCTGCCTGCTCTATAGAGCTGCTAAGCTGAATTATTTAATAGTTAGATAACTTATTTAATATCTGATTTTGGAATGAAGATAAAATGGTTTTCCCTTCTGACACCATAGTTGATTTTTCACAGACTTGACGATGTGATAATATTCTGGTATCATTGACAACAAAATCAGCTCCTTTTACAGTCGTCACAATCTAATTATGGTTTAATTTGATAATACAACATGAAAAAAAATACTCAGTTGTATGCCACGTGCGATCCTGCGATGCCCCATTTATTAAGCGGAGAAGGCGGACCGCTGGGTTTTAGTGAGAAGCCTGGACATGTCCAGGAGCCCCACATAACCGTTCGAGACCTCCTCGAACGGTATGCGTAAATGCTAATTTCCCAGCGTTCACAAACAAAACAGGTTATAACTATGTGCGGCTAGTGGAAAATATAAATCTTTTTATTTATGTTGTGCTGAGACCTTCTACTACTTTTGAAGTATCAACTAAAATATTTCTAATCTATAACACATCATACAGTAGGTGCTAACACGTGTTCATAGCTTGCGGCGTTCGAACGTTGAGGGGCGGTGTCGCACCCCCGCCCCACGGCTCGGCTAATGGGGATGTTGTGACGGGTTTGGAGATCTTCAACCCTACTCCTGACGCATAAGGATAATCAGTTTGATTTTAAAAGATGATGATGTGTTTAAATTGGTTTTTATACCTATACAAAATGGTTCCATTTTGGCATAGAACACTTAAAACTCCCATTACTAATAGTAGATTCAGCTCAGCAGGGTTACGCGTGAATGTACTCAGGGGGGTTGCTAAGGAGAATCTTCTTTGGTGTAACCAAAGAAGGTTTGTTCAAAAATCCCCCAAAAATAGGTAATCCCGATTTGAATAATGCTCGATTAAACGCGCAGTTGGAGGAGGGAGCAGTAATCTCAAAATAGCCTCGAGCCACCCCTCACTGAGGAAACAAAATTAATTTTATAGACATTTAACAGACTTCAAAGACTCACCACTTAATAGAATGTATTTTTTATGTTTATCTCAAATTAAATTATTTAATTAACTTGTGAAAAAAGTAGACTTCAATGGCATAGCCATGTAAATTTTAAATGCTCATTTTGTTCAATTTAACAAGAATGTATACTCTATTGAACCAAAATGCTTTGTTGATTTATCCCTGTATCACTGGCTAGGTAAGTTAAAATTATCTTAAATGGCAGTAGTATAAATGTTACTTGGATTTGGTCTATAATGTTTCATTCTCATTAATTTAATATTAAGTTGTACTTTAAATATTAGTACCGGCATCCTTTCATTCCAATATCACAAATAAGTAATTAATCCGTTAAAGTATCGAACTGTTATCTCCACGGGGCAGGCCGCGGCTATAAATCATCAGCCGGAGCAAAGAACAACCAACTCTGCGACAAGATTTAATTACTCCCACAAAAGGCGATCGGCTCATTATATAGTCACGTTACTTTTAATTACCATCATCACTACTTCTTATTCAGAATGATTCAGGAAATGTATATTAAGCTTTGAACTTGCGCTTTTATAGAGCATTTGCAATTCTGACTTCGCTAAGGCGCTGTGTGGCTTAGTATGCCCTTTCTAAATCACCCACTATTCTTAAAGTTGTTGCTTTTTTACCAACCTAGCCGTTCCAACATTGCAATAACATACTTATAATAATGTTCTACACAAAAATGTATACCATTATAAAAAAAGAGCATCCATAGAGTTTTTTTGCCCGTTCTTCTATAGGAAAGGCATTCCGAACGGGTGGCAAATATTTGATGATACATGAATATAAAATATATTCGGATTCAGATTCTCCATAATATGAAAAGAAGTTTCCGGCGCGCATCTATTTAACTGCGCTAATCTCTAGAACCTTTTAACTGATGTAAATGCGTTTTCACCAGAAGGCTTCGCGTTCCCGAAGAGGATAGAGATATGTTTTTTATAACTTCGCTCATTCGCAGGGCAATCGTCTTGCCTGCCTCATCGAGGCGAAACACGTGTCGAATATTTTTCAAGTGTGCTTCGTTCCACGGGGAATTCCGTATTTGTGGCGTCACTGACATTCATTAGATGGATGATGAAGGATTTCGGCCTTTTTGGCCTCTGTCTGTATTGAACTATTAATCTATTTAGTTGACAATTCTCAAGATTTGTAAGCTGAGAGTGAATGATAGGTCCCTCCCCCAAATTATATTAAACATTGCCGTAACACTTATAGTTCCAAATTTTAATAAAATCGGAAGTTGTGTTTCAGCGAGCACAAATTCCGGGACAGAAATGCGGGAGTGGGCCAGGGGCCAGGGCGGGCCCACACTATAGTTATTAAGTATGTATGTAATTAATTTCTAAAAATAAAATCCAGGTAAATAAATAAATAAAAAAATATCGCCATACGAACACACCAACTATACGGTCCCACTTTAAGCTTAACGCTTGTGTTATGGGTACCGTACAATGGACTGAGGGCGAACTCAGTATATAATACTTATATACATATTAAACATCCATGACTCGGATACAAACATTCGTGCTCATCACACAAAGCTTATGTCCCTACCAGGATTCGAACCGGGGACCCTCGGAGCAGAAAGCACTCACTACGGCCTCTGTCTACTCATTGACGGCCTGATTAGCGCAGAGTCACTACCACTGCGCTAATCAGGCCGTCAATCCTGAATCGGAAATGCTAAAATACTGAATAGTCCGTCAGAACTAGGCCAGACCATTCCCAGTCTTTCATATTATTTTTAAAATGTTCAAGATGGTAGAGCAGTACTCAATGTACTCTACCATCCAAATTAATAACTTACAAAACTCTAGGCGAACTCAGCCAATAAGGTCGGAAGTGAAAATGATACCCAGGTGACTCGGCTTCGGCTTATAACAATTATTATCTGGCTGGTTAATTAACGAAAGTTAACCGAGCGTAATGAACGATGGTACGGTAGTTTGCATTCTGGTCTAAATGTATTTCCGAGTTGACCTTGGTAGGAGTCTTTGTCAGAAGACAAGCAAATTAGTTTACCTCAACGCCTACCCGAGATAAGGTTATAATAATATATTTTCTCGAGACGATACATATCAGAGAGGCCACTTCCCTTTCATCTATGCGCACACACAATACTTACACCTAATTTATAGATACTGAGGTCCCAATTATTAAATTGATTTTAACTGTGAAAGTAATGTTACGCGCGCTCTTAGATTCACGAATTAATAGAAAATGATACTCCGAAGCGCAGTCAAGTTCACTCTCAGAATAAATCTCGACTTTTTAATACAGTCCTCGAGACATAAATATTAAAGGCCTACTTAACATTTCAAGACATCGTGTCCTTACGCTATTTGTATAATGCTTTCAAATTAATCAGCGTTTAAACATCAGTTATTCTTGAGTATGCGACGGTTGCCATCTTAAAAGGTAAACGTAAATTAATGAATGCATTCCGTTCATTGCACAAAATATCAAATTTTCATTTTCAAACACGTTCACATAATGTACGGGGCGTGCGCGGAATGGCCACATTTCACTTTAAATCCATTACCACGGGAATAATGCTCGTTAATGCTGGCCCCGTGACGTCACCAATTAACCGCCTCGCTCCGTCCTGTGCTGAAAGTGCAAGCGCACTTTTTATACCATTTATGGCAGCAAAGGACGGGGAGTGCACATAGCGTAAATGCAATTTTTCTTTTGTTTGCGAAGCTGCAAGAAAGAGAGTATAATCAACTACCTTTGTTTTAGAATAGTGATTTTCACAGTATCTTTCCATTTACTGCAGAGAATAGCCTACCTTATTGGTCTGCAGATCTTAGTCCATTTTATTTCTTAAATATTGTGGTCCGTCCCATTCCATTCATTCTGTCAACAAATTTCCTTTCCAGTTTCTCAAACACAATTTATGTACGTAGTGTTACGTTAACGTAAGCATGTCCCGTTCACGCACCAGGTTTTAGGAAAAAGAACGAAAGTGACAGCGTGCTTGCTCTATGTCAATACGATTACGTTAGGAGTTTACAAAAAGCTTTGTATTTTTGCATTATCCTACATCACAGTCAGTGTGCATACTCCTTATTATATTCAGTTCGTTGCTGCGTAATCACACGCGTAAGCATATGTAGCTGATGGCATGCTATATGTACTTATATAATGTGTTTGTGTACCAGGAGCAGCGAGTTGGCGATAATCGCGGATTATTGGTATCATTGGATTAATATTAATTTGGAAACGATGAAGTTCGGTGAATTTATGATGGTCTTAATTTCGTGCTTCTGAACCAGCGAGGCCAATGACCCCAATGCGTTTTGTATTATAGGCAGTTTCTGTCCATTGTAATAATGTTTCCTATGTACTGTACATAGGGAACATTATTATTGTAACATTATAATTTCAATAGATAAAACAACAAAAACATATATTTAATGCTGGCAACATGTTATTTAGAATTTGGCCATCACCGTTTCATAAACAGTTTGCTATCTAGATAACAGCCTTCATATCCAACCTTGAAAATCTCCAAATTAGTCGAAGTCGTAACAACGAAACTTGTGATAATATTCATGTCTAGTATAACACGTACGCAATGTTTGAAGCACAGTCTATACAGTACATAATTTCAGCTTCAATGTTAAACCTAACTCATGTCCAGCCTGAATAAAAGCCTAACTATTAGGCTGAAGCTCTTATCCATCAAGTAATTATTACTGGGGATTATGTCTCGGCGAGTTATCCCAACCATTATGTTTCTTATCTAGGATACTCTAATTCATTTGTCATCCCCCGATTGGTATTGGATAGACGTGTTTTGTTTCAGTCTGGATAGTTTGTTTGGGATCAGTTTTAGCTTATGTGGGATATCACATGTGATGGTTGTAATCACTAAAATTATTATTTTCATTAAAATTCCACCGTTCCTCTGTCACGGTACACATTTTCTTCACTAGCGTTAACTATAATTATTTAGAGGCTTTTTGTTTGTCCGCATTTCCAAGTAATCGCTAATGAGGCAGGTTTGTGGCGCGTTGTGCCTTGCGCCACTATTCTGTACGCGCTTTTAGATATGAGTTATGTTATCACTGGGACAAAGAGCAGCACACGTTCAAGTTAGACGCGATTTTAGAAAAAACATCAATGTAATCACCAAACTTCAAGTTTTCATCGGATAACAACCATATAACTCCCAAAGTGTTTCTAAAGTCCTTCAATTTATATCATAATAGATAGAACAGAAGGGTTAAGAAAATCGATATTAATTTATAGGGGCTCAGCAGTTGAACTAGTCCGTAATTAAGTGGCTCTATTAGTTTGTGATTCTTGGAGGCTTAGCCGCCGAGTGCGGCTTACACTTGCCGAGCGGCGGAGAAATTAATTGACACAACTAAGACACTTTGAAAATGGCATACCCTTGAAATATATTTTTAAATTAGTTTAGCACATTTCACATAGTAGTCGAAACTATGAATAAAATGTGTGTAGATAGGAGGTGGTTTTTGTCACATCGACCCTAATGTGCCTATAGTCAGTTTGCCCTTTTTTCTCCGGTACATATAGTTATCAGAACCTGGACTTTGTGAATGTGACATCTTATTACCTGATACAGCTCTCCTTTCAATGGTCATAACGTGACGAAATATAGCCTAAGATACTCAACAATAGTGTAGCTTAGTATCAATGAAAGAATTTTCAAAATCGGATTAGTATTTCCAAACACCCTATAAACATAAAACCATACAACTTTAGTTCTTTATAATATTATGAGTACCTACAGTAAAGATTAATTCGTTTTGGAACCCTAGTTTTTTTAAATAGATAGACTAATAACATTAGCCTATACCATCCTCCAATAAAGGCCCATAAAAAGGATCATTTCAATGATTTGAAATCGTCGGCATCAGCTATAAAAAAAGTTTGCGTGATTGGAGCAGCTGGTTTCAAGTCGTGTTTGGTGTAATTTAAAATTGAATCTCGTTTGAAAGCGTTGTTTCGGCGCGGCCGGCTCCGCGACACAACTTTTTGTCTATGCGAAACTAAGGCGTTTTTAAGCGACTGACCTTTGCGTTAATTTGGGAGAGGTAGCGGGGAGATAGCTTGCCTTATATTATGCTATTGAGAATATTTTATTGAGCGAGACTAATAGAGTTAAGGATATAAAATTTAATATTTTGATTTAGACTATCCTTGCCAAAACTGCGGTCTTACTATTTAATGCTGCTACGTAAACAGCTAATAACGCTTGCCTTGACATGGAAAACAACTCTCGTACCTATTCCAAAAACCGAGAATAGACAATCCCACACAACATTCTGATCTCAAGAATGAATATTACAAGATTAATTGGTTACTGTCACTTATCACTTGGGACCCAGCGGCCCGTGTCGGTGGAGTAGCGCAGGTGCGAAAGTTGGCTGCTTGTTTGACACTTTGTTGAATTTATTCCGGCGGGCGGGGGCAGGGGGGGGGGGTGTCAGATGGTTACATTGCCGGCCGGTGATATAGGGCCTCATGGCCGGTACTAGGCTTGGTGACCCATGGTGCCTTTAATTATCCCGTGTATCTGTTATTGTTGGTGAAAAATGTAGTGACGTAACATCGTATTACTTATCAAAGGTTTTCACATTCATTTTGTAAAGACTGGTGAACATAAATACTCTTGCTCGGCGCTGTCTGGTAAGAGGGCTAGTCAGAAGAACATACATTAAAAGCATTTTTAAGTAACCAAAACCACAATTTTCATTAATAAATCTATAATTCTGAAATTGATTCAGCCCTAATCTGGTTGGGGCCTTATCAGTCATCAAAACCTGTATATAATCATAAAGACGTATTGGTATGGAGTGGAGCGTGGGGGGCGCTGTTCAGACATGTCTCGATTGGTCCACGGACGCGTCCCGCTCGTCTAGACTGGCGTGCATTATTAGATTTATGTCTGCAACACGTCAGACCTCATCATAACATGTTTTGCTTATTTTTTTTAACACGGGGGTACAGTACACAAACTTATTGAAATAATCTTTATATTTATAAGAAGAGGCTTCATCGTCTGTTTCGTAGAAATATATTATGATGATTATGCTAGTTCTATTCTTAATGCAACATTAAGTATTATTATATTTTTCGATTATATTCTTATCGTAATAGCATTGAGTGATGTTCCACATACCAGGAGCTGCAATGACGTCCCTACACCAAACAAATAAACACATTCATGCGTCTAATATTGAGCTGTTCGCACTCATTAGTAAATATTTTGTCTTTACTTTAATGTTAAGTTAAAACTAACCCCAAAGTCATACACAATATTAATCCATTTCCTCTGGACTACAAAATATTTTAAAATGTCTTCTGAAACAGATTATAACTTATAGAAGTCGTATAGAACTTACATTAATATGTATGTAATCTTCTGCTCTTAGCTCTGAAATACGTAAGCATTTGGGGGTAAAAGAGTAGATAAGATTGTGTCTATGGACTCTCTTTATACTTAAGTCTCCCCCTCTCGTGTCGTGGGCCACCTCGCCGCAGTCCCTCGGGCAGCGACAGACAGAACACAGTTAAGATTGTTTAGATTAATCCTGTCGGTCGCCGCCGGGACGCGAACCCGGTGCCGCCATGCCGCGGCGCAATTATACCTGCTGCACAACAATAAATATACCGCATTGTGTCCTTAGAGATCGTCGACGTAATAGTGAAGATATTTTGATAGAAACTAACTATACACTCCATCATTATACTACCGATTACAATGACTGCGGTGTATATCGCTTTGAGCGGAGTCGATGAGCTTCCCGAATTTAGCCAATTATATTCATCAAATTGTCGTAAAATCATATATTTCGTATAGAACTACGGACTACGAACAAATATACTAATAATACGTAGCCTACGGAAGCACCTAAAACTTGTCATTTAACTTTGTTTTTTTCTTATTCTACAACCGGATCGGAATGAGACCAGCGAAAATATAATGAATGATATATAAATAAAGTATATCCGCATTCGTGCAATATATCCTAATTTGTATCCAATTTAATTATAAATGGATTCAAACTTTCATATAAATTCATAAATCTGTAAATTGTGTCTAATTTAAAATACTAAAATGTTTTCTACCGGAAATACATTCTCATTTTATTCTAACAAGTAGGAGTTAGTTTGCGATGGCACGGAGCAACTTCGCGCTCTCGATTCGAACTTGTTACCGCGAAGTCGCGGGCGGCTGTCACTTGACTCCGTGCAGGCTCCGCGCGCAGCATTCCGTTATACGGGTACATTTATTTTTAGATTTTGTGATTTTATTATTGAATTTCGTGTAAACCTAGTGCCGCTAGGCATTCAAGTTAATAACGTTGAGAGACGACATTTTAATTTGTGCGTATACTAGATTAGGTTTGGACCTTCAGACAACCGTCACTATAACTTAACATCCATGCTACGTATCTTGTATTAGGTAACTATCTGCATATTTCCTCTGTTTTGCTATAGTCTTAGGAAAATGTATTCATCAGTACTTATTGGATGGAATGACAGGGTAGTACTATCTCTGGAGTATACTTACTAGCACTTGCCCGCTTTTCACGCGAGGCATCTTGCTTTCAATATCCTGCATTCGCGTGTCTTATTATTTTAAATTTCAAAATAGGATGGTAGAGCAAGTTGTTGGCCAGGCTGTTATGTCAGTCACCTCTACATTCAGTGCTAAGTAATACCAAACCAAAGAATACAAGGAATGGATTTTATCGAAACAGTCTGAAATCTGGCAAGGTTCCACACTACCGGCTAAATCTTCGTTAGGTAAACAAATTAAGAGGCAGTAAATAGTGTCCGGGCGCGGGCGGCGTTATATTTAACGTTCGGAGGCGTCGGAGCATTCCCGTCACGTACACCGCAACACAAGTTCGCTTCCTTGATAAACTTACTAAGCTGATTTCACGCGACGATCTTTGACTGGTTGCTGTTCCTTTGTTGTATATGCATACCTTAATATACGAGGAGTTGATTAAATACATTCGAAACAGATAAACATGCCTAATTGGAATATTAACTTTGCACAAAAGTAAGATATAGGATACCCACGGACGTGACAAGCAATGAGTACAGCTACAATTCCTTTTATATTATGCCTCGTGGTAATAGCTTATGTCGACTCTTACGATATTCACAGAACAACTAGAGGTGCTCAATACTTTCCATGTTTAATTTACCTCTCTATCTACTGCAGTCTACATGATGCTCCCTGCATCGTATTCTCCGTAACAGCGATAACCTAATTAAATTAATTAGTTGTTAATAATGGCCTGTGTTATGGTAAGTATATTTACTGATTCGTTTAAATAAAACAATATTAGCAGGTGCAATGTTAAGGTAAACACCGCCGTACGGACATTAAGTCGTTTTCGATTCCGGGCACGGCGTGAAGTTGCCGCGCCCGCGCCGCGCCGCGCCGCGCCGCCCGCTCCGCGCGGAGCCGGTAAGCCGAGTTCCCAACTCCCGCCAACACATAACAACTTGGGGCAGTTTATTTTTATAGATACCCGTGAAACTTTCGAGCCCTGAAGGAAGGTGAAAAATCAAAGTTTATATAAAAAAAAAACCTCGGCAGGGATAATGCAAACTGCAAAACTTCGGTTGTTAGGTTCCCTTCAGACATGCAACGTATTCAAATTAGATTGAGAGCGAAGACCTGCGGTTGATGTGAAGATGGAAGTTTATGAGTCGGCCACGTCTCTTCTATGAGTCATACGATTGTTATGTTTACGAAGACTGTTGCAACACAGATCTTCTTGATTTCAAAAACCATAAACTTACAATTGTATGCTAGATATTTAAAAGCTGCAATTGGTACTCAAATATATGTTTTTATTTTTTTTGTTGGGCAGAAATATGATAGCACCAATGAATAGGCAGATCCTACAAAATATTTATATATATCCAGTACACAACTTCTCCCCTCGAATAAGCACGAGAAGATTGCGAAACGAACCGAAAAAACTATTTTGTGACACCTCGCTCGCGCGGGCGACGCTGTGGCGCCCCCCAATAACGACAATATCGAATCATAATCCGACCGCCAACCACACTAGACCTCAAAGCTCTTAGAAACTTTTCGCTAGGATCGCAAGCAGACATAGCTCAAGTTGAAATGGTTACTCAAATCTCAACTCGACTCCAGGGAGAAAGGACCAATGCGGTCTCGACGTCGAGAGCCGGCTCCCGCGATTGGATCCCGGAATTGTAATGAGCCCCGGGATAAATACCGGTGAATATTATCGGCCGGGCTGATTGCTGGAAGATTACATCGAACGCTCGAAGGATTGAGTAAATATGTTTTTGTTGTGCCGAATGCTCGCGGGGGTAATTGTGTGATGCGCCTGCCTTGATTGTCTGGAATCTAATTAAGTTGCAATAATTGGCAGCTGGTGGCTGAACAGTAATTTAACCTTGAATTAACTGCATAATCAGTAGCTATTATGGACAATAATATAAAATATCTTATAATTTCCGAGATGGTTCAGTACCTATAGGGAACTCTGAAACTATAAGAGATAGAAAAATATGTTCTAAGAAACCATGTCTTCGATTTTAAAGATAACAAAAACTGCAGGCATATATTTTCAAATAAACTCAAACTTGAATTGGGCATCGAACCTCGGTCATTTTATAAAGTAAACTATCGTTATTTCACTGCGATATTGATATTATAGGTTGTAAGGAGTAAATATTCCTATGCCTAAACCTTGTTTCTAAAATTAACGAAGAGAACGATACGAAGTACTTCTACCTATTTGATTACAATGATACAACTTAATAAAATTTGAGATATTTAAGTATAAAACTAAAATTATTATAATATGCAACCATTGGCATAGTTTCCAAAACACAAACTCAGTTGCCAAATATCAGGACAAAGGGAAAAGGTAAATAATTCACGAGCCGTAGGAAAAATCGGGAAGACGTACTCTACCAACCTACCAACTTCCTTAGAGCCAACTTCGGACCTACAACTGTTTATTTATTGCGCCAATGGGCTTTACGAGTTGCCTAACATCACACAATAAACACACTTTCAATAAGCTCTATTTGCACAACGATTAGGTTCAGAATTGAAACGACAAGCGTATGAGGGTAGTTGTATGGGTGTTAGTAAGTTGTCGAGCGGCCCACCTCTGGCGTACTTGTCTGAAACACAAATAAACATATTTCGTTAAGTAAAGGTACGGTTGTTAACGTGCCGTGATTTGTTGTAATATTCATTGTTTAATTCAAGTTTCTTTTTAGTTGGCAACTTCGGCCGCGCTACCACCGCCATGAGGCAATTTAGGTACTTATGCCCACAGTTTTTGTTCTGTTTTACTTGAAGTACCTTTGAGAGATACGAAACTTTTGCATCATTAAGTAGGTCTTAAAATTAATATTACGCCCCACTTCCATGTTTTTCAAGATTGTGGTTTTTTATTAGCCGACTTCAAAAAGGAGGAGGTTCTCAGTTCGGTTGTATTTTTATTTTTTTCTTTCATAGAATCTACAAGTATAAATGTGAAATAAAGTAAACTCTCTCTGATAAAATAGCTATTTCTTATTCTGTGATGATCTTCAGATATAAAATATTTTCCCTATGATCCTAAACCTCCTTAAGCTTCTCATTCATCAACTTTTCAAAAGTGATAGTCACTAGACTGTTATCCCCGCCGCCCGCGCCGGCGCAGCATCACTTCCACCACAGCTTCCACTTTGTTATGTCTAGTGGTGAAGTTAGTCGGTGAGCGCGTACTGTGACTCGACCTGATGGCATTCTACGTGTTATATGTAGGAGAGTTGAATTGTGTGTTTTTAAACTCGGTCTTGCTTGTTGTAGGTAAAGTCATGCCATTGTTCCGTCTATCTGTGAGAATGTTGAAGCGTAAGAAACCTTACTAACTAAAACATTAATTGATGATTATAATGGACTGAGACGTCGTTACTGGCCTAGACCAGCTATAATGGGAATAACTCTTCCAAAATAAATCATGTCCGCATGTGTGCATAAAAATAGTCATCTGATTGACATAACGACGTAGTCCCGTGAGAGCTAACTAGATTTGAATTTTAATAAGATTAGAAAAAGTTGAAAAAAGCAGCAAGCACGTTCATTAGATAACAACAAAGAAAATTTAATTTGTTTTGTAATTTCGCGTTTCGTGCAGAAAGTAAATAATTGTCTTAATCATGACGGAGAGCCGGTATAATTGATCTTGTATAATTTATAATCCAATGCCAGGGTTGCATGGGGTGAGAACAAACTAATTGATACATGGCAGTCGTGATGTTGAGTGAAATCTCAGATACCTGCATCGGCTCTCTCCATAAATTGGGACTTGGGGATTGTTATTTTTTTATACAATGGCTTTTGATTTGTTCAGGTAATACACATAACATATGGTATCGGATACACGCTTTAGGTAGGGAAGTAGGGTGTTGTGTGCCGCAGCACATCCGCCTCCTATCTGCTGTTGGTAGCAGATAGGACTTATTAACCGTCTACTGACTGACCGAACTTCGCGAGGTTACCTGAGCTCGGTCAGACAGTACGTGTCTCTCCCACAGCAAACTCGCAAGGCCCATCACATTATCAGGTTGAAATGTATGCATTTTATACCCAAAGACTCTGAGCACTTGTCTGATACCTAAGTGTAACGTCAGCTATATTCACTATGACGTCAACGAGCCGTGGAGATTTGGCGCGAACATCCGCTGCTTCATATAATATGCATTCAAATCCGCACGGAGCCGGCGCGCGGCGCAAGCGTGCCAGCGAGTCCGGATAGCAGGTAATGGAATTGAACCTGCGGTGTTTCGGCCACAGGGCGCTATAGTTACTCTAGAGATTTGCTTTAAAACGCATATAATAGTCACAACAAAAACTGTTTATAAATATCAAAATCTTTTAGAATTAATCTCTAAAATGGAATACACATATTCAAGTCATACATTTTTTATTTATTTATAGCTTATTTTTGTAACACTTAGTAGACTACTAAAAAGAAAACTTTGTTAAAAGGGACTGAACTATTATTTCACCTTTCATTCTTTTGTTGCAAAAATATGAACATCTGAACGTAACCTCCAAACATACTTCTCACAAATCGTAACAAAAACTTGCTCCGGGCGGGGCGGGCGGGGCGGGCGCACTCCGCAGAACAAACGCCGCTGATAGATGATGATAGATGCTGTCATCAAGTGTACACACGTCACTACCCTCAGATACACCTTGCTTACTAAGAATATTCGTGTCGCCCTTACTCAGAGCCCTCACTTGTTTTATAAAATGAAATTACAAAACTAGAGCTCGATTGCTGTGCACGACGATACGTAGAAAGAAGCCTTATTTATTTGCGTCGTATCAAAATGAAATCCCATTTAAATAAATGCAAGTGTGACCAACCATGCCGCCTCGTCAAGCGGCTCGAGCACCTTGCCCGCACGGACCAACAACGAGACAAATGGCAGATGACAGCACTCGGACAAAGTTCTATTAGGTACCTTGTTACCACCATTTTTATGCATGCAATATTCTTAAATAGTCTTACATTAAATTTTTCAAAATAAATTATTATTTTTTTTAACAAGAAAAGCTTGTTAATGCACCACTTCTTTCCATCTACAAAGTATATTATTAAAAGTGTTCGTATTACAAACAAAAAACAAAACAATTTTGCCGGTGTAGTACTATTTACAAATTTGAAAATAAGTAACTATATTCGAAGCGATTTTTTTTAATTTAACCTACTTACATAACACTAATAATAAAAAAAGCTGTACAATATATTACATACGTGAAGGGAAGGCATTAAGCACAAAGGTGATGGGTGGCCGCGCCGCGCCGCGCCGCCGCTATACATGGAGCTCGCTGATATATTGTGCCCATGGACAAAGTATTGTGACCCAATACGGTATATGTATGACGCCAGTGCTAGCGATATATACTTAGAACTTCTTTTTTCTTTTTCTTATTGACTGGTAATATAATTACATTTTATTGCAGAACAACATTATAATACATGTTCTACAATTACTTTCAGCGAAATAAACTTCAATGTAAGTCTAAAACTAAAAAAAATACAGACATTTAAACTTTTTTGATCAGAAATAACGAAAGCAGTCTCAAGCTGTAGGGCTTTAAGATCACCTTCCCTTTACAAAATAAAATAACCCATTTTTTTTTAATCTGCCTAGTAATGTATCCCGCTAGCGTTAAGCCCCCACCCAACACAAGTCTGGTTCGCTTTTTAACATTTTTAATGCTGTGAAAGGCCCACTATCGCTGGTCGTTAATCCACTATGAATAAGCATTTCAGGCGGATTGCCCGCCTCCCGCGCCTCATGCCCACCCGCTACTCTCATGTGCCCACAGGTGATGTATTGACGCCATCATCGCAGGATTATCAATGCGGTTGAGCGGGGCTCGATGTTACGCGTAATGCGCTCGTGGTTTTGATCGGTACTTAATTTCTTAAGAATAAATTAGGACTTCTATTTGTTCGCGACAACAACACACCCAATAAATTGAATTTATTAATGTACCAAAATCGCTAAAAAGTACCGTACACAACTGAAATAAAGTTATCTAAGTACGGTACGTATTTTTCTACCAACCATGGGGTCCATATGCAGCTTTTCTAATATATTAGCCATATCTTTTGGTATGCCTCAGGTTGAGGTATGCGGCGCGTATGCCTCGCTACATATTAAAGACCATTACAGCTATATTCCCCGAAGAGGTAATTAAAATATTGTTCCTCAAAGCGATAAGTGTTAATAGCACATTCAGCATCTTTGATCTTTTATTTTTCGTTTTTCATCCCAAGAACCGTATTACATTATCATAAGGTTTATTTTACGTTTTATATATTTTCAGGTACGTTGTATTAAGATGAGGAAATTAAATCACTAAACTCATTACAAGGAGCGCGCCGTGCCGCGGCATAATATCGCCCCTCCTCCGAAGGGGGGTGAGCACCGATTAAAGTGCGTTTTGAACCCTTTAAGATGCCATCGCGGGGGAATTCGAAGGGTCTTAATTCATTCGGAAAGAGTCCTGTTAGTGGATTATGCGCTCAAATGTAAGTAAACGAAATGGCAATTAATTTTATTTATTTTTCGTTGATGTTGCTTATTGTATTTTAATTCGTGCATATACAAACTAGGAATGAGTTAAAATCGATCCATCCTTGTTCTTTGGCGTAAGATATAATATGATGACCGCCCCTTAGCCAGCGTTTTAGATTTGGTCTCATTAACTTCCGAAAACTAAACGCTGTTTGAATAATTGTCACGCGTACACTCTACTGCTTACCAATTATTTAAGACATAAAGTTACCCATTACCAGAATAAAAAAAAAACTTCTCGTTAAAATGTGCATGTCAAAATAGGTCTATACTACCGGTTACATAAGTCAGTTATCAGACATCCAAATCCCGTGTAGCGAGCCGGATATAAAACCGAACGGCTAATCCAATCACCGGGCAAAGGGCAATCCACCTCCTCGTGAGCCGTAATTATAGCGGCCACAGCCGTTATATACCAACCTTAACCTCTGCAGGCTAATAAATGGCTCCTTGAACTCCTGAGCTAAAATAAAATAACAGTTGCCGAATTGATAAATAATTGATGTTAGCGCTGTGAACACGAGACGATAAACCCAACTGTATAGAAGCTTTCATTAGTTCACATTGTCATTCACAAGGCATTTTCCAAAAGACGTGCTTTAAAATGCAGTTTAATTTGTAAATGGCTTACGTAATATTGAGATTTTTTTGGCTTTTAATTACACCATTCAATTTCACTTTAGTATGATATATGGCAAGGCGTGATGAAGCTGAAGGATTGTAAGATAAACAGAAGTAGGTGGGTGATTATCTTTATATTAAATTATTAAATGTAATTCAATAACACACTCACCAAATCCAGCTCATATTCATCACCACAATTTAATTATTTACGTAAAATTGTATGCGCCAGACACTTTAAAACATTACAGACAATTTTATTCTTAAGCCTCAAGGAAGTAATGCGGAAACTCAATCAATGAGTACAATTAAAACATGCAACTGCTCAAAGCGCGCTCAAGTGTTTGCTCAACTGGGGCCCGCTTGCTCAATCTTTCATACGTGAGGCTTTTAGCCGTGACGTCACGCGGCGGTCGCCCTGCAACTTCCGTGAGCAGCCACTTGCTATCAACAAGTTTGTTATGAGCCAGTTGAAACAGGTAACGAAACTTTCTCGTCGTTGGATGTGATTATATTTTCTCGGGAGTTGCTATCTTTGTTTAATATTGTTTATAAGTAAGCTCTTCTTCAATTTATATTTATAGGTTATGGGTTTTTTTGGCGAAATTAATTATTACAGAAAATTGGTTCAATTCTGGTTAAACGTTTATTTTATATAGTGTTATTATTAAACATTAGTTGTTGTTGCCTTCGTGGACTTCTGTAACTCTCCTTATTATAGCATTATAACATGTTTTTTTATAGTTCTTGCCGACATTTAAATTTGTAAATCAGGAGTCAAGGGAATTTATTTGCAAGACAGTCTATAATACTGATTATTTTAAACCACTGTACAAACTCACACAATCATTCAGTCAATATTTACAGTTGTTGTTGCTGTTTTTGCCCTCTCCTTAAGATCGTCAGAAGACCCTGTCGTCTTCCAGGGCGCGGGGCTCGAAGGCCGCAATGTCATTATTCTTTATAATTGCATGTATACGGTTACCGTAAACACGTCGCTCTCTCGTGAAACACGAGATGGATTAATTACCGCCTCCTGACGTTACTGCTTATAAGGTTTTATATAGACGTTTGTAAATGTACGTGGTGGCAAATATTTTTACTACAAACAAAACGCCTGGTGCGATAATATTATTTTTTCGCCAGCTCCTAGTCATACGGCTTTCGACCCTCTTAAATCCACGTAAAATTAACCGTGTTCCCCATTCCGCATTACTGCACTCATCACACTTAAAGTAATTACGAACAAAATTCGTGGAATACTAATTAGGTATGTGCCCTCGAAATAATGAGTTCATTTGGTCCATCAGCCGGTCCGCTGTTGTTGTTATATCCGGACCGTCCGGGTCTGTCCGGATTAAAATGTAAAAAGCCCTTGCGCCATCGTCCCGCGTAAAGAGATTACGCGCTAACGCCCAATAATAGCAGTTTTGTGAAATACCTGCCAAATAATCCGGCAATATGGTCGGATATTCCATGCATTTGCACTTGATATTAACCTCTGTATCTACGTTTATTTTTGCACCGAAGTGGCTCGAAGCTGTGAAGCTCTCGATATTTTTAAGTTAAGCAAATTGAGTCTGTTGATGAGTTCCATCGAATCTCACTTGAAATATTACTCAAATATAAAATTGAATATTCTATTTGAATTTCAAAGTAAAATGATGTAAGATTTAAAGCAACAGCATTGAATATTTATAGCTCATACTTTAAATATGTATTATGTCAAGTAGCTCGGTACTTTATACTTCGTTGCCTAAAATATTATTTCTAAGTACATTAACTGTTTAACCGTATTTTCATTATAACCAAAATTTAATGTGTTCAATGTGTCTAAAAAACCCTAATTTAACATTTAGTCCAATAAAGGCAATAACAATAGAGTAACGTTATCAAATTGCAATTAATGTTTTACATAGTAGCTCAGTTCGGACGTAATCGGCAAAAGCTGTACGGTTCCATTCGGTTCTACGGTTCCATGGCGGGCGGGAGGCCTGGGCGGTGGCCTGGGCGGGCGGCGGAAAAAAGCAAGTTGCGCCGCGCAGCGTTGGCGTAAAATGGACTGGGAGCGATACCAGTTCAAAGTAGGTACATAATTGATCTTATAAACATGGTATTCGAAAATATACCCACTTTTGATCCATTTTTGATCGCATACCTACTTGGCAATATAAGCACACAATCATGCAACTTGCTTGGTTTACTTTGGTTTTTATTTAAAAAACAATACTTGTTATCTAATAGACCACATTAATTAATGAACGAATGAAACACATCTCAGTATAGGTTTCAAGAGCACTTCATTTGCCCTTTCGGTGTGCATTGAATTCACGCGTGTATACCTGAAAATAAAAAGCAACGTACCTTGAATTCCTTGCGCCCTGGTACCCCTCGAGAACTCTTTCTTTGTGGCGCGTGTGTCCGGCTCGCGTACGATATCTAGACGTGATTAATGTTTTTGTTGTAGATACACGGTTTTAAATCAGTGAGTTGTCTCCTATTTGCAAAATGCCTGTATTGTGTGTGATGATGTAGTGAAGTCCTCGGAGCTTAGAAACCGAAAAGAATATATTAATCATGTTTATAAATAAAACGTTTAGTTGTGATGTTTAAACAATAGAACGTTAATGTTGAAGAATTCATAAGCATACATCATACATATGTGACAACGTATGCTATATAATAGGACTAGTGTCTTTAAACTAATGTTACATTAAGAAAACATAAATTTATAGAAGTTTTGATTATTCAGATTCGCATTACAAAGCTCATTTCAATAAAAAAGTACTTTGTACTGCTATTGTAAATACTCGAAAACATTTAACGTTATTATGCCGATATTCTTTATCCCGAGCTCTAACATTTTGCAAAATATATAAGCGTTCGTTTCTTCAAAACAAAAAGCCCTGTAAAATTGTCTGAGTCAAATATTTTGAATCATTCCGACACAAGTTTCTTAAGTTGCTTAAAGGATTCGAGTAATTCTTTTAGACCTCACAAATCCCTGACTGTGAATCTTTTTATTTTAGACCTAGTTTTAACATTTAAGTTATGATCTTTGCTTTGATGAAGCAAACTCGATTTCGTATTTTTGTTTCAATGCATTTTCGTTAGAAAAAGTATCTAATTCATTGATGCAGCCTAGAAAACAGGTTATAAATGAAACTCTAAATTCAAAAAATCGAAAATTAGCAATTACCCTATTTTAAACAGACACACAACTCAAATCAGTGTAACAATGTAGTAGAGTTCCATGTACTGACACACCCACAAAGAGAATACAGCTAGATATTTCAGGTGATTTATTATTAAATGTTTCAAGAGAGGAAAACCTAGGAACGGAATCTCGTAACATTTTCACCACAAAATAAATAAAACTGTAAAATCTGTACAGAAGTAGGTCGCGGGAGTCCGGCGCTGGAGCCGTCTCGTGTGTGGATGACATCGAACGAGTTCACTACTGTTATACATGTAGTAGCTACTTTACAATATTTTTTATCGTGGCGGAAGATCATGCATGTCTGATGTGTTGAGGTACGGGAGGGAAGGACTGGTATGTCCAGCCGTGGAAAACTCCGTGGATAGCGACACCCAAGAAGCTGTCAATTATGTATTGCACATAATATGCACTGTATTTCTTGTATTTGTTATGAAAGTACATTTGTAGGACATGGTATAACTAAATATACACATCGCGCCCTTGTCTCCGCTTAGCCCGCGTCCAACCCTCTCTCCGGCCCCTATCGTAATAGGATCAACGGAACTTGACCGAAAACTGCACTCGCTTCATTTGCCCTATAACTTTACCAATAATAACAACTTTATTGAACCATCAAATACAGGACTATCGCTTCTAAAATAACTACCTTTGGGTTTATGAAGAGTGCCCGGGTATGTTGGTTATATTGAAATGTCGTTTTTGTCATTTTCATGTGGCATTTTGCGCTATGTATATAGTGTGTCGGCAACGTCATTGGAATCCTCTGTGACGTGAAAATGATATTTTTTTTCATATATTAAAAGCGTTTTACGGTAAACTCTGAGAAGGGTTAGGGTGAAGTGGTGGTTTTGGTAAGTGGCTTCTGCGTGATCTTGACACAAGTTAGTGAAACTGACCGGTTTATAATGCAGGTTTGTTATTCCCCAGATTTTTTTTTTCCCAATTTTAAAGAAATAATTTATTCACAAAACACATTCACAAGCAACCCAACCCCGTTGAGCAAGAGGGTTTGTAAAACTGCAGCATCAAACTCATTTAATTAAAACTTGACAAAATAAGCAAACAAATCCAATACCTGTGTAATCCGCTTCTATGTTGCGATATCGAATATTATGTTTTGCATCGTTACGTCGCATCGATCGCCGCTGCGCTCCGCCAAATGAACGGCGCATTCGATTTCAAAACGTTATTTTATTTCGGTAATCCACTTGACTCTGCTTAGTTCCACTCGCTCGCTCCGAAGGGTGGCGAGATTGTAAACTGTTTATGACCTCTGAAGCTTGCATTTGCGTCGTCTGTGTTTTATTCGTTCATATTCTACAACTATATCATTTATAGCTCAAAAGCAGATATTGTAAATCAAAATGTACATACACACATGACGTGTGCGCGTCTGTAAAGAATATATTAATTGGAAACAGAAAATTCATATTGGCGAGTAGTTATGTTGCAGACATACTTTCTGGGAAGCCATGCATGGGAAACCAGAGTTTACGTTTGATCTAAACATAATCTGTTGGCTTTTCACAATCCTTAAATACACATATAACCAGATATTAAAAATATACTCTATCCTTAAGAAATAAAACAATAACACATTGCTTTAGAAGCAAAGACCAATTATCAAATTACTCATATTCAATTTAATTGTAAATACTGATCGAATTAATTCAAACACAAAACGTTGGTAGTGCCTAAGTGCTGTGTTATGTCATACAGTGTAAACCATTAATGTTTGCCAGTGGCCACGTCACAGTAATTTTATTAGTAAAATCGAAAACCGAATTATGCCGAACTAATTTGCCGTAGATCTCATTACGAGATAGTTCGGATTTATGGAAACGGCGCGCGTTGCACCCGCTAATTGCTTTACAATGTTTGCCGATGTTCTGTGACACAATTGCCGTGCGATTACACAGATTTATAATTTCATACATAAAACCTAATCTGAGGAATACAATTCTACATTAATGTAGAAACAGAGGAGTGAGCTCTATTGCAAGGCACCTTCGGATCATCGAGTCTGCACTCACTCTCACACGTAACAAGACATTTGTGTAAACAAATATGAAAACAGGTGTGTATGTCGCGATCAACCCTGCAATTATCATAACGCCGAGCACTGGGTATAATAGGCCCCATCCGACGTCCGGGACGTAAATCCTCGGATATCGCCGCCGGCAAAAAGCTCAACCCTGCGACGCAAATAACTCATTTGGTGTCGTCGGCGGCGCAGGGTTACGGCTCATTTGAATTTGTAACGGCTGAATCTTTACAATGCTGATATACTTTTTATGGTATATTGGAATTTGGCGGTACAATGGTTAACTTGCTGAATTTCTGGTATAACCATCAGACAAGCTTGTTAGATCCTCCTGGTGTATTTTGGATTACTGAAAAGTAAAGAGCTACAGTATTTTCTAAATATTTATTTTCTAAAATGCCAAACCAAGTGACAATAAGATTAAAAGAAATCGTTTTGATCCCACAATAGAGTATATCACAAATTATTGTCCCGGCAAACTTCGTACCGGCTCAGAATCAAATGTACGGGAATGTGAATAATCTTTCTTATAATTTTTGTCCGTGTTTTTAAAGTTATGCTGCTATTCGGGGCGGAGACCAATTAAAAAATCAACCTTCATGAAAATCAGCCCACTCACTCTTGACTTATAAATTAAAAATATAATTAATTTTTAATATAAAAAACTTTGAATTTAAGTGGTAACTTATTGAACAAAAACAATAATATGTATTTGAACTTGTTTAGTGTCTATAACCGTATTGACGGTGGGAGTTAAAGAAAACAGCTCTTGAGCTGTGTGAGCCATGACAATAGCCAACGTGTACATTTCGTAAGATATCCCCTCGATCCGCCGAGTGTGCCACTCGATAGTGATGGAACATCCATATGGACCGATATATTGTAATCGACTAAACCATCATATACATTTTAAATATAAATATATTTAACTATAAATGGATTCATTATCTTGAAAATTGTATTCTGCCTTATACTCTAAATAGCATATTGCATATTGTATTCCAACTCTATATGCCAGGTGCAACGGTTCCTTCTCATGAACCGACTACCGTGACACCTTTAATATCATTAATGGAATCGCTCATTAAATAAAAGAAATTTAAGGGCTATAAAACTGACTTTATTGATGTACGTGGAGAGTTCCGGGTTCCTGAGCGGTGATAAAACTCATGTTACATCCCTCGTTCAACTATAATATTTAACGTATCAGTTGGCATTTATAACGGCTTAGTACATTCTATTCCGATTTATTATGCGTATTTTTTATTATTATTATTTATTTTGGCTTCCGTCAGACATTATACAAAAAAATAGACATTCAGTAAAAGAAAATAGTGTAGAAGAGCTTGCGTACCAAATATCTTAGTATTGGTTAATTATACATAGGTAATAGGAGCACAAGGATGCAACCTATACTCACCTACTCAATAACAATAGTTATATTTAAATAAAGTTATACTTAAATAAGAAAATACGCTACTAAAAGGAAATCAATTAACTATTTACTATAGATTAACTATTATGTGTCCATTTCGCCTTTTATCGTCGGTGTTTTACATCTTTGTCTATTGATCAACACAATAAACAAAGATGTAAATTAACGACGATTGCTAATATTTTATGAAATATCAATAGCCAATTTTAGTAATCCCAGCACTATTGCCTCAATCTTTATGCGTTGCGTTGGTCAGGTGGCGCTGTAAATCAGCGTGGACGCCGCTGCCGCCGTTAAAACCAATCTCGTTCGATTATCGTCCTCTCCCTGAATCCTGCGCCACCCCGCGCACCCCCTCTGTCGCCCGCGCCGCAACACAGTGTTGACTCGCCGGTGAATTAATGTTTTGTTCCCGCAGTACGTGCCTCTAAGATGTTTGTCGACCCGCAGTATTGGATTTGTATCTGCTATTGTTTTTTTTTTATTTTCTGCGCTTCAAGCAAGATATACGTTTGTTTCGCATGCATTTATGAAGCGATTTTTTTTCGATCATGCGCGCCGTGTGTTATAAACAATCACTTGTCTGTATTCCGTTCCCTTAGGCACGAAATTAAAATTTATTGAAATCAGACTGAAGTAAAAGATAATTTAACTAATCCTGTAATACGATTTGAGACGAGCCATAAAAACGTTTAAAAACAATGCTGCGTGAACGAAACGCTAAGTGTCATGATGATCGATCGACGGCGCGGGATAGACGAATACTTTACTGGAAAAAATATTTACTGAGGGAGCTTGTAAGGAGAATAGTTATTTACCCACTTACTTTATTTCTATCGGCAACAAATAACATATGGGAATAATGAACAAGTTCAAGAAATTTATAGAATGTAATTATTTTCATCTTTCATCCTACCCCCACGGAGCTGCCCCCCTGGCTATCGCCGGCGCATTGTGGATTCGCGAGACGTCGCGCCTTTGTTTTTATTGGCAGCACAATAAACGCTCATCGACTGGCCCTTTCCCTCACAATAACGTCTTATGAATTCTGCTCTAGTTTGAGCCAACAACTGAAGCCATTTTTATTATCACGTCCCATTTTTAGGGCTTCATAACGACAAAACTAATAATATTTTTTTCGTTATTTCTTTAATATTTCATATATAATAGATTGCAATAGTAGCCAAGTGGTCGGATACTTCTTTAGGAATCAAAGATAAGGGTATCTGTGTTTATAATTAAAATTTGTTTTCAATCAAGCTCTATATAAAATAGGGTAACCTTCATTTCAGGAGACAGTATAATAATAATATACTCTCAGGGCATAGTTTGTGGCGAGCTGTTGGTGAGTAGCGACACGGTGGAACCGAGTGCCTCAGAGAGTCCGTCAGGGCCTTTACCTTGGCGTGCCTTTATCGGCCAAGTGGAACGGACGGGGCCCCGCAGGACTCTCTGCTCTTGGCTTAGTTGGCTGTCCAGAGAGGGGTCCGTAGCAGCTATACGCTCCTGGGGTGGAAGTGTTAAAGGGCATAACGTCGCGATGAGTGACGTGAAAGCGCAGCACGCCTCGCTACACGGTGTTGCTAGTCGTCTTTACGACGGCAATGTCGGTGCGTAGTGAGTGGTGAGTCACCACCTGCCGAAGATATTTGGTAAATAGTGATTATGGCAGATGACTGAACCCTTCCTAATCCCCATTCCATCCAAACTTCATCAATAGACCCAGTTTCTTTGTCTACAATTTTGCAATCGTTCCTGCACCTGTTGAAGTCAATGCCTTGTTTATGTCGATCATTATCAGCGTTGACTCCAACAAGTGCCTTTCATTACATTAACATTCATTTTAATGGCCTCCACGTGTTATATATCTCGTCTCACACAAGCCTTCCAAAGGTCCGGGTTTAGCCCGAGTAGCAGTGAGTAGCACGGTCGTAACATGGATACCGTACAATGGACTGCGGGTGATCCCAGTATATCAAACTTATAAGGATATTAAACATCCGTGACTCAGGTATAAACATTCGTGCTCATCACATAAAGTTCGTTCCTACCAGGATTCGAACTAACCCCCCTAATCACAACCTTACGACGTCTTGTATCGACCGATTCGGTTAGTAATTGAAACTTGCATTATGAAATGTACTAAAAAAACACAGCGAGTGGTCGTATCGAACCATTCGGTTGCGTAGTCGTATCGAATCTTCGATTCGGTCACGAAGAATGGCTCTGAAAGATCGTCGAAGAAACGAGAACATTTCTAATCGAACGATTCGGTTACTTGTCGAAACGCTCTGAATCGACCCGCGGGACCCTCAGCACATAAAGCAGGGTCACTGAGCTAATCAGATCGTCAGGACGTGGTTATTAATGATTTGGTAACTACCTATGGAATTATATACATCGATTTCGTTAATTTTACCCAGCCATTGACTCATTACTGGCGACACATAAAATTGGTGGAGCCAAACATATTGGCGCACTTGGCGTTTCCATTGAGCGGTACATGAATGGACGCAAATTGGCGCGTGGTTATAGCCGCATCGCGCCGCACCGCACCGCACCGCACCGCATCACGCCCTGGCGCGATTAATGAACCAGTGCAATAGCGTGACCAATAGCATGTCATCTAACAAATAATTTGTGACATGGATCCAGATTTTATGACACATCAAACGTAGCAAAGGGTGGACTAAAAGTGACATTTGTGAGATTTTTTCAACCCAGACTTACTAGGCTCTACTTACTTACTAGTTACTTTCTAGGTACCTACTCAAATGATTCGTCAAAAGTGTCGCTCAATAATATGATAAGTTTCTACCGCTAGTTATAAAACCTATTCTTATGAAGCAGGATTTAAAATTCTATGGTTTTCTTTTTATCATGGGCTGTAGTTCATATTACAATTTGAATCATAATCATTCACACGTGGAACTCAGAGTAGCTATTTAAGGTGGCAGTTTCATTTCAAAAGCCAACGCAACCAAACTAACACAATTATTCGCGCTTCCAATGTTATCGTAAGCGAAGGAACAATTAAACAAGTCATTAATATCTCTTAATAGCTTAATACAAGCGGTAATGTGCGTGTTATACACGTATTACTGTTTGCACTCCTCACTACGCGGCGCGGCGCGGGGCTTACTCGCGGAGTCCACAGGGAGACTATAATAATGGACTTTTTGTTGGAATTCAACTTAATATTTGAATTAAAGAATACAAAGTCTAATATTGTACCCAGATTTTTATGTAATTTCAGGGATTTTACTAACTATATTATTCCTGGTTGATGTTAATATGTGGATATTTCATTTAATATACATAGTCTACATATTGATTTCTTATATTTACGCGAATACTACACATAGAAATAGTACTAATTTTACGGATTTTATCGCGTTTATTATACGTTTTGTACGTTCCCGACGTTTCGACTACACTAGGACTACTGACACTAGGACGTCAACCACCTCAGTCCTCTCGTGACCATGGTCGCTGTAAAGCAGCCGAAACGTCGGGAACGTAAAAAAGGTATAATAAACGCGATCAAATCCGTAAGACTAGTTTTATTTCAATACATTGACTATTTAGAATATGCTGTCATCCTAGGAATTATACAAAAGTACCTTTGACATGGTGTAAGCACCATTAATTACAGCCATCGAATCCAGCAGGTAAAAATATATGTATTTTGAAAAACAGTCGCTGCTCCGCTTCATTATAAGTATTTCGAATAACATTTCTATTGTGTCACATTTTGACTGTGTGTTGTAGCTAATATCTAGCTCACAAAGCGCTACACACAATGTATAGTAGATAGAATACAAAATATCGTCGAGACGTAGTGGTTGGTTAGCGTCGACCGCTTCGTTGAATATTGTTATGGAAACAAATTGCGGAAAGAGGTTGAGCGGCTTCCACCCTGGCACACTTTGTGTAATGAGCAAAAACCTCTACTATCAAATATTTTACGGAAATTAAATTGGTTTTTTTTTGTTCGCCTCGCTCCATTTTCACAGCACTAGTTAACACAGAACAAAACTTCGTAACACTATTTTTGTTTCAATATCCAGCTTGAAAGCTTGATTTAGGAGTCATTGCTAATGAATGAACCTCTCAATCATTGCTTACTTCTCGTTTCTGACACCGCTATAGAATATTAAATTGAACTCAGTGAAAAACCTGTGTCCTTGAACTATAAGAGTAGGGCTTACATCCAGCGGCATTTAACTACGTAGTACTAGTAAGTATTCTGTGATTTACGTCACAATCACAAATCTGCCGTCGGTTAGAGCGACGCAAGTGCTAAGCTCTCGCTCCTTTGATGATAAATTCAGAGTTACGATGGCATCCCCGGAGCCGGCGCAATCTTATTTTTTACACAAACTTCAAGTCGTTGCCCGCGATTGGCGAAATTAAGTCGAACTGCTCCGCGCCAAGTGTGATGGAAATTTTATCAGCGCATCTTTCGGATCAATGAGACAGTATCCTGATCTGGTAAACTGTGAATTGGAATTCTAGAAATATTTTAAAACTAGAACAATGTCTCCACAAAACCTACTCTTCTCAGCGAGTGGCTTCGTCGTCGCGTCCCCAGGCTGATAAACAGCGACCTCCAAGGTCACGGGGTCACGCCGCACGCCGCAGATGAGCATGATTAATGGCCCAAGCTCCAGCCATTAAGTTGTTTAGCAAGCAAATAGTTCGCAATTAAATTGATTCTAGAGAATAATTCAGGACCGCCCGCCATCCGCGAACCTGTACACTTCACTTCAATTTTAATTAGTCTTAAATTGTTTCATGTTGTGTCGCAAATTAATTTGGCGAGATTTTAGTTTTGAAATTACATTATTTTTAAAAGGAAACAAATACTATATTAACTTACTTAATACTAAACAAGTGTATTTACTGACTGAATAATGAGCAAGAATAAAAAATATCACCTCGATGTTTATTTCCAGGTAACTTTTGAACCGTCCACCCGCCAATTACTAAGCCACTTGGGTTAATATATAAGGTTCAAAAGCTACCCACTTCGCAACAAACCAACTGAAACACCAAGGAAATCCCAACAGAAAATAAAACGACATCAAACCGCTTACGCAACATCAGGGAATACAGAATCCTAGAGAAAGGGACTCAGCCTGTCAGTCCCTAATACGTAATAGAATTTATTAATAAAACGACAGTGAGCCGGCGCCGCCGCCGCGTATCGAGTCGCAGCCGATCGTTGTTATTCGATACGAGCGATTATTGTATACGGGATCGGGCGATTTTTTCCATTGCTCGATTATCGAGGGTCCCGGGATGCAGGGTGCGGGGCGGGCTCGGCATCGGAATGGCCGCATTACGAGATGATACCCAAACAATAGTACAGTGACGGAGGATAGCGGTCACATAGTGTTCGTTGCGACTCGAGTTCTGTTCGCGTCCGCATACATAAATTACATTCTCATATGTTTTGTGTTTTAGTTAATAAATCACTAAAGTAATGAAAGTTTTATTTCGACAAAAGCTCCCGAATATGTAAACGATTTTAGAGATAGTGTTAAATATAGTCATTCAACCAGTCTTTTATGTTTGATAATCTTCATCAAGTGTTATCCTGTTATCATTAATAATTACGAAAAATTATCAATACTTTACATATTAATCACACCGAGAGCCGAGTCCTATTTGCCGACACCCACAAATTTTGTTACATTTTTCCAAAGCCCCGACAATCAGCTATGTTACCGCTGGTTCATTCCTCGGCGTCGCCCGTGTGTCCGTTACAGAATCGGATTTTTCTGCTCCCGGCAACCCTTGCCTCATTCGGATGCAAATTGGCCTTTTTCTAAATTGCTTTATTAAATCGAAACGTGTTCTCCAATAATTGAGCGGCAGAAAACGATACACTGCAAATTTACTGTTTTTATTAAAAGAGTTTTAATTAATTTGGGACGCGCCGTGAATTAGGGGTTGCTGCCGCCTTCCGCGCGACAGATACAAAGCTCCCGATATTGTGAACGACTTTATTATTGAGTTTGACACGAAATACAAGTTACATTGTATTTGAGAAAGTATATAAATATAAATTCTGGATTCTGTAAAAGTGATGACATATGAAACATTAATCAGGATTATACGAATCAACGTAATACCTGTTGGAGATCTGACTTGATATTCAATAACATAAAAACTTTTATTCATTTGAGGCTATGCAATTATAATTGTATACAGGTGATTTAGAAAGGGTACAGGTAACTAACCCTTGAACCTGCGCCTACTTAGCGCATTCGTAATCATTATGTGAAGTCAGAATCATCAAATCGTAACAAAATGATAATTGTCATTTTTTGTGAGCAATATTTTTTATTAATGTATCAATATTCTGACGTCACATAATTATTATAAATGCGCTAAAGCAGCGCAGGCTCGAGGCTTAGTATCCCTCCCTGAATCATCCTGTATATTACAGGTAATCCTATGTCTGGTCACACGGAACAATGTGCAGTATGGCGGAACCGGTTTCTCTAATTTATGGCCGTTTTCAGGATTCGCATCCGAACACGAGCGTATTCTTGCGTCCTCGGATTGATGATCCGCGTCCCGTGCACCCCGGGGACGCCTCAGACCCCATGACAAATGGCCGTCTCATTCCCATAAGGGTTTTTCTTCGTTTCAAATCGAAGCGACGTCACGGTTACGACATGAAAGGAAAGGGATTCCAAAGTTACGATGCAGTTGAAGAATTTTTACGTATTCTCTTACTGTGTTTGGAGGTTTGATGTCTTTGAAACCCGATCTTTTCAAGAAAAGGATAAATATTTACTACTTTGTAGATCAAAATCCATTTGTCCAGAGTTTGTGAATCTATAGCAACTTTAAATTACCCTCCTACGTGCATCATAAGATCCACTAGAGCAGTCGTATTTTCCTTACGCACAGCGGAACACTGTTACAGGCGAGCCACCCGCCGCCCGCGCCGCCGCCGACTGATCCAGCACTGAGTCGCTCGGGCGCTCCGGAGCTCGAGCTGTCCTAATTGCCTTCTTACATTACACGTTACAGCAATTAATTAATTAACGCTCTGCCTTTGTCCCCGTGTCAAACGACATCACTCTGTTGATATTTTATTGATGTTTCTTAATAATAATGATATTTCAATTAATTCAGCATTCTTCACACGTCGTATTTAAGGAAATAATTTGCATTGATGTAGTGTGAAATAAAATCAAAAACAATTATTAACGTTGCTGTTATAAATGTTGAGGAACCTGTTTCTAGTTTGTTATTAAAATTGACCTACATTTAATCAGTTATTCTGTAAAAATATAAATTGTTTTAAAATAACCTTGTAAGAACTGCCTTGCTAACTGTATACAAAATACCACATTCGTACTCCAGCAAAGTACAAACTAAACAATTATTAAAATGTCCGTGTTGTGCGCGGACAGAGCTGCAAACGATTGAACGATGCGACTGTCCTCTGCGTGAACACTATAAAATTCGACGACAAACTCTACCGGAAACTTGTTACCGGATCCCCGAAGTTCAGGGGAGCGTAATGAAAACTACCATCTACATACATACGTGTAGAGGTGTGTGCATGCAGTACCTGTTTCCTCCTGCATGTATTACTAAAAACGTTGAGTGCAGCCGACCGTTCTAAAAACTACGACTGCATCGACCAAGCTACGGTATAGAGCGGTGTAGGAATACAAATTAAGAACTTTAAGTAATAAGACTATGATATGTAAATTACCTTAAAAGAAATCCATTTACGGTTACAAGTATCCCGACAGCTATGGTAAACATATTGATTTATTCTATTGACGCGAATACTACACATTGAAATAAAACTAACTTAACGGATTTTATTGCATTTTATGTTCTTCCATTCCGACGTCACGTTGTTTGTAAATTTAAAAACCTCCTAATTTCAATAGGGAAGATGGCTGGGTGCTGCCACCGACTTGGGGTCCAATAATTAATATAATTAAATTAAAAATCAAGCGCACCATTGCAAGACCTCAAGATAGTGTGAGCACTTTCTGCGTAGATCGGACTGCACAGGTAACAATGATAGTGTTGCTAGATTCATTGTTTACCATCGTCATAACATTGTCCATAGCTGCAGGGCAATCGTTACGCAAGCAAATGCCACAATGACCAGGTCAACATATCTAATGAAATGTGGCATATAGATTGCAACATTTCAAAGTACATTATAAACCTGCGCACGAATCTAATATCACAAGTAGAAGTTCAACATTTATTTACTGCAATATTTTTAATTCAAGGAAACTAACTAATAATATCACAACAAGGAAAAACAATATCACTTATAACCATGATACTGACCGATTCAATAATTCATGTCGCTCTTTGTCCCGTCCCGGGTAGCTCCAGAGCCTGCCGACACTGCGCACAACACGACCGTCGCGGGGATTTATCGCACCACTTAATTACCCACGACGGCGCCCATTGCGACTCACACCGCTATCGCTGCAGTAAGGTTTACACTACCGGCTTTGTTCAGCGCACATCTGTGCCTTTTCACAATTCAACACCAATATATCGTGTGACGAGTGTCGCGATCGGTTTGCTCGCATTTCAGGGTACATGACATCAGTCTTTCGCAACACATGTAGGTCAGTCAACGTGTGATGCAGGGGTCTTTTTATGAGTTTTGCTTATGGGAGTTGTTGTTCGAATGGTTTTTTGTGTAGTGTGTCGGCGATACAGTGACGGTGAAGTTTTAGCTGTTTTATGGAGTGTCGCGTTTCCGAGGTAAGTAAGTTAATGATAACTTCCGTTGGGATGCTAATGCTATTTGTAAGTATCATTGTTAAGTAGTCGAGATAACAATAAATAAAACACTTATTAGGTAATATGTAGCTCTTACAAAAGCAAACCACTACACTGTAGCATGAGTCTAAATCTGGAAACTATTCACGTCTAATATTCGTGTAGAACCAGCGTAGCACATGTAGCACATGTAGCCTCTCGTAGCGTATTACCTTATAACCAGTCTTTAGCTTATTCATAACCTGCATATTCTGATTTACTGGAATGTTAGTAACCCTTACAAATATGAATTACAAATTTAAATTTTCGGTGCATTTCCGTAGCGTCGTCCTTGTTATAGTACCTTTATAGCACTATGCATCTTTCGTAGCACACTTCGTAGCACGATCTTACATCTTATTCCATGCCGCATGTCTATGACGGTCGAATGCGAACCTATTGTTGAAACAATGAATCGCGGACAATCCCGGTGTTGTTGGTAACTAGCCCTACAATCAAATATAGTACTTATGAACTAAACAGTATTATTCAAATATACTTTTATAGAACCTCCAACATTGGGACGTATACTTAAAATGACTATTTATTGTAAAGGTAGTCCTGCAAGCTTGATGTCTCTATATTTTTTTGATACCTACCTTAACTGTAATAAATATCATTAAAATAAAAACATACCTCAGGTGTAGCTATATTATGTTTACCTGCACCTACACACATACTTATTCTCAGTATGTATGCATAATTATTTTAAAATAAATAACTAACCATCTATGCACGCCCGGATTAATGTTCGGGTAAACAAACGTGTACGCGGCCTGAGACATCCGATTGATAGCCTTTGTCGCCTTATCCTCCGACATCAGCTCGGACATACGCCTCATGAAAACAAACAGGAATCGATGTGATTAATCCTAATCGAATTAATAAAGCAAACAGCAAACTGAATGTAGTCATCACACATATTTTAACTAGCTTTTCCCTGCCTTAGCCTGCTTTATAGTTGATGATCCATGTGGTCTTCCACATTATACTGACTTATGTTTAATGTACTACTTGTAAACTATCTTGTTTCTAAAGTCTATCCGCCCCCTTTAATAGAGTTCAGAGACTAGTGATCTATTTTCCTCCGTGCAAATGTTGAGCATGCTGGTTATTTGCACAAACAGTAATCGCGTAAATCGGCCGCCGCATGGCGCACCGTTTGCGCTGCGGCCCGCGCTGCACCGCACACCGCACCGCACCCGCCGGAGCCATCACTCGACGTATATGGACAAACAAGTAGACGCCGTGTCGTACGTGAGCATAGCGATGCGATAATATACAATGCTTAAAAAATATATACCATTTGGTAAAAAAAATGCATATACAGATATAATCCAGACTACTATTATCACACAGGTTTATACTTTGATTACCTAGTATGTTCCCAATTTTAGAAACTGCTTGCATGCGAGATGCATGCTCTCGGAGCAAGTGACGCTTTTTGACTAAGGTCATATGATCGTATCGCTCATGCAGGATCGCGCCCTGGCAGCAAGCGCTAACAACCACCGTGTTATCGGGACTACTGCACAAACTGATGGTACGGGCGAATCTATCGGCTGCTCGCTGCTCGCAAGTTTTGTTTAGACACGGCGACATTTTTAAATAGTGTTTTTTTAACTATGAAAATTACGATTACCTGAAGTAATTTCCATAAAACGTGATTATTTCTCGGTCACCTGTTACAAAAAATAAATAAATAAAAAAACATACATTTTAAAGAAGTATCTATAACCGTAAAATATAACACGGGGAATGGCAAAGTTTTCGATCCTGCGAGTTGGATCGCGGCCAGGCCCTCGCTGGCTGGTGAGAAAACGAACCGTTTACCTACATGATTTATGGACCTTCAGCCACTCCAGTTCTGACTTAACTAGCTAAGGAAATGCAGATTGCGCCTCCGTATTCAACGTGACGTCGTTCGAATGGAAATCGCCAACGGAGACGCGAGCGACGCGACGACGGTGTTTTATCTCCGCTGCTGGCAACGCCGAGGACTGGCATTTCAATATCTGGGAACTTATGTTCTAATTGTGCTAAATGACGGTAATGACACAGGCATTTAAGCAAATTTTTTTTTTTTTTTAATTATTTAATTCAAGTAAATTAAACTACCTCAATGCTTGCCTTTCTTTTTCATCGCAGACAGTGGAATTTTACGTAGTAAGTTGTATGGCTGTATAAAATATCTACAAACTATGCATGACATATGACCACGGCTCGGTGTGTACCTCGGTGTGTGCGGCGCGGATCGCGCGCGGAATTCTCGGAAATCTCACGCGCTGTCGGCGATGTTTACTCCCTCTTATATTTATTGTGTTCGATCTCACAGGAACAGTGTTTTTTCAACGTCACACTTGAAATAACAAACAAACGGAAAGACCACCGGAGCACGGGATAAAATATTTGGAACTCCACATTTTTGTGTATTGCTTGTATTCTATTGTTTATAATTTTGCCAAATTGTAATATGTTTGTTTTGATAAATCTAATCAATTAACGTTAAACTATCGATTTGTGAGCACTACAAAATCATAGTAACTCTATTACATTAGACACACTAACTAGCAGGTCTACTAAGAAGTAGTCCGTGCGTGACACTGATTCACATGTGAGTAACACCCGCTCTGATTCCCGACCAGTAAGTTAATAAATAGATAGCGTTCTTTATTCATTGGCAACACACATTTGTTGCCGCAGACGTGTACACCAAAACGGTAGAGTAATGGCCGTCTATGTAAAGCCCAGCTTAAAGAGAATTTTCTAAGGAATTTATAATACTTAAGCCCCAAAATAAAAACATCCCGGGGACCGCGGCTGCATAATTAAGCAGTTAGACGGTGCTCTTGGGTTAACAGTTTACAAACTTACATTTTCATGTCACATAACTCTTAACGCAAAGCCGCATAGCTCAGTATTTCTTAAAAAAGCTAACAGGTTTTTTTTGTTGCCATAGTGCTATAGTCGCACCCAGAATTATATTTTTTCGAGCTGTCCCATCGTAGCGGCTATTTGCATTGTGCTCGTAGCGGATAGCTACGTTTTATCGTTTGCGGCGTAGCGCTCGCGGCGCTGCGTAGCGCATCGATCAAGGCAGTTTTAGATTCCGTTTAACATAAATTGCAATAAAGATGTCACTTTGTACGCTTGCTATGTGGACAACAACTGCAATGACATGCAACTACGAGATTAAATAATAATGAACCACGTAGTATGATATATTTCGCAATTAATCAAACTTTTACACGTAGAATCCACAATAATAATTTTAATAATTCCAGCCCTTTTTTTTAATGTCCCACTGCTGGGCAAGGGCCTCCCCTCAATGCGAGGGGGGATTAGGCCATAGTCCACCACGCTGGCCCAGTGCGGGTTGGCGGACTACACACGTCTTCCGAGCTCTCTCAGACATGCAGGTTTCCTCACGATGTTTTCCTTCACCGTTTAGCAAGTGATAATCAGGGTTGAAAATGAGTTTCGCACATGAAAAATCCCAGAGGTGTGAGCCGGGGTTTGAGCCTGCAATCCTCGTTACCGAAGCAAGCGTTCTACCAACTTGTCTATCACTGCTTCTGATGTAGAATCCACAAAATAATTTATCTTTGCAACATGACGCGAACTATCACAAAATAACAAACAATATAATTAAAAAATTTCCATTTTGACATGGTCCTCTAGATATAATATTACGACTGTAAGTAATAGGTATATATTATTTCTTATTCAACAAAACTGAAAAACGTTATACATTAGATGAAGACAGAAAGTTGTCCCATAAATACAAAGCCCGGAATTTATAGACTTTTTATAACTATATCAAACGTCATATAGTACTGCGCAAAGCATAACTTTTGTGCGCAATACTATATGACATTTGATAAAGTTATAAAACGTCTATAAATTCGGGGAAAATCTTTATACATATACATTAGAATGTGATAATTCTAGTAAGCTTGATACGAATCTAGGTTCGAGCTAGAAACAGTGTTTGCGCGAACTTAATTCATTTGTCACCCAGTTCCCGAGCGCTCCAGATTTATTCAGAGCGCCTAAGCCCGGTATTAACTCAATGCTAATATAAATGTACTAATAAATGTCTCAGACTATTATAGCTATTTACTCGAATATTTTGTCCAAAGAATAACTTTATATATTGAAGATGTGGGCGTGCGTAATCATACAGATCTATTCAGACTCTAGTGGCATCCGCTAATGACATCCGGCAGCCGCATACACATACTTGTACACGCCGCGGACTCTCGATTTAGTTTTCTAGCCGCACTGAGACTTCATACAGCAGCGCGAGCTGAGATGGACGTCGCAAGTTTGTTAGCTTATTCGGTTGTCTTTCTTGTAACTCTATCAACGACATATGCAGATTTTGCTTGAATCTGAACAAAGTGGATATAACACCCCACACTTCAACACACTTGTACAAATGAACACATAACTCGCTACACGAACAACGAAACGGTGACGTGACACCCAAAATAAACGAACAAGTCGCCAAGCGGATTCATTTTTGTGTAACACTCGAAGCAACTAATCGCTTAGGTAAAAACTTGAGTTGGCATCGCGCGCCTTGGCTCGCGGCCAGTCTCGGCCTCGGCCTCGGCCGCGGCTGAAGAGGCCGAGGCCGTTGTGACGACGAAGAACTTTTTTACAGTACGTAGACAGTCGTGGATTCACTACAATTGTCCGCGGACAATCACGAGTAAATATAACAAGAATGAATAAATACGTAGAAATATATAATAATAATAATATCTCCAGACGAACACACCAACTATACGGTCCCACACTAAGCAATACTTGTAATATGGGTACCGTACAATGGACAGAGCGTGAACTCAGTAGATAATACTTATATAGTTTTTAGACATCCATGACTTGGATACAAACATTCGTGCTCATTCCACAAAGTTTGTCCCTACCAGGATTTGATCCCGGGACTCTTGGCACAAAAGTAGGCTCAGTACCAACTGTGCTAATCAGCTCGTCATATCATAGTAGTATGTGTAGTAGAATAGTTTTGAAATGATAAAGTACAGTCCAACTATATCATCGAATCAATAGGTACTTTGAGAACAGAGTAACTAATGATTGATTTGGTAAATGAATGTCTCATTTCTAGTTTGCCAAACACATTTCAGAAAGTTATTATTATAAATTATGTACAATAGTTATTTACATGGAAAAAAAGAAAACATTTTCATAAAATGAAATTTAGAAGGCAGACCATTCATTTTTATCCGCAATATGTTAAATCCTCAAATACATAAGTAGATTAAAATAGCCAACATGATAGCGTTTTTTTCTGAATAACTTTAGGTATTCTGTTAACGACAAAATCGGCTGAGATTGAAAGCTGTACCGTCTATGCCGTGGTAATACCGGAATGCCTAGAATTGGATCGACACTGTCTGCGTGTTGTTCAATTGCGGCGAATGTTCCACAAATTGCTTTATACCGCCGTTGCGTTACGAGTATTAGCATTATGCGCCGGTATTGCCTCGCCGTGTGCTTCTTACATGGAATTTTAATTGTTAAAACGGCCGTTAGCTTCGGAAACATTTTGGAAATATTTTAACTTACCTTTAATATTGATTAAGTCGTAAATTAATACTAGACCATATTAAGAACAAATAAGCAAAGTGCGAATCACACTCCTCAAATAAAACAATATTCTACATAATCATAAACTACAGGCTACATGCTCGTTTTGCTACGACGCAAGTCCAGTAGGCTTTAACCTCATATAATCTGCGCAAGTGACCCGCGTGCACCGCAAATTGCGCGTGCGCAGGATGGTGGGGACGGGGGAAATTATCGTCAGCACATGCGCGAGTTACTGGACCCGCGTTTATATTATTTACCTGCATAAGTGCCCAAAAAACGCGGATGTCACATGCATCGTGTAAAAACGCCTTATACGTGCGAAGGTTTCAGCATCCTTTACCAACCTAAAGAAAAAAAACATTTTTTTAAATAAACTGACAAAAGGAGTAGGTACAACTGGTAATTGTCTATCGATAGTATAACCTTATCTCGCATTTCCGCGGTCGGTGTCGCATCGGCTTTAGTTGGGTTGACGGCGCGCCGATAAAGCGCATTAGTCTAGCAGCACTGAGGCAAGAAATCAGCGCCAAGTAATCCGGGGAGACAGATACTGGAGCCATTAGTCGCGCGAGCGGGACAAACAGAGTCCACGGCTAAAAAGTTTAAATTTTAACCTTAACGCGGTAACATTGGGCAATTGCTTACTGGAAGGTTTGCAAGTTATGTTAAATATGATATTGGCGTCATAGATACGTATTATCGAGCTGGACATTTAGGCTGTTATATTGTTAGTTCAGTATTGTATGAAAAGTCGAGAAAATCATTTAATCCGCTAATTTATAAACTAAGTGATATATACGTATGTGTTTAGTGCGTTCACGTTGATTAAACGCATTAGTGAATAAGTATATCGTGGTAAGAAATCAAACAAAGGATTATCCAGTGCCGAGTACGGATGTATATCAACCCTAAGGCGTCGATATAGACAACTTTGGGAATTCCTGGTTTAAAGTATAGTAATTACTTCAGGCAGCATTTTTAGAGCCTGTAATAGGTGCGCTATGGAACCTATTTAACCCGAATGCAGTAAAAGCGGCTATTTCAAAGATATACGTCAGCTATGCCGAACTTAGCCGGCATACTCGCGCAGATTAACAGATTAAACCAAGTTTATTGAAAGGCACGCGCGCGCCGCCCGCATCCGACGATTTATTTTTTTTGCTCAAGTACAGGCAATCGGGCACACGTGCACACACGTGGCCACCCCAATAGAGTTATAAAATCTAGATAAAACGGGCATTAAAATGTATTGAATTTGTCGGATTAAATGTTATTACATTGCTTTATTTTCTACGGCGCTCCCGAAGTGTAAATGAGATAATTAGAAAGCTTGAATACTTGTAAATAAACTAACTAGTATGCTTGTTTGGTAAGCAAAAGCATTTTACTAGTATAAGTTTATTACTATGAAAACGTAGCAAAATTAATATTTTGGCTTTTATTGAAAGAACATTTAAGCGATGTCTGAATTAATGTTCCAGTGTAATTACAGTAATTATACTCCCACATTATAACCTTCTAAAACCTGCAACTTCCAAGAAATCAATCAAAAGCAAAACTTTCTAGTTATACTCGTAATAGACATGAACAAGTTTGCTCGGCGCAAGTGGGTAATTAATCTGGGAGAGGTTTAGAAAGTGATTGGTCATAAGTCGAGATGTGGTTGGTGGGGGGTCCCGGCTTCGACGCCGCTCCTCTCCTCCTCCGTTCAATTAAGCTAGAAGTGTGAAGTGAGAAGTGCGACGGTTGAGCACTAATTAATGTGCTTGATTAAACATAGTATGTTATGCGAGTACTATACCTCCCCCCCCCTCTCCCGCCTCGCCTGCGCGTCTGCACTGTCCCCTCAGACGTCTGCTTCAGGTATTATTATACTTTATCATAAAATGGCAAATAAACTTGAACTTCGTACTTAATTAATTGGATATAATTTTAATCAACGTGAAGACTCTAGCCAGCGACCCGCCGCACGGTAACACAAAAACCATGCACTAGCCGCAACTTCTAGTCACCGCAACTCCTACTTAGCTACTATATTACAGATCCTCCCTCAAAGAACAATGCCCTCGGAACCATGGACCAACTTATCATCATGTTGTATCAAAATCAACATTGATTTTTACCGACTGCACGATGCAAAGGAAGGTAATATGTTTATCAGCTTACGTATGTATGTATTTTGGTCTTGTGGCGCTCTGGAGACCAAACGTCGGGGCCGATTTTCATGATTGTCTTAATCTTGCGGTCAATCAGTATTCAAAATTGTGAAAAACAAAAAAATAAGTCAACGAACTATGTTAAGTGGGGTATCATTGAACAGGTATTTGATAATCGTTTCGTCATTCTTCATTTTGAATGACCATTCAAGATCTATAACGATTTAAAGTCGGTTAGCAACCATTAATTCTCACAAAAAAAAACAATCTCTATCTAAACATCTACTATTTCGTAAAAATCTCAAGCTCGAGACTCGCCATTTCGCCGCGCTCGACAATTATTGCCATAAATGCTGATTAAAATCTACTTTAATATTTTATGAATACGACTTCGAAAGTACCAAAGGGGTGGGGCTAATTAATTAACTTTAAAGCTCAAATACAATTCCCTGTTCGAAACCCTTTCCTTTTCCCGTTCATATGCAATTGGATATTAAAAATATATTTATTTATTTATTATAAAAAAACAATAAAAAAATATATTATTTTGATCTTGAGCGTGAGTCCAATTTGTACCTATCATGTATGGGATTTATCCTTTATAGATAGATTCAGTCCGCTTGCGTTAGCATCACAAAGTACCTATAATTAATTCTGAAAAATACTTTATAATGCCATATAAATTGATTAAATTTCTTATAAATTTGGGTGTATAAAATATTTGAATTAGCCTTTCAATAATCCGTAACAATGTGGCGCCTAACCAAAATTAATATATTAAGGAGTTCCTTATTACCATGCTAGTACAACTCAGTTGCTATAAGTACTTATGTTGTCTATTTAACAGCCAGGCAGGACTCCTTGACCAGCCTGAACCGAAACTAGTGTGTCGCAAGCCAGAGATGCCCATCATTGAAAAGCCCGCGGTTAGTTACATAACTTGCGAAATGATCTGATATTGAACAGAAAATGATTGGTGATTACTCTGTAAACATTATCTATCATTAAAATATTTTTGTTTATGAGGGCCTATATTATAATATTACAATATCAGAGGCAAAAACATACTACGCTTCAAAAGCTCGCGCCAATCACTGACTTAACATACTACTTTGTGGCTCAGTACTCTGGCTTAATTGCCATCTCACACACGTTTCCATTTTAATTAGTCAAAGGTAAAGGAGCCGTCTATTTTGCGTTTATGACATTCGATGTGCGGTGTAAGATCGAGATAGCTCGTGTAGCTAGAGGGGGAAAGAAATGCAATGTTTAGACCCGGCTTTGGGAATATTGACTTGTCCGGAAGTAATTAGATTTGTGGCTAACAGTAGTCAACTTACGTATGGATCAACCTACTTGATGATCTATTATTTTTTGAAGAGATTATTATTATTACCTCTTTACAAAACATTTCAGTGTCCATAATCACCACAATGTGTCTCTACAGCAGAAGTAGAGACAAATGGAAGGTCGGTGAAACGTTATAATGAGTGCAATTTCAATGTCGCGCGTTGCCGAGCCGGGCGGGGTGATGTGGTGGGGAAGTGGGAACCCAGGACGCCCTAAAACAATCACACGGCAATTAGCACGTATACGAACAACTATTGCGAGCACGTGCTGCCCCGTGCGCATATTATGTATGCATTAGTGAGTGAAAACAACTGCAACTGAAATAATTAGGAAACCCTATAATGTAACATTTCTAAATAGGGTATAAATATAAACTATTCATTCCGTAACATTGTGCAGTGGTATGTAAATTATAAACAATCTTCAAAATGGACTCATTACTGAAGTTGTTCTGCTGTACATTGTGATTAAGGCTATAATTAGTTCTCACGATAAACATTTTAGGAAACACTGAGATAATCAAACAGCTGCCAATCCTGCTACCAAACATTTATATTTAGAAGACATTTCAACCGACTTCAAAAAGGATAGGTTATCAATTCGTCGACTATATATCATTTTTGGATCCACATTTCGCGAAAAATTGTTATTCTATTTATTTTGATGGCTCATAATAGTTGTGAGTGAGAGATAGTACATTATCATGATGCCTCGCCTGAGACGCGACGCGATTATCTTGGAATTATTTACCCTTCAGTCGCTATAATGCTGATTTGTTCGTTATCAGATTTTATACAACTACTGGTAAATTTGAGGGCACATTGAGATTCATGCTGATATCATCATAAATCCGTGTAGCAGCCGCGCGCCGCCCACGTCTAGTCTTGTCTTGCGTTACACGATTACTTTGTTTTTAATCGCATTACACGGCTACCACATCCCCAAGCCTATTTCGAGGGTACAAGTTTGAAACCTTAATTGTACAGTACATAGTTCTCTTGTACTAAGCATTGTGGGCACTAGGATTTAACAATACCCAAGAGACTAAGAAGGCTATTTGAAAATATACTAATATCGTAGGACGAGCAGATGTTCTATTATCCTTTAAGTAAATTTTACTCTGGGTAAATGTGTGTGTAATAGCAGAGCGTTAACGGAGTAATTCATTTTAAACAAATCCAAACTCATCAACCCATTAAAATACCAGTCAAGGATGCACACAAAGAAATCAAGTTGATTAACCATTGAGTTTACCATAAAATATGTTTTACAAACACTCTCGACGTGCTCTTCTATCTTTAAAAACTACTTACCATTACAACTTCGAAGGAACAAATGGTAATAGATATCTATAATGGAAACGGTCTGCTTTTATAGCGAGGGACATTCGGAACATCTGGTAGAGCGACATTTACTGCGGAGCGAGTAAACTGAGTTCGCGTTGATGGGCGGTGTTGGTGAGTTGGCGCATTGAACTGAATGACGTTGTGATACAGAAGCTGGGATACAGAAGCAGCGCGTCGGTGGGCTATGCACATAGTAGTATTTGCTCTTCAACTATGATAATGCGCTCTTCATACAGAACTTCTGTAATGTATCAATGAACGCATAGCCGTGCTGGCTCGCTGTCAGCAATTCCATGCGTAGTTTTATGATACCATTAAAGCAAAGCCTAGCAGATAGAAGCCTAGCGACTCATTAATTACTAACATACATGATAATATATTCTATTGTATTTCTTTCTATGCGTACATCTGACGACATTATTCATGGATTTAGCGGCAACCGAGACAGTCTCCAGCAAAAACCGTTCCCAAATCGTCTTGCTTCTATTAATAGCTGCCTAGCGTAGCCATGGCAACCGCGCACCTGCCTCGAAACATCTAATGAATATCGACACTGTTTTAAGTGGAGGAACTAATAAGATCCCGGGGTCAGGACCTAATCCCAGTATAGGAGCCGGGATGGCCGGGACGGCGGGTGGGGGAAGGGAGCTGGTACCTACTCCACTTAATAAATTATTGAAACATAATAAAGAGTTAATTGAGTCGTGTTCCTTCTATTCAATATTTTACATATCTACATCACATTGAATGTGTGTAAAGTCTATAATCAAGGTTTGTTTCCAATTGTTCCAAATACAGGAAATTGCGTTCATGCTGATTTCCCATCCAACACTTTACAATTGAAAACTGACCCTGTGCCAAAACACTCCCAAAGTTATTTATTCTCTGGCAACGTTCAAATGTAAACTTTCCGTAATATATGTAGCTCTGTGTTACAAGATTCTGTATTACTCCTAGTCAACAGTTTCACTCTCGTACGGGTAAGTAATTACGACATTTACTAGCGATCAAACATCAAATCAACAGATATTGAATTGAGTTGAATAACAACAATAACTAAACATCTGAACAAGCCCTTTTAAAACTCTGGCAACTGTCCTTATTTTTTATTCATTCAGGGATGTACCTACAAAACATTCATTGCCATTTTAATGAAGTCGTTTAAAAAGAAGGGTTGTTCAGTCGAGCCGGAGATAAAAAAGCAGTTAGTGTAATGGCAAGGAGCCGCTGGTAATCACCGCGCGAGCCGCCCCCGACCACCATTATGCAGATTCATTGAATTGGCTAAGGATGGACGGACGTATGTAGTACATCAGATCATATAACATTGATTCATCATTTGGATATTTTTAAATTCTCAATTAAGTATTTTTTTGTATGCCATTTTAACAGAACCCACAGATCTTAAAAACTTGCTGATTAATTTTTATATTTTATTTTTATTTTGATGCCTTCAGTTTCCAATCCTCTATCCTACAAAGGTTGAAAAAAAGTTATATCACTATTGCGCTCGTCGTTTTGAGCTGTAGACTAACTCCTAACCCTACAAAATAATAGTTTAAAAATAATCTTTACTAGAAAGTTTAAAAAGTATACTATTCATCATAAAATATTCAATAATATAGTGTCTTCAATAACAAATAGCTGTACCGGTGCGACTCAGTGCAATGCGCCGCAAAACACATCGTGTAAAATAGCACGATAATTGTTTCCGCAACCAAACAACTGAGCAGCCTAACGCCGGCTAGCTAAACACTCACATTTGACTTTAAATACTATACATACAGATAACATGGTTGAAAATAGTGTGCTGCATAATTATGTTAGTAGACTACCCGCATTTGCATAGGTGCGGTGCATTCATAACGGCATGAGCCGCGCGAGCGGCATGTCACCGACTAAGTGGTTAAACTATTATATCTGTATGGTGTATTTTTGCAGTGGTAATTAGGAAGTCGATAATTAACCAAAAAGCTGGTATATCTCTAAGCATCAAACCTCGCGAATTACTTTACTCAGTTTCCATGCACTAACACGGAGTGTCTTGGCCAGCTGGCGGAGTTGTAATTTATTAGCTCTCCAATGTAAATCGACTTGTTTGGATTGCTAATCTGATCAATCTGACGGCAGCGGAGGATATGCTTCCCTCCCAAGTGATAGGTCTGAGAACATTTGTGGGCGTGGCTACACTAGCCCCCTATACTTAGGGTTCAACGCTCAATCGTACATCACAAATTGCCTCTATTATTATATTTTCATACAATGATATTCCCAAATTGTGACCAACTTAGCTCGAATCTAAAGTATCTATATCTAACTAAAGATATATCAATCAAATTACGTATAAAATCTTCTCAATTTTGAACAATAGGGCCCTGAACGAGATCTCGAACAATGAAGTCGGAAGTCACTCTCCCAGAATTTATAAGAAAAAAAACTGTTATTGGATCCTGGTAATGTTAAATGCCAAAACTGAATAAGTGTACGTGTAAGTTATATGAACATCCCAAGATTGCCGTTCAACAGGCCCTTAGTTTCGTAGTACAACTGTCGACCAGCTAATACATTAGTATCCACTCCCGATGTGTTATCGATAGATAGTGATGTCGTCTGAGGCGGGGACGGGTTCGCGCACATCAAATGAACTACAACGCGCGATGATCTTATTTCTGAATTAGTCCTCTCCAGCCGCAGGACGCAACAGCTTAATAGCACACACACTTACACATGCGGATTTATACACCCCTATTGTAACTGATTCAAGGTTCAATTTGTTGATTTTCAATGGTAAAGTAAACTTGTCAGGATTATCTTGAGAGGGACGTCATCTCAGAAGTTAGTTTAATTAAAGTTGCCACTGAGAGCCGGTCGCCACTTAAAGTCTACGATTCCTAGTTTAGGATTGCAGTTCGGTAACTATTTGCATTTTGTCCCAGCGCCGTTTATAGTGGGGCTCGATTATTTTCGCTTGAAATATCGTTGTATAACCCAATTCCGTCTTAGCCAAGACGAAAGGTTTATTGGATCTGGATAGTTGAACTCCGTACATTTCGGGTCATGTCCGGGTAATTGATATCCTTCACTTGAATACCTTTTTACTTGCCTCGGAGAAGATAACTGCTACTTGCGACTTCTTGGCTGCGACCACTTTCAAAACACAACAGTCATTCCAATCTTCGCCGCTGATTAACTGCCGGTGTGCACAAATAACGGTATACTATCAGCTTCATGGTCTAGAAACTTTAAGTCAAATAGTAGGTATTTATTCCGTTTCAGTGGCTAAAATTAGTGGTCACGGAAATTATGGAACGCAGATTTTAATTTTACTATGAAACGGTTTTGTATTCAACAAAGTGCTCTACAAAATAAAATTATTATAGTGTTCCTTCACATGGAAAATATTTTAATAAGTTACTTTAGATAAAAAAAACAATAATTTAACCATCACAAAAAGAGAGAAAGAGAAAAGAAAACTATAAAGAGAGAACGGTAGTGTAATCTTTGGTCATTGTTTTGACGTATTCAAGACAATTACTCTGCATATACCATAAACACTATGTAAAGTAGACAGTTTATTTCGTCGAGTAGTTGTGAAAACCATGCTTTCATCACCCTACATTAGATAATAGAAAAACCCTAATTAATCTCGAAAATGTACCGAGTTCGCGCGGAATTCATATCTCTGTTCCTGCCACTAGTAAGTCACGATTATTACCGGTCCTCACGTTACATAAGTACCTGCTTAACTACTCTCTAACGTGACGTTGTTTTAAACCTGGCATAAAGTTGCGTATACTACTGCTCGGCTTACGTGCACGACACACTCCTGCGGTGATAGCTGTTCCTTACCTTGGGACGTTTCTCGAGAACACTTAAACTAAGGTTTAGGGCCGCGTTAATAGACTGTGATACCGCAAACTAAGTGGTCGAAAGAGCAAGTATACAACTGTGTTGACATTTAACTTCACGTACCATCTTGTGGAAACAGCCAATGGCGGTAACATCGTGTATTACAACCCTCGCGATATTACACACAAATGTCTATTCTCTCTCTTGAAAAACACTAAAACTTGTCACTTCGTAGTGCTATCGTTGATTGATGTTGATGATGTGAATTGATGTTTATTCCGCCATCACCCGGTACTCCGATAAGTCACAGCGTGGGACGACCGCCTCCCCTTCCACGTGCACGTCACGTAGTCCCGCGCTCTTCCGCTAGATGTCGCCGCGTCATCAGCCGCGCTGCTCGACACTTAAATTCGTATCATACGATATAGCAGCCCGCTAATGTCGCGCGCGTCCGATTTACATAGTGCGAGTATAATGGCGCGACATTAGGACACGTCGACGACGCGACGCGCGGCAACATGCTGGCGCCGAATTAGAAGCGCCTGACACATACTCACGATAGGTGAAGGATTTAATTGATTGATATCATTTATTATTACTGATGGCTGTATGTAGTTTGGTATATGTAAAAGTATTTCCATGTTTTATTCTTCAAACCACCTCACAGATAGTGTGAGTAATTTAAATTGATTTGGTAACTATACTGTGTAGCAAAGCAGCAATTATAAATTAACAACAGTAAACCAGCCGCGCGTCCTGCATTATAAGTGTTTGAGCCAGAAATGAGTTTGCCAAATTCGTTTTAGTGCCTCGTTTGTGGGGAAGCATCAATAAAGTAGTGATAACATGTACCTAAATCGAAAACCATTATGCTTGTGCTAACATAATAAAATATTTTTGCTAAAAACCCAGATGTAATACCGAGAGCTATCCAATTGTTACTTGAGCGATTAGTACCCGTACTAGTTGATACTAGTACGTAGTCTTCTTCAGGCGGGACAATACATTGCATGTGTAATAAGTACTCTGCCTGCATGCGATATAAATAACGCACAGTTTGTCCAACACCATATGACGTGTACGCAGTTGCCAGTGAATGTGTGTGCGTGTCATTAGTACATCGCGCGATGCGCTGCGCTCAATTAGAGCGCATCGACAAGCTCGCACTGACCATTTCCACCCGTCGCTCCGGTAATCCGCCCCGGCCGTGTAAATACCTGCACATTTTAACGTGACAGTGTAAAATCGCAGTATCATTAACCTGCCTATTTGTTCAATAAAACTCTCTGTTAGTACAGAATAATTACATATACGTGCAAAAAAATTACTAACGAAAGGATTCAAAAGATAGTCTTTACATAGTCAGTAGCAGTTTTCTTAGAGACAAGCTCGGATTATTTTCTCTAATAGCAAAACCTTTTTGGGTTTTAAGTATAGATAGCGTATGAGCGCGGAGATCTTGGGGTCTGATGAAATGGTGTGGCGTGGCTCCATTAGCTAGACCAGATCTAAGCCGCTCCATCATTCTGTCTAGGTAGCTACTTTTGAAATTTTCTGCCGGCGGGGTTAGTGCACTTTAGGTGGAAAAAATACGTTATAAACATTGGATCAGTTAGTTTTCAAAGTGTAAACGATAAATATTATCAACTGGAAAGAAGTACCCATTGTTTCGTTGAATAATTTAGTTTTATTAGAAAATAAGAAATGAGAAAATGCTAATAAACGAATCATGAAAATGTTTACAAAAATATACCACTTATTTACTCCCGTGTTAAACCGAATACGGATTATAGTATAATAAATAACGTTCTAAGGAAGAGGCCTATGACCCAGCGGTAGAACATAATAAAAAAATATTATAAAAAACCTAACCCAACGGTAGCGTGTGCCCAAATGGATCTACCTGAATGAAGCAATGGAGAATCATTGCCCCATTCCCAGATGGGTACTATCAGCCGCAATTTCCGTGCAGCTAATTGACTAATCCTATGATCGCGGTGATATTACGAGGCAGCTTATTAAGATTAACCTATTTCACTTATGGAATGGCCACCAGGGTAAATATTCTCAAAGACTTCCTTATTAACGAGATATTGGAAATGGCTTACCAGTCTTTTAGTTACAAGACGTTTTCGGAGAGACCTACTTCGGATTTCTGCTTATTCCATGAAGTTTCAGTTGTGTTGAATACCAAGGTGATAATTTTAATAATGCGTTCATTAAGTTGAACTAAATTAACGTTATCATTGGTTCATCGTTATAACGAAAGAGAGACGATTTACCTCCTTTTATTATATTAATTTATTGGAGGACAAAGCGTTATTAACCTTGGTCGGCAATCGTCGGGCGTCTTCGGAATTGGTGTTCCAAGGCGAAGCTCGTCGTAAATTAGTGAGATCCGATGCGATGGGAACAATCAGAATAATTTGCATCACAAAAGTGCGGCTCGCACGCCGAGCTGCGGCAAGGCGCGGAGGCGCCAGCGCTCGGGGATTTTTCTTATTTTCTGCGCACTTTTGAAATCTCACCTTGATCCGGGGATGGTCTCGCAAATTAGGCAATAGGATATTCTATGCATACGAATTACCGCTACCGATGCTCGAAACAGTGCGAATACATTAATGGACTTTAATAGCTATTTTTATTAGATATAGTAGTTCTTAAAGTGTAATCCTCTATAATTGCCCTACCCCTGCCCTGCCCCTGCACCAGCGCAAACCTGTGCCTTGGCCGGGAGCACGTGACGTAGCAAGCACCGCCCATTACCCTAGCACTCATAAGCTACATTCACAAGCAAATTGATGTTGGTTTGATCCACAGATATATTAGAGGAGATATGTTATGAAAGCGGTGGGCTTGCGCTCACCTTTAGCCAAAATTAGGCTAACATAGAGTTTTCGCCGTCAGTCGACTGCAACTGCACGTCGGTATCGGAGCTCTAACTTTTTTTTTAAATGCCGTGTTATTCCGTGGTTGTGTGCAAAAATACTAGCAGCAAAGTGAACTACGCGAAATATGGAATCTCATTTCACCAGCCAGTATTAAGTATTTTATTTATTCGTCTTTAAAATCATTAAAAAACAACAAATCAAAAAATATTTAATGCCTTTATTATGTTATCTTAGTTTTCATGTAGCACAACGACTTTTTTATTTTTGTACAAAATACATGGCTTTTTAAGTACCACCTAAGTTCGCTACTGAGTGAATGTACGAGGCAATGGATAGATCGTCTAACGATTCTTTGAATAAACTGGTGCGTCGCGTGGTACGGCCGCTGTATGCGGCGACGACGCAGCACGCACCGAATTATTGGCACGCGTGTGTGTGTGAGACTTCGTATTGGTTGGTTTTATGTAATTGCATGTGTTTTGTGGCGAGTGGTGGGCACCAAAACGGAGACAGCGAGTTCCCATACATTTTGAACCTCACGGCATATCTCTCGTGATCTGTGGTTTGATCTCGCACTCGATGTACTTCACACCAACAATACTTCTGTTTAAATGAAAAAACACACCATTTAGAATTCCGAGAAAATTACAGATAAGAAATAAATTAAGTGAAACTGTGATCTCTAAACACTTGAATATTTTTAAAAGAGCATTGCGCCGCTTTTCTTAAATCTGCCACCGTTTCAGTATCTTTATGGTGCAGAAAATATATCATACGAAGCTTTGTTGGCTAAAAGACCTCGTAACATTTTAGTCAAGAAACAATAGGTTCAATTTGCAATAGATTGTTTCAGAAATTATTACTAAGCTATTTTTGAAATAGGACCCCATTAATGAAAATGGCACTGATTAGCATCGGCAGAGTTGCGTAGAGTCGTAGCACTTGCCCCTGTAGCCGCGTAGCTCATCGTAGAGATGTCATTAGGAGCTAAGGCACGTAGCGCGCAAGATTCACCACCTGGCTGCTACACAACTATATATATTCTATAAGTACGGTGTGTACTCAGTACTGCGAACTTACAGAACTTGTAGAATCATTGGCTTTACGAACTTGTGAATTGGGGGTGCTTCGCCGCGCCGTTTCCTTATATCTAATTTTTTTTAGATCGTTCTTAACTGCCTGTGTAAAGTACATACCAACTACATTTTTTTTGTTATACAATATATCAGTGACTTTATAGGTATCTACTGCACTCTCTCGTGGGTGAGTTGATTTCCTATTCGAGTTTCCGTATATAGGAACCATTTTCATACCGAATAGTTACGTTAAGACATAGCGCTCGCGCCAATAAAAGCCACAGTGCACCGCTGCGGCATGTATGTGATGCGGGTGCAACGCGGGTGCGGCTCGAGTGCGGTGCGGGTGCGGTGCGGGTGCGGCGCGGCGTCGGCAGCGCGGGCAGCGGCACGCGGCGGCGGCGGCGGCGCTTATAAATCACGCCACTTTATCGTCTTATATTTTTATGATATTTCGCCACAAACAAAGCCACTTCGCATTTGTCTCTTGCGCGTATCTTTGCTCTGTTATTTTTCGCAAACAATGGCCGCGTGAAATCAAATGATAATTTAAAATTTGAGTGAGACGGGGCGGTCCTAAATAAATTGTTTAAGATACAACATGAAGTCGTTCTCTTTGAGTTATGGCGGTCGGCGGCTTTGTGCGACTAAGTGTACACCCACACCGCACCGCACCCCGCCCCGCCCCGCCCCGCCGGGCCCCGCACCGAGGGTAGGTACACACAATGGAATAACTTTATTCGGGACATTCTACTAAAACTTAATGAGATTTCCTTGTATTGTGCGATGTTTGCAATGATTCCAGTAATTTGAGTTTACACCTAATTTTTGTGTTCAGCACATTTACGTCACATTGTTGTATCGTTGTTTCACAAGTGTTAATTTCCAGCAAAAAACCATGGTAGCAAATAATAGCCACAATAATATCCTGTTTTATACATTTTCAACTCGGGAAATGAGAGGGTTCCCGTGGGATGCTATACTTTTTCCCATAGTAACTAAAAGACTATCTCAACCTAAAATTGCTGGCAGAATTTTATGTATTTGTTGGATGTTGATGGGTCTAACCTGTGGGTCTAACCAAAAAGGTTTGTATGGGATGTACTTGGTCTAAATTAGATACCCAGGCCAGAGTCTAATAATGTATATGTTTTGTTTTCTAAAATAACTATACAATTATATCAAGGGCCTAAGTTATGTCACTTGGCAAGTTTAGTCGTATGGCGACTAATAACTAGTGTTCGCAGCTATACATAATGGGGCAGCATTTTTCCACCAGCCGTCCCATAAGAGCCAATGAGCCGTGTAAATTGAGGAAGTAACTCACAATGCGGGCAGATAATATAAATCAACGGTCACCGAAACTCCCGGATTAATATTAATTTATTGGGGAAATTTTCAATCTTCACTTGTATAAACTGGGAGCCTCATTATTCGGTGGGGAAATAAATTATTCCAATCGCTGATGTGAGTTCAAAATTAGGTATAAACACACGGCTGCCTGCCTACAATTTACAATTTTACACTAGATATAAGTAGCTTTAAGTATTTACACAAACTTAGGTCATAAATTATACACTCGTCAAACATAGTATTATCGACCCCCCCCCCCTCTGTTTGGCCTATATGATATCGTTCTCAAACAGAACGAGGCCAAACAAAACCTCCAAGTACAACTGGAGAGGGAAAGTCTCCAGCGAGAACGAGACTTGCGAAAAGTGGGGGAGGAGCACGCCAAGGAAATGGCAAGCCTGACGGACGCCATCAGGAAGACGGACGTCAGCGCGCCGGTAGGGGAGGTCCTGGCGGAGGTCAAGGCGCTCAGAGGCATGGTTGCCTTCGATGTCATCGACAAGTGGACGACCATGCCGACCATGCCGACCACCTCGCCGCAAGGAAGTGGAGTGACCGAAAGCGACATTAACCGGCTCGTCAGCGAAGTTCGGGAACTGCGTCAGGTCTCGGAGGAGACCGGCAAGCGAATTGCAGCCCTCAAAGAGGAAGCGCCTTCGTATGCCGGGACTCTTCTGAGACCTGACCGCAGCCAACCCCGGCCGGTGTCGCAGCCGAGTCACTCCATCATCGTGTCCTCCAGTGAGGAGATGGATACAAGCGACGAGGTGCTCGGCAAGGTCCGAGTCGCACTAGACGCCAAAACCAGCGGGTTTAAAGTTCATCACGTGCGGAAGGTCAAAGACCAGAGGGTGGTCCTGAGCTGCTCCAGCAAGGACGAGCTGACCAGAATGGCAGCGAAGCTCAGGACCAGCCGACACCTTCAAGTCGAGGAGGCACGCAATAAAAACCCGCTGGTCATCATCAAGGACCTCCAGACTTACAATACCGACGAGGACATTTTGGCGTCGTTAAAGACCCAAAATGCAGATCGGCTGAGGGACTTCACGGACGCCGACTTCAGCTCCATTCTGGTCAGATACCGGAGGAAGGCGCGGAACCCTTCGGAGAACCACGTCGTCCTCCAGGTGTCTCCCAGAGTGTGGCTGGAGTTGACGACTGCGGGGTACATCTACATAGACCTCCAGCGGGTGGCGGTCGAAGACCAATCCCCATTGGTGCAGTGTACCCGATGCCTCGGCTACGGGCACGGCCGCAAACTCTGCAAGGATCCTGTGGATCTTTGCGGCTTTTGCGGCGGCCCTCATCCGCGCACAGACTGCCCGCGATTTCTCGCAGGCGACAGTCCAACGTGCCAGAACTGTAGCCAGGCCAAGCATCAGGACACCGGGCACACTGCACTCGATGTTAGTTGCCCCATCCGCCAAAAGTGGGATGCAATCGCGAGGTCGAGTGTCGCATATTGCTGAGGACGACGGAACAGACAGAGAAGCGAAAAGGCACGAACAAACCCTAACCCTGTTAATCAGCGCATCAGTTGGACATAACAAACACCACAAAACTACAACACGGAAAAACACAACCACACTAAGAAAGACAAAACACAACACAACAAAGACAAAACAAGATCTAGGTAAACATCACAAAAACATGGAATTCGGGTATGACCTGGTATCTACAACAAATATTCATTTGCCGACAGCATTTATAAAAATGGTGATCTGGGAAGAAACCAGGTCCTACCCGATTAACATGCTGCACAAAATTAAAACACAAACAACTACGAACAGAACGGAAATAGCAAATGACAACACTAAGCGTTGCCATGCCCTATTAAATAACATATCAAACTGAAAACAGAAAAATAAACTCACTACAACTTACAACAAACAAAAATAACACAGTTAACAGCTACAACAATAATAATAACATAATAATAACGCTAAAAAATTCAAACAATAACAACACATAATAAATACAATATCAAATATTAAAAACTAACAATAACAATAATAATTTAAACTATAAACAAACTAAAACACGAATCAAATAACAATAAAACTTCAAAAACAACTAAAATACAAAATAATACAAACCAACACAACAAAATTATAAACGGAAATATTCTAAGAATATACGTAATAAATACAACAACAAATATTAAAAAACTAACAATAACAATAATAAATTAAACTATAAACAAACTAAAACACGAATCAAATAACAAATAAAACTTCAAAAACAACCAAATACAAAAATAATACAAACCAACACAACAAAATTGTAAATGGAAATATTCTAAGAATATACAAATTAATAAAACAAATACTAAATACTTATAAACAAATCAATAAAACGTCACCAACAAACTAATAACAACAAACTTAACCGTCAGTCCAAGCGCAACAGAGGAAAGGGTAAATGAAACATATACAACTGATTATATTCACAAATAAAAACAAATAAAAACAATGCCACAAAAATAATACAAACATAACAAAATATAAAAATACAAACAGAACAATGCATAAAAATAACGCCAAACAAAAATTAATTAAACTGCTTAAACAAAATTAACTTAGTAAAAAAGTAAATTTTCAAAATTAACTTTAAGATTAACAAACATGCAGCAAATCACATCCCAAAAAGGGCTCTGACCTCTGTCAGAGGAGAAGTGGCAGACCATGTCCCAGGACATGGTCAAAACCAAAAAAAAAAAAACAGTATTCCTGTAAACCGCAAAGTATGAACTCCCCGCTCTACCTGCAAAGGTTTGTTTCGATAAAGGTAGAACTAACTAGCGTGAATTCCAAGGACTTAGAAATAACAAGCAGGACGTGGCTCATTATTGGTATAAATCCTTGCAGCATTGCCAGTTGTAAAAAATAAAATAGTTATATTTGCATGGATATTGTAAGAAACATCACATCCAGTTGTTGGGATACATCAGCGTACCTAGTCGGAGCGAGCGCAGCGGTCGTCGCGCGTCTCCGCCATTGTTCGGCGTTTAGCTTCGATAGCGACGTATTAACATGAGCACCGGCCGCGGGGACTAATATGGTGTGCTAGGTACGACGTACACCGGGCATTAAATGCTATTTTACATGCATTATTTACAGGCTGCAAATATTTTACATAGATACAAGTACCAAGTATACATTTTCAGTATAAATTACATTCAAACTGGACACGTGATGACAATAATAAAACCTCTACCATAGACTTTTAGTCATTGGTCTCCATCAGATATCTATTTGAAACATTTGAATTGGCAACAATTTCTTACGCAATAAATGGGTCATTTATATCTTTTGTAATGGGTATTCCGCCATATGACGCGTATGGCGATTCGTCAACATTCTCCTACGAACATTATTACCATATCAGCATGCACGAATGAAATGTATAATAACAAATTTATACACTATAAAATAATAAGAATAATGGAAACCGCCACCCAGAACGAAGAACAGTGGCAAACGAATGCTACTCGCGACGTATCTTAGCGTTGCCTGAATAATATAAAAATGCTTCGTAGAATTCTGATGCCATTCAAAGCGAAAGCGGCTTTTCCCAACGGTATGCTGGTGGATAATTAGGTATCTGGTTGCGGTTATACTGTTATAAGGCAATCTATCGTGTTATCTTGTTTGCTTGTGTGATGTCGCATTAAGTTTTTTTTTTTAATTTACCTTTGTGTCCTCGATGATTCTAATGAGATCGAGAACCATGCACAATAATATCTAGTTCCATGGGCACCGAACCTATTTACGAACACAATTCATCGCGGTTTTTAACCATCCTGTCAAGGATCCAGATTAAACGCAAACAAACTTCTATTAACACGAAATGTAAGAGAGTTTATCGGTCTGAAGTTCTACTCCTCGTTCAAGCTAGTTTTGGTCATAGATGTAGCATGGCTTGTGGAGGAGGGGAAGCCGAACAGAGCGACAGGTGAGAGCAATAAATACTGAACGCAATATAACTTGGACATTGCAGTGGGGTGTGGCTCCACTGCTGACCGCGTTATATAATTTATCAACATGATCATAGTTCTTATGCTTTCATTCAAATCTCCCACAGGATATGCGTTGTAACAGTGTTATGCTTTCGAGATTAGGGATGGATAGAGATTAGGGTAGTTTCATACAGTTTTAAGTTAACTTCTTATGTTGGGCCACTAAAAGTCGTGCCACGCGTGATAATCAGAAGTAACCAGTCCTGATATTCAAATCATACGCTTCACAACAAATGTTATGAATGTATCTCGTATCGTGGTGTATAACGGGAACGCCACCAGTAATTCGGTGTCCGAACTGAGTTTCCGCGTAAATCAGTGGCGAGAGACGGCGAAAAGCGACCGCGGCGCGCGCCCCCGGATCCATTGTTGTCTCAGGATTTGTGTTCTTCTGGCACACACGTCAAGGCTAGAAAGTGGCCTCTGTTTCTAACAGCGCCCCAGCTTGTTTACAGCCTGTGGAACTTATACGTACTCACGTCAACCGAGTGTAAATTGCATCTAAAGGCCGCACTCAGCGCGCTCCAGTACAGGACATTGGCGCAGATACACTCGACATTACAAAGATTTTGTAAATCGGAAGAGTTTCGTACTTGTTGGTGGGAGGAATGACTGGAGAAAACAAACAAACCCATGACTATTTTCATGTAGCCAAACAAGCCGAGTTAGGAATGCGATTATATCGCAACGCTATAGTGTGCGCTATACAAACTTGCTAAACAGACAGTGTTCGACGGTCGACATGAACATACATATCTACACCATAATTGATGTAACCGTGAGAACTATAGTTTATCAAAAAAATGCACCCCTCGCTCTGATGTGATTTGCCTATCTTCAAGAGTAAAGAGTTAAATGATGTTTTTGGAGTACAGCAGCAGATAATATGGCATAAGAATCCTGCTACTGATCCCGTGCATACTTTCTGCAGGAAATGACTTTTACTCCAGCTTGGGGCTACGTGTTATCAATAAGACGCTGCAGACGGAAGGGAATCCTCCGCGCAAAGGGTGAGGGGAGGGGGCGAGGAGCGCGGGGCGGTGCGGAGACGAAGTGTCGGTTCATTTCCGGAGCGCTTCCGTGACACTGCCGCGATCGCATTTAGGTCACGGGAACATGAAGTGGATTATAAAGAAGATACTGAATGTCACCGCTGAAGCAATACGTTTGATTATAACTCTCAAATTGTCAAGATGTCGTTTTCAAATCAAATTAGCATCAAAGCAAGACGCAGGTGTCGCGGCACTGCGGTGTCACTGCGGCGCAATATCGCGTCGCAACTGTTCACACAAGATAATATATTGCAAGAGCTCCGCGCTCCCGTCGCTGCATGTACAGCGGTTATTGCGAACGCATCTGCCGTGGCACGTCATGTGTTAACACGTGCTGTTCGATCGTGAAGAGAATAAGTTCGTGTTGAGGCATTTAACAAAGATAATTTTGCTTCCAGAAATCACCTTATCCTTTTCCAGAATAAAAACTGCCAGATATATCGAATAAGTCCCCTATTTTATATTATTCAGCCACCACACACGGCGGTATAGCAAAAATGTGAATATTTGGCGCATGTAATGTTCGTTGTTTGCAATGCAACGTACAGTTCAGCTGTTGTGTTTGTATTTGTTGAGTTGGAATATGGGAACAAAAATGCACAAGTCAACATTGAAAATTGTTTGTGCACACGGCACGGTCGTGCCAGCAATGCTGCAACAGCCAATGTCGATGGCAACTATAGCCGCGATTGACAGTTGAATGTGCCACGTCTTTTCCATACAATGCAATTTATAAATGTATCTAATGACTGCTTCTCTTTCGGTTGATGAAGAGGGTTATGGCGATATCTCACCATATTGCACTGCGACAAAGATGTAACATCACTTTTGCCAAGGCCTCTGCTGGATGTTGCTCTACATTGCCTCTTCGCTAAGAAAATTAGTTTTACAGTTTTAACTGAACATGTCATTAAACATAAAAGTGGTCATATCTGTTTATCCATCCTAATTTAAAAAAATAATGTAATCAAGTTCACAGCTTAGTCGAATGTATTCCATGTTACTTGCCCGTATGTAATTTTCTATAGAGTTTAATCGGAAAGCATCGTATCGAACCCTTTTTAAACGGAAAACCAACACCGATTTCTATTACCAGCCTTAAAGACAAATTGTTCCTTTACACAAGTTAGAAAAGGTGGTAAGAAGTGTAGCCGCGGGGTCTCTCACTTGTTAACTACAGCACTGCAACTTAGTTAACCGCCCCGCACCCTGTCGGAGTCGAGTCAGCACTTCCACAACTCAATCCTGCATCGGATGGATAATAGCTGGACCTTTTGCTACATAGTAGTGTATCAATAATAAACATCCTGAATGTGATCCTACTGCAGGTAGACTAGAAGACTCGCAAGTATCGCAAGTATCTGTGAAAATATTGTTGAAACCAATTTCTAGCTCTCTAGATCTTCTAGGCTTGAGCTTCGTATAGGTGACTAAAATAAAGGCGCATAGCATCTACCACATGTGAAGAGCTGACATGTAAATAATGTGCAGAACGAGTGCCGCCGCCGACTACGGGCACACCAGCATATCTGCCCGATTAAAGCCGTAGCCCGGAGCCTCACTGCAGGCAGTGCTTGGATTATCCTTCACTTGATGCTCTTCGTAACATTATTACATTCTTACATTTTTATAAATACTTACGATTTATAGTATCGTTAGGTACGCTAAAACGATTTGAAAAAAATCTTATATAAAGCTTATTTCGCAAGGTTATCTCTTGTCCAGAATAAGAAAAGTTCGATGGTTTCAAGAGAGTAAATGGATGATAAACCTTTAGCGCCACGGAGGAAGGACCCGGCAGCGTCGCCTTGTTACTACGCAGCTTGTTACTACGCAGCATGTTACTACGCAGCTTGTTACTACGCAGCTTGTTAGTATGCAGCGCGCCACATCGCACCGCGTCGAGCCGCGCCATGTCGCAACAAAGCCTCGGTATTCCCAGAACATCGCGCAAATGTATTGTCCAACAATAAGTCAACATTGCACTTTTAAACTGCCGAGTTGTGTAGCGTGGCGTGGCTATTTGAATATGGAGAACATACATGTTACACTGGAGAATCTGCTCCACCGACATGGTTAAACATAGACGACATTCATAGTTTTCATTTAATATATTTTGTCAAGGAATTGATACATGTTATAGGGCAAAGTATTAAGCCTGATAACCAAGTCGCGATCAACAATAAAGCACAAATAACCCAATCGATTTGAGTAGTACACGCGAATTGGCGTGTACTTGCACTACACATATCAGCTTGGTTTTTTGTGCTTCAATTTGTTGTTTGCGACTCTCCGTTTTTATTATTTCTTCCTCTGAGACTTTACCGTAGTAGGTAGGAGAACAATTGGTTGCAGTTTTTAGTTGGTATTTTCGTAAATTGCTTCATATTGATCTTTTGTGAAATTAAATTACCCCATGTTCTTAGTTCCGTCAGGACGTTAATGACGAGCAGTTATGGGCAAATAGCGCGGCGACCTTCCGTCATACTCACAATTTAAACATCAGTGTCCCATACACTCGGATTAACCGAAATACCTGCGGATAACCCGACACTGGGCTGATAACAGAGATTGAGTGCTGCGACACATTTTGCAATACGATTACTACGCTCTGCAGGCTGCACACGGACAAAGCAAGTTTTGTTTCTATTCATGGCCGTGTTATGACTAGCTCGGACATATTTTAATCCGAGCAATGGATTCACGTGGAGTTGCAATAATAGTCAAGCTAAATCGGAAAAAAAATATGCAATAAAATCTATTACATCGGAATAGGTACGTTAAATATGGAATAAATCAATTTCAGGAAGTTTAAAAACATTCTGATACCTCAGGGCTCAAAATTTGGCGGCAATGACTTCGTAATGCACTCTTACCTTCCTCTATTGACTGTACAACATCTACGATTTTCAAATTATACATAAGCAGGTATATAATGCAAAATGTGCCATCAATCCTATAATATCATGTAGTCCACACACAGATGATTAAATTAACACCATTTATGCAGTACATAATAATGTAAAAATACTATTATAACACATTTTTTCAACTGACATATTATTTGTGACAAAAGGAAACGGAAAAACCACAAATCCAATTATCGAGTGGCTGCTATGTTCAAATCACCAGAACTTCAAACTATAATAACTTATCGGTAATAATGTTGCGCGATGACCGAGCGCCGCGATGTGAGCTGCCGATATTGCGACTTATCAAACCGCATCATGCAATTTTGTAAGTTATCACGTTAAATTCACTGTTCAATATTTTTGTAAAAATACCTAATACGCTTAGGGGATATTATTTTCATTGGGACATAGTTACCCGCGGGATAGCCAAAAACTGAATCTCAAAATCAACTATATGGATTTAAATCATACATGGCATTGTGATAGCTTGGGTCATCACCCAAGATATCGCTTATAATAAGGCAAACAACTAGGAATACGCGTACGAAGTTACCGGCGAGATTACCTATAGGCACTTAGTGCCTGAATGAAATGATGCGTAGAATAGTAACGATACAGATAATTATCCAAATCGCTATTCTACTTGCCAGACTTATATTCTCGCATATCTTCGTCAAATCCTTTCTGCGAACACGAAATACTTTATTCTAAGATATTAAAATTGTGACCCCGTAATTTTTAATTTAGACTACATCAAATTACAAAGAAAGAATGTCAAATATAATGTGTCTGCGCTTAGCCTCTGTGCGCCCGCTCTGTCGCTTGCTCGCATAACTTCCAATATTAGTTTTTTTAGCGACTGCATTAAAATTCTGCGTCAGGGCACCGTTTTAATTACTCCCTGAAAATGAAGAAAGAAAAGCACTCTAACGAAGCTCGCTGTGAATGTGCGCCACTACTTGACTACAATAATATTATTTCGGTACTGAAGCTCTTGCATAATGTGTCACTGGACTTACATTAATGCATCAACGTCAAAAAGCTACCTGTACATCTACGTACTCATAATGTGTTTCCGTTTAGCCATGTGCTGACTGATCGAGCAGCCTCACGAGTCTGCCTTTTCTCGATCAGTCAGTACGTTCTTTCCCGGAGGCAATCGCGTTGCCTCACTCGAACTCTGTCATCTGTTATTACGTCTATGCTAGCCCGTCTGTATAATTAATGAGTCGATTTTGCTCCTATTAGAAAATGAGCCAGCCGCACGCGTCACGCGCCCGAGGCAGCCTCGCAAGACTCGCGGGTAACGCTTGCAGCACATAACACCTCCAGCTCCAGCTTTACGATCGACTATCGACATTTTAATTATCATAAAACCAAGATTACTGAAATAACACTCAAATTGTATTATCTTTTACAGACAGCATAATTTAATTATTTGTATGTACTAATACCCTGTATTCTTTATGCTTTAAAGGTGAACGTTCTGCAAAAAATGCCTTGAATTTGTTTTTACTTACGTTGGCATTAAGACGTAGCAATGGCAAATTATTACCCAGTTGGTGATTAAACGATATCACGTTTATGCATACATTGCTCTCACATACCAATAACAATGTACAGCTCAAATATTTAAAAGATCTTTTTGAAAAGAGCAACCATGGAGTGTCTTCTCCATAGGAGCGGCATTCCGAACACGTGGTAAAGTTATAGCTTTGCATTTTATAACTATTTTGACATTCAAGTGCTGCACTTAATGGATTACATGAATAAAATGATATTCTGATACAATGCCTGTTATAACTAACTACCACCTATACTGAAAACCTATTAATTCACCTTTCAAGTTTATAACGTCACACACAAAATACGGATGTTCCGGGATTCGTTCTACTTTCAGCTTCCAGTTGTTACATTTATGTACTAACTATCTAAGTAGACATTAAGTTTGGTCCGCGATGTCTGCCATCCGACGAGGCTTTTATTTTTCCAGCGATGTGCCAAGTTTTGTTCCATTTTCCTCGGCCAATAACAAAATTTTGGGTTTGAACAAGGAACTGTATACCTATAATAGATATACCCGTACCCGCTAGTCCTGCCGCGTTGTCCTGCGGAATGCTACAAGCTATACACAATCGCAACAGTCTTCGTTGTGACCATGACTGTGGTAGTTAGTTGCTTTCTAAGATCGCTTAGCTATGTTGTTAGCATATCCGGTTGAATAAAAAATCCTTAATTATAAAGATTAAATGAAAGTCTAGTTGTGACGAGTATAACTTGTCGATAATCGATATACCGTTTATTCTATTCATATATCATTACTATGAGTAATATTGGAGGATTATCTTTCTGTTACATCTCCCGATATCAACACTTATCTGTTACGTGCTCGTTACCGATGTGCTGCCGCTGCTACGGCGCTTAGACCTTATCCTCCATGTGTTTCAGTCGAATTTACGATGGTTGTTTCAGCCTTCATTTATGTTTAATTATCAAACGAAAAATTCTCATTTCTCAATAATTTATATGATTCACGGATAATTGAATGGATACATTTTGTTATTTAATTGATGGACGAGGACGACACTCAATAGTTGGCTGCGAGCGCCCATCACGCACACACGGAGATATTATAACTTAAGCATGATCACGATAGCGATCGCTGTGGTCCTCCTGGTCACGCTCTACTTCTATGGCACGAGGAACCACAGCTACTGGCGGGATCGCGGCGTCAAGCACGACAAACCGATCCCGCTGTTCGGCACCGACGCCAAGCGGTTCCTCATGCAGAGGAGCATCGCGCAAATGGGGGCAGACGTGTACTGGAAGTTCCCCAACGAACGGTTCGTAGGCTACTTCCGGGGCAGCGTGCCGGAGCTCGTGGTCCGCGATCCGGAACTAATTAAGCAAATTATCATGAAAGATTTCTCGCACTTCACTTCCCGCGGCATGGGGACCAAATACAAGGAGCCGCTCTTGCGCAACCTGTTCTTCGCGGATGGCGACCTGTGGCGGCTCCTCCGGCAGCACATGACGCCGGCCTTCACCAGCGGCAAGCTCCGCGCCATGTTCCCGCTGATCGTGGAGCGCGCCGAGCGCCTGCAGACGCGCACGCTGGCCGCCGCCGCCGCCGGCGCGCCGATAGATGCGCGCGACCTCATGGCGCGGTACACGACAGACTTCATCGGCGCCTGCGGCTTTGGGCTCGACGCCGACTCCCTCAATGACGAAGATTCCGCCTTCAGGAAGCTCGGCGTTAGGATTTTTGACATCACACTGACTCGCGCAATCGTCACGATTTTTAAGACGCTATTCCCAGAGCTCTTCAAGAACCTAAAGTTCCTTGGGCAGGCCCTGGAAGACGACGTGCTCATGTTGGTTAATCAGATCCAGAAGCAGAGAGACTTCAAGCCGTCTGGCCGCAACGACTTCATTGATTTCCTAATGGAGTGGCAGCAGCGAGGCAAGCTTTTAGTGGAGTCCCTGGAGCATCGAAATTCTGATGGCAGTGCCAAGATCGTGGAGATGGAGATGGACGACGTGCTGGTGGCTGCGCAGGCATTTATATTCTTTGCGGCGGGCTTCGAGACCTCATCGTCGGCGACGAGCTTCACGCTGCACCAGCTCGCGTTCAACCCCGAAGTGCAGCGCCGCGCGCAGGAGGATATTGACCGCGTCCTCTTCAACTACAACAATAGGCTCAGTTACGATTCGATCAAGGAAATGACCTACCTTGACTGGGTGCTGCAGGAAGGAATGCGGATCTTTCCCTCGTCCGGCTTCCTCATGCGCCAGTGTGTGCGCAAGTACACCCTTCCCGGCACGGACATCACCATAGACGACGGCGTCAAGATCTGCGTGCCACTGTTGGCGCTGCACAATGACCCGCAGTACTTCGACAACCCCTCCGAGTTCCGGCCCGAGAGGTTCGCACCCGAAGAAGTTGCCAAGAGGCACAAGTTTGTTTATTTGCCATTCGGCGACGGACCACGCTCTTGTATTGGTAGGTATGCCTAATGATTGGCTTGATTACCGATTTAAAATTATTGACTCAGAACGTTTGTCTCAGTTATAAAACTATTTTTATAAGATAAGATTTAAGATTTTAATAGATATTTCACTTTAGGTGCTCGCCTGGGCCAGATGCAGTCTATGGCAGGTCTGGCGGCCGTCCTGGCCAAATTCACGGTGTCGCCGGCAGCGGAGACTCGACGGGAGCTACTTTCGGACCCCAGGTCCAGCGTGGTGCAGAACATCATAGGCGGCATCCCGCTCATGTTCACGCTGAGGAAGGGCGTCGAAATGAAACTTGACGACTACAGCTCTTTATAGACCATTCCAAGATTACCAGGCTAATGTAGATTATGGAAGCAACTGATATCAGTTGCAATCGACTAGCATAATGTCTTGATGAAGTGTCTTTAACACAGTGTCTCCAACCCTCTTTGTCAAAATTACGGTGTTGCCTGGTCTAAAAATACGGTAGATGGTGGAAAATTACGGCAGACCAGTGTTGCTTATTTTTCTCCAAAATGATACAATAAAATACCCATGCAGTGGGGATGCGTAACGTAAAAAAAAAAAAAGGTCATTCTGCTGCTTCTTCCAAACAGAAGCAGCAGGAATGACCTTTTTTTTTTTTACGTTGCGCATCCCTGCTCTTCCAAACTGAAGCAGCAGAATGACCTTTTTTTTTTACGTTACGCATCCCCATGGCAATGTTGCCGTTATAAACTAGTAATATTTTGCTAAATCAAGTGCTGTCATTATAGAAATATGGACACGGACGAAATTACGGTAGATTTTGACATGTCTACGGTAGGTGGTAGATCTAGAAAAATTACGGTAGATCTACCGTAATTACGGCATGGTTGGAGACACTGCTTTAACATCAATAATGGGACCTATCGATATTTTCTTACAGTTGCTTTGTCCGAGATTCCAAGAAGCAAAACTACTGCTAAAATACATATTATTGTGGCGATGACTGAGGTCGATAAGGAGTGATAGATCTCGGATGTGTGTGTGTGTGTGTGTGTGAACATATGATTGCGGTATCAGTGATAGTGATTCATACTGAATGTTTTTAATATACTATTAATTCATTCGATAAGAAAAGTAGTAATTAATGTCTAATCCAGCAGTAATATCGTGATTAATAAGATCCACTTACTTGATTATGCTAAAAGTGCCTGATTGACTTTTACAATGTTATAAACTATTGTTTGAAATTAAGGTAGCTATAAATTGAATAAAAATAGTTAAGTATACCTACCAAATTGAAATCAATAGCAGTTTCGATTCTAAAAGAATGATTAGTGAACTAATTGTAGCGCAATAATATACGTTTAGTACTTATTTGGAATCTATCTTCTTATATATCCATCTGTCTGACATATTTCCATCATCGTATATACGATACTCATTGACGCATTAGTATACTATGCCAGCTGTTATTTTATACTCGAACAAAATACATAACAGTAACACAGAAATTATAGCGATGATCTAGAAGCTAATGATGATAAGTACAGAATATGTACGTTTTCAGGAGAGTAGTTTCAAGTATGACCAACTAAAAGCTGTTGGGAAAAATAAAATATGAATAGTTATGTTTTATTGGTAGGTATATAGGCAGAGTACTTACATATGTATTCATTCATTTTAAAGAAATAGACCTTTAGCGGAAAAGGGAAGATCTTCCAGCCAGGCGGGTGGTATGCCTGGCGGGGCGGCCGCTATGCCCCGACGGTTATTGTCGGGATCTTGTATATATGTTACTTGATCCGAAAACTCTTATAGCGCGATTCAGGATTGTGACGTCAATGGTCATTGTTCTGAATACGTCCGCAGTGTCATCTGTGTAGCTTGTTGTGCGGTTGAAGTGGTCGCTACAGACCCATCCATGAAATATACTGAAGAAAATATTTAGCTAACCTAATTGTCTACCAGCGTCGGGGTGCTCAACATTTAAAGACAGGATACACAATAGTAATAGAATCACTTAAGGTGGAAGCTCAGGGTCAGGGCGCGAAATGCAAAATGTCAATGGTTTTTATTTTTTTACGAAAAATTTGGACATCTTTACGATGTAATTTAGTGTTTTGCGATATTAGCATTCTGCATTGGATGTCTCGATGTATTAAGTTTGCTTAAAAAAGTACCTAAAGCGATAAAACACCATTAAGTTAGTAAAAGTAGCGGTTTTTATAAACCTTATGGTATTGTATCGACCTAATCCGATACAATACCATAAGGTTTTTTAAGCAAACTTAATACATCGAGACATCCAATGCAGAATGCTAATATCGCAAAACACTAAATTACATCGTAAAGATGTCCAAATTTTTCGTAAAAAAATAAAAACCATTGACATTTTGAATTTCGCTCCCTGACCCTGAGCTTCCCCCTTAATATGTCACTTAGTACTTTTTCAATTGTAATACCTAGTCGAAGAGAAATTATTTAAAGTTATTTAACACGTTTCACAATTTATATCATGGGCCAAATTTTTTACACTTTTTGTAAGTATTAAGTAGGTAAGCTTTTCTATTCTCTTTTTAATTTATATTTGTTTGGTATAATAATGTAATTTTCATTTTTGAAATAAATAAAAATATCATCTATAGATGAATTACTTTCACTTTTTGTTATTGTTTTGATGTCACTTACCTATTATGTATGTGCCTATATGATTTGGTTCCAAAGAGATGAAACATTAGCACTCTGGCGAGCGCAAATGTTGCAGAATGCTCATATAGTTCATACATTTGGCATCAAAATGTCAATATCCCAAAATTGTGCACTCAGCAGCATGGTCTTCTAGACATCGAATAAGCGCCTGCCACTACACTCTAGGCAACACTGAGCGATAATAATGTTGCTATTCCAATTATTCGGTTGGTCTATTTGATAAAAAAAACTTGTTAAAAGTTGAGAGCAGCAGAATAGAGTGCGGTTGTGATTTAACCAACTTTACCATAGCAGCATTAATATGTCATTTCGAAATGCAAGTTTGCACTCAATAATTGTTGAAAATAACGAAATTTTCTTATCTATATTGTTTGAAAACTTCGTCTAGACATGAATTCAGTACAAGCGCGCAAATACATGATAGGAATCTATTGACAACTAAAAGCAAATGGATGTTATCAAGCAAATGAAATAAAATATATTCGTGTTCATCTGACGCGTTCCAGACACCTTGCAATGCTTATCGTGTATTCGTTGCGTCGTACTATTATCTATTCCGTGTTTGAGCATGACGGTGCAGCTCTTCAGTGTACACTCAAATACATTCTTTACGAGCTACAAAGTAGCTGGAAACAAACACATAGAAGTAAGAAGCGGCTCGATGCAATCGTGACACATGCGATATTTCCACTCGTATATAATCCGCAGTCTTCCAGCGCCATACTAAGTACAGATAAATGTAGTTCATTGTTGCGTGCCGCGTGCGTCAGCGATGCCCGCCGTCTACTAAGGGCTACACCATCATTCCCTTAGGTGCACTTTATTAGATACATACTTCAGTCACTCCCTAGCAATAGCCTGCACGGTTATATCATGGAACACGAGCAAGAAAGCCTCATACAGGTAGATCCCTATTTTACTTGAATTAAAAGTTACTAGATCATAAAATATACCACAGCAGCAGCGAGCCACCGTCAGTAGCAGGTGAGGGTGAGCCCCTCACCCCTCCTCACTCCTCACCCCTCGCGCCCGCCACGCGCCCTCGTGCTGCAGCTCGACAGCATCCAGCGCGGAGAGGGTAACAATCGCCAGTCGCGAAGTTTAATGCACTCCCGGCTATAAGTTTCAAATATACGAGGGGATTCATTCACAAAACTTAGCTTTGCGAAGTGCAGTTCATATAATTGGGCAATAAACGAGGTGGCGGCCGAGAATTGCGCTCCAATGCAGGCGACTCAGACGGACAGGCGTTGATACCGGGAGCCGGGGGGGGGGGGGGGGGGGGCTATTATGTTGCCCCCTGACTTATAACTGTACTTTATTAAGATTTTTTTTCTGAGAGATAGCTAAAATCACACAATGGCCGCCCCCATATTCTGCCCCATAAACTGCCCCACTTATTAAATAACATTAAATTATTATCGTTTATTGACCGCTGTCTGTGCAATGTGCATGGATTATATATATAAGAAAGACTTTTACTGGGGGCCTTTATCAAGGCAATAGAACCCAAAACAATGATTGTTTCAATGTTTGTCTGTTTATCTGTGCGTTTGTGCGCGCTAATCTCAGAAATAGCATCACGATTTACGTGCAGTTTTCACTAATATATTGCGGTAAGCTTCACTTAAAATGTGCTTGTTTTATTTCAAGCAGTTCATAAATAAAAAAGTTATATCAATTATAAAATGCGGACGAAATCACGGGCAACAGCTAGTTATAAATATGTATATCTCTATTTATTTACCTCTGAACGAAGTCAAAGGTAAATAAATACAACATATGTTATGTTTTTCTACTCAGGTACCTACTTGGTATACCTACTTGGCTTAAAGGTTATTATAAATTAGATTCACAAAGTCACAAAGATTAAGTTCTTTGTGTGGGAGGTGTAACGTGGTTTCATCGCCAAGAAATAACAAATTATAATAAATTGCGGTTAATATGTTTACGGAACAATCCCAAGGTTAGCCGTAAGCATAACCGTTTATAGCAGGTCAACGGTCAGGTTAGCATTCGAGGCGGTCGGCTACATTCAATTACCTTGACACTTGCCCCGCATAATTGCTGACAATATCATGCCTTCGGGTAATTCAAGCTGAGTTTATTATAATCATATCTTTTCAGTGTTTTCTTATATTCAAGTACAGTCAACGGTAATGTTACCTACGTGCACACAGCCCACGTGTCGTGGGTGTGCGTTTTGGGATATTATACTGCATAATAATTATAATATGTCAAATTATTGTACGGTTATCAATTAATGGTTCGTTCATTAACTGGTATAATCTTATCATCTGTGTCATTGCGTCTTATTCTCGCCTGTAATTCTATGTTTAGACTTGTATTTGTCCTTATCATTTTCACAGCGGCACTATCACATTGTACTCGCCATAAAAACATTTAATTCTTATTATATTCAAAATATTAAGCCATTTTAGTAGAACGCTTGCTTCGGAAACGAGGATGGCAGCTTCAAATCCCGGGATCGCACCTCCGGGATTTCTGGATTTTATGTGCGAATTTCATTTTCAACCATGATATTCACTTGCTATATGGTGAAGGAAAACATCGCGAGGAGAGCTGCATGTCTGAGAGAACGCCTTAAATGATGTGTGAACTCCGCCCACCTGCACTGGGCCAACGTGGACTTTAGCCTAATCCCCCTCGCATTGATGGGGGGCCCGTGGCTATTAATAAATATTTAAATAGGTAATAAAAAACCCCGACAAAAAATAAAATGTAAAAAGTCAAAACTATTATGTTTATTCGTTTTCTAAAACTATTAAATGATAATTGATCCGTGAAGTCATCAAGGACCGCTAAGTTATTCATTCTATTTTGTCTGTTTGAATTTATAAATTTTATTTTTATTTTATGCTTATTAAACTTCAATACTCGTTTATACCTATACCCTGTCAACGATACACTTGAAAATCACAACGTTACCCTATCGAATATGAGTCGGAACTCGGTTCCTGTGCACACCTTCCTGCCCCAGCACCATGTTCTCGTCACGTGATGTGTGAGCCAACTACTCGCTCAATCCAATTTAATAAACCCATCACGATACATGAGTTGTAATTTATTGATAAGTTGGGTAGTCTGCACTGTTCTGATTGCAGAATCAGGTCGAAGTTTGCTCATTATAACAGTGTCGTTTAAGTTATACACTGTGTCAAATTTAATGTCGATTGGGTGCGTAAATATAGTATAAACAATGTATGAGAAATCACTACATCGATTTTTACTAAACATAGCTATGAACCGTCCCGATTAAACCAGCCTTCGATTAAAAAAACTGCGTTGAAATTAGTCCACGCGTTTGGGTGCTACGATGCCACGGACAGACACACAGCAGACAGACATGGGCCTCAAACTTATAACAACGCATCGCACACAGACCCAGACACATCATTAGCTCCGTGTACCTATATGTTATCAGACTTAGCTACATTCAATCGCGGCCTATGCATGTTTGGGTTATCATTCACTCTCCCTTCTCTGATCAATAGCGATCTAAACGCTAGACAATAACCTTCGAAATGCAAGAACAATCTAATTTTTCAATCCTTTTAATTGGCACACAGTGACAAATACGATCAAGCTAGGTAAGGAGTGCACGTTGGATAGAAATCACCTTTAGTAGGTCACGTTTGACGGCATTCAAATACCGACCGGATGATTGAATTTTGTTGTGTGACAGTTTGTTGTGAAACTGTGCTATTGATATTTATACACGTTAAAACCTCAGAAGTACAAAGGCAATGAAACTAATCTTGATCTTGTTCCAACCTTCAGCATAATATTCATATGTCTTGGTAAATAACACATATGTAGGTGCTTGATTATATCTGTTTAAGTATCAATTTATAAAACAAGTAGGAATTACTTTTTAAACTTATTATATATATAGGTATATATACTTAGGTAGTTAATAAACAAGTTCGACAGGCTTAACATAATAACACGGCGGCGGCGAGTACTACTCTCGCTAAAATTAATACCTATTGCTTCAACTCTCATGTTTAGGGAACTCTAACTTCCCGTGTAGTAAAGAGTAAGGGCAGCCCGCCCTGGATGGTCTGCACGATGTCGGACTTGGGGTCGACGCGTGGGGTGCGGGGGGCATGCGGCGCGGGCGCCACGCTGCTCCGCGCCAGCACCGCCGCGAGCCCCGCCAGCGACTGCATCAGCCCCAACCGCGCACCTGCACGACCATCCAACAATCAGATCAGAGTGGTGAATTAAAGTGAACCACTTCCCTGGGTTTGCAAGACAGACCAATGCTCAAATATAATTATATTTCGGGCCCTGTTGGGAGTCCATAATGAGAAAGATGAAGCTTACCAATACAGGCGCGGGGTCCGTCGCCGAACGGCAAGTACACGTATTTTGTCGCGGGGTCCGGCCTGTCGGCCTGGAATCGCTCCGGGCGAAACTCGGCAGGATCCGGGAAGTACTTGGGGTCATTGTGCAGCGCCTGCAGCGGGATGAATACACCGACGCCCTCATCCAGCGCCAAGCCCAACTCGGGCAGCGTGTAAGCGCGCGCGCACTCGCGGATTAGATAGCCGAGTGACGGAAACATGCGTACGCCCTCCTTGAACGCGCACTCCAGGTATGTCATCTCCTTGATGGCGTCATATGTCAGCCGACCGCCGTGGCGGGCCAACACATCGTCTATCTCGTGCTGCACTCGGCGCTGCACATCTGGGTGATGCGCGAGTTGGTGCAGTGTGTAGCTCGTCGCCGAGGAGGAGGTCTCGAAACCAGCCGCAAAGAACACGAACACCTGCGCCACTATCAGCTCATCCGTCAGCTCCATAGAAACGACTTCAGGCGTACCGTCCGGCTTGAACCTCTCTAGCGACTCTGCCATCATCTTCCCCTTTTTCTTGCACTCAAGCAGCTGGTCGATGAAGTCATTCCTAAGGGTGGGTTCGTATTTCCTCCGCTGCAGTATATCTGTGACGAGCTCAGTCATGCGCCCCTCCAACCTCGTTAAGTACCTGAAGTTCTTAAACGCCTCCGGAAATATCTCCTTCAGTATCGCGACGATGATATCCCGGAAATTAAACGTAAAAATCTCGGCACCGAGTTTCCTAAAAGCGGAATCCTCATCATTGAGCGAGTCAGCGTCGAGTCCAAAGCCGCAGGCGCCGATGAAGTCTGTCGTGTACCGCGCCATGAGGTCGCGCGCATCTATCGGCGCGCCGGCGGCGGCGGCGGCCAGCGTGCGCGTCTGCAGGCGCTCGGCGCGCTCCACGATCAGCGGGAACATGGCGCGGAGCTTGCCGCTGGTGAAGGCCGGCGTCATGCGCTGCCGCAGGAGCCGCCACAGGTCGCCATCCGCGAAGAATAAATTGCGCAGGAGCGGCTCGATCACGGTCTTGTGGGGATTCAAACCGCGGGGATAGAAGTGTCCGAAGTCCGTCAGGAGAATACGCTTTACGATCTCCGGGTCCCTAATAACGAGCTCGGGTCTCGTCGATCGAAAGAAGCCCACGACTCTTTCGTTGGGATACTTCCAATAAGCCTCCTCCGCCATCTGGGAGACGCTTTTCCTTATGAGGTAGCCACGGGTGTTGTTGCCCAAGAACGGCACCGGTGGGTCGTGTTTGACGCCTCTCTTCCTCCAGTAGCTGAAGGTCCTGGTGCCATACAGGTAGAGCGCGGCGGCGACAGCTAGCGCGACAAGCGCGGGAAACATGGCAGCTGGTAGAGCGCGCGCGCGGCTCCCTGTCTCGCTCGTTACTGCGCGAATTAACTGCGCCCAATGCTCCGAATACGTCTCATCGTGTAGAGTAAATAAAGTATGTATACTGTATAGGTATAACCTGTTTCGAGCGCTCCCTCCTATTCGCTGCGTATTTATGTATTATTATCTATAAACTTGATTGTAGTCGTTAAATGATAGTCCCATATATAGTAGTAGTAAAAAGTTTCGATGTCAAAAATATTTTTAAAATCCTATACTTGAAATAGTCAATCATAATTATGAATTGGATGAGTCTTGTGAGAAGGACACCTTTCAAATTGTGTTGTATATTATATGTAATCACACTGACGCGGACGGGGCAAGTCGCGTACTCTGCCAGCGGGACGGAAGTTCTTCAAAACAGGACGCGGTCCTTATTTGCTATTTCATTCGCAAGCGTGAACGATGACTGACGGTAACTACGAAACAGGTAGCTATTGACACTAATTGATCTATTAGAAGTAAATGTCTTTTTTTGATAAACAGGATGAATTTCTCAAGTGTGCATGACCAAATCCGAAATAATAGGAAATTTCGAAAGATTATTAAGGTACTCTCCACACCGATTTCAATGAAAACTATAACGGCATCATCCGAATTTGAAAAAATAAATTCACTAGCCAGGAATTAAACCTGTTGATTTTGAAAAAAAAATCCACAACCGTATTATTGCACCACCCGATAATGTCGCAAAAAAGGATCAAGTTCTGGGAAGTAATGACATACGGCAAACTAAGGCAAATGCTTGTTTTGAAATAAATAATGTTTTTTTTTTCATATATAAACCGTAACGTAACCGTTCAAGTCGTTCCGACCGCACGCACCTACCATAGATATATGTACCTACATTCAGCATCACAAAAACTCGTCCGAATTTCTTGTTACATATCTTTACGCGGTTAGACCATAATCAAAGACAACAAAAAATATATTCTTGTAACCAAATTGCATAATATCGAATAATTTATTAGTTTTAGGTTTAGTTAATGTGTTTGTAAACTATAAGTTAAAAATATAAGTCTGAGTTCCGTAAACGGGCCCGTAGATGGGCTATAAAAATTGCACCTTGATGAGCAATGTAGCTTTGCAATATTACCAGCGATATCCGAGGCCGTAGACAGGGGTATTTTGACCGCCCGAATTGCCTTAGAATGCCCACCGTTTTACACATAGGTATTTACTATTGTCCCTGGTCTTGCTTGACCCCCCGAAGTGTACTGGACCCCCCGAAGTGAATTCCTGCCTACGGCCTTGCTGATAACTGACTTGCTGCAATGTTATCGTCAACACCTTAAGCATTGATTGCAGCAAGTACTGCGCAATAGGCGACCACTAGACGGCTGTACAATTGCTAGTAATTGCGACCAAACTAGTCCGTCTACGATCAAATGTAAATATAAATCTATCAACTCACTTCACAAAATGTATGAAAATACAACCTGAATCTTGCTTAGATTTTAATTGGACAAAAATTTAACTGATTAGGTATGATCTTCCCATAACCTATTATGACGGTTGTCGACGAAAAGAAAAAGCCAGGGTGCGGCATTACCATTGTCGTTATGTATTTGTGCATCTTGGGTTTTGTCTTCTATTTACAATATATACAGTGCAAAATATACAAAGTGTGGCGCCAGCGCCTGTCGTTCGGGTCAGGGCAATATTAGGTTTGTGCGCAAGCACCGAGCCGAGCACAGCAGCAGCCCCGCCAGCGCGGCGGCCCTCGCTCGCGGAGTGTGCGCGCCGCTCGCGGCCTCGTCGCGCTGCATCGCCTCCGCATTTTCTGAAAACGATTCGTTTTTTTTAATCGTCTAACCTCTTCTCTGGATCGCAAGCGCTCGAGTGGTGGTGCGATAGCTCACCTTGCGTGTCGAGCACGCGCAGGCGCAGCGTGACGGTCTCCTCAGCGGCGGCGCAGGTGTAGGAGCCGGCGTCGGGCGCGGCCAGGTCGGCCAGCGTCAGCCGCGACACCACGCGCGCCGCCCACCGCTCCGTGTCCAGGGAGACGCCACCGCGACTACCCTGTATGTAGGGACACAATTTTTATTCAAATGATACTTGATAGTGTAGCGATGAAATCGGTATTGAGACGATGTCGCCAACTCTGGGTCTCATATGAAGGCTCAAAATCACCGAACGAGCCAGCTAAGATCGCTACGTGACGGAATAAGTAATTAGCTTGAGTCACGTGGATTTGCAAAGGACTTTGGTAGAATCCTGTTACCCGCAGTGGATGGGCATTGACACATATTTATATTGCGGTCGAAACTGAAGGGCTATTTAATAATGGTAGCCCACCTCTGCGCCGACCTGTAGCGTGACGGGCTGGTCGGCCCGGTGCCAGCGGATGTCGAGCGGCGGCAGCGGCAGCTGGCGCGGCGCGGGCGAGTAGCGCGCCTCGCACGCCAGCGTGGCCGTGCCGCCCGCGATGCCGTGCACCACCGGCGTGTCCAGAGCCGTCACCACCACGCGGGGCACAACCTCGTCTGCAAACATTAACGTTCGATTTTAAAGAACTAAACTGGTCACCAGTGAACGACTCTATAATTGTTATAAGTTAATACTTTCATTGCGGTACTCACCGACGACGGTGAGGTTGAAGAACAGGCTGAGCTTAGGCTCGGTGTTGACCTGGCACTCGTAGCGGCCGCCGTCGGTGCGACGCAGGCGGTCGATGCGCAGCGCGTGCCGGCTGGCGGCGCCGGCGCCGGCGGCGGTCCCGTCGGCGCGCGCCGTCGCCGACACGCGCGCGTCCGCCGTGAACACCGCGCCCGCGTGCGACAGGATCTGCAGGTCGCGGGAGCGCACCCACGACACCTGACAGTTAAGGAACTTGTTAATTACAGATCGTGGTTGTTAATATTATCAACACAGTCAAAAATATTGACCTCAAATTTATAGATATATGTGGCATTAAAAAGCACTTCAAAAAATGCTTTGTAGTTTTCATTGTTAACTTCTATTCGAGTGGGAGTTACTCCGTCGGAAAGATTGACGACATAAATAGCATACATCTCCTAAGTAACGAAAATGATAGCAGGTGACTAGTTTGTACCTATAAAGTTAACTATCTTAATTTATACTTGGTGTCAAAAACTATGCGTGTCTTAATCCATGCTATATATCAACTTCAAAACTACCTAATTCACATGGTTTTCAGTGATGGATTATGTCATAAAGAATCTAGCTTGTATACTGCTACTGAAATAGTCGCCGGGCACGCACTTGGCCAACCTCCATATTGATAGGGAACGCGACACGAGAAACTAAGCCGACCTTGATACGCTCGGGGCCGATCGCGGCGCGTGGACTCAAAAATGCGGTTGCGTAGTGACACAAACATCTCGCAAAACTGTTTGGCAGCGCGCAGCTTCCGGGAAACGTAGTAGCGCGGTCGTAGCGCGGGCGGCTCCGGTGTGGGCGGCGCGCGCCGCGCGCTCGCCACGCGCCCAGCGCTATAAGCGGCGCTCGCGGCGTACGCGGTAGCGCACGCGCGAGTCAACGACCGGCATTTTTCAAATCGCTCACGATCAGTGTCAGGTGATCGTTTTTAGCCGGAGCCGAGTGACGTCGGTCGCGGAGAGCAAGCCAGCGCGCCCCTAGCGCCTCCCCCGCCGATTTAATCTTCAAATGCGGTTCACGTTTCATTCGTCGTCGATTCATTAGATATTTCTGGCGTGAGTCAATTGTTTATGATTCCCATTGCGGAGCTCTCGCATCATTTTGCACTGGAGTCGCGCGAGTCATCTGTCATTTCGCGCGGTTAAAAGTACCTACGTAAGTTTTTAATGGTTCCAAGGCGGCGTGTATCCGTCAGCAGCTAACTAATCGCTGCTAACGTGATAAAGATAACGTTTCGATGAATATGGACGTTTGGTATAAACACAATCTGCTAAAATAACAAGTTTCACATTATTGTTTTCCAACTTGCTTGTCAATGTAACGTGTAGCAATTAACAGGTGAATCCTATCAAGTTACGAAAATTGGAAAAAGAACAAGTGAGTTGGTATAAATAATGTCTTAGGACTAGAACCAAGACCAACCAAAACTTACAATACCTAGAATTCGTATTTCAATTGCCTATTGTTTGAATAGTTTTGAGTTTGAGAGTAGAGTGTCATACCGACTTATCCCCGAGGCGCAGCACGCTGCAGTCGAGCGTGGCGGTGTGGCCGAGCGGCGCCACCACGCTCGTGGGCTGGCGGGGCGCAAACGCGGGCCCTGCGCCGCCCTCCACCAGCGACACCACCTCGCCGTCCACGCACCACCCGCCCAGACCTGGCACACAAGGAAACAACGCTTGTAGGACGCTTGTACATCATGCTATGTGATGACCTTTAAGCAAAAAAGTATCTCACACCACGGCAACAGAATGACGCGTCACGGAATTTCTTTCACTACTTACCCATGAAAGAATACACTAAATGATCTTGTTGCCACGGTTGAACCATGACATCAGATGCATGATCAGGTCATCAAAATGTAGATTACATGAAACATAGAGCGATATAACTGGTGATGGTTCTGTGGAGTACTTGCGGCTGATGAATGAGCTCACCAAACAAATGTGGCAGCTGACCGTATTAATGGCGCACCTCATGTCCTCCCGCGGCGGGTTGGGCGCAAGGATGCCATACTAACAGCCGGTATAAGGACTGGCATAATATTTAAATTACATAGATAGATTATAAAAAAAAACAACCCGAGCTTAAAACCACTTCTCTGAAAAGAAAAAACAAACGCAGGAATCGCAGTCGGGGTCAAATAAAATTACATTTTTTCAATCACAGGCGCCATATGTAATATTATTTACCCTATGTCACTCCCACAATTAAGACGAATCTAACAAAACCTCATATATTAAAATCCAAAGTAGTTTAGGCTGTAGGGCGTGCCAAAGAAATAGACATACATACATACTAGATATATATACTCGAGCACATTAGGTACCCTCCTTCCTACGCAGTTGGGTAAAAATAAGTTGTGACTTTTATGATAATATTATCTCAAGATTCTATTACCATCATCATGCTGATGATCTGTCGGTCATTCAAAGGCTTATAAGGCGTAATTGCTGGAGAATAGCCTCTTGCTTATCATTAATCTCGATTTTGGTGTTATTTACTCACAAGTTGTGTTTATTTATGGACTGCATAAATTAGTTATGTTGATGTATGTTGTGGCAGCAGCCCTGACTGCAAGGTCACTGCGCTGGATGAATGGCGCGTGACGTCACGCGGTGCGCGTAAAATGCACGCTGTTCGCGTGCTGTGTGCTCGGTGACACCCCGCGCCCCGCCCGCCCCGCCCGCCCTGTGCGTGCGCGTGCGCGGGCGGGGCGGGTGGCGCGCGCTGACTCACCGCACATATCCCGCGAACCCGCGAACAATGTTATCTTCGAATTCGTGCCATTCCAGCTCACTCGGAAATATGTCGCTTGCGTAGCGAAATTAAACGCGTGCGATGTAATGGACTCGGACATTGAAACGGAACAATTGTTTAGCATATCGAGTAATTTCACCTCTTTCGATTATTTTCAAAGTATTCAGGTGAGTACCTACATTCTATTACTAAGTAGGAAAATCAACGACTTTAGGCCCGTATTAATTGTTATTTTTTTCAAAATCAAATGGAATAAATAAATAACCAGGGAAATTGGTTTTAAAAAATGTAATGAACCAGTTTTAGTTTCATCAAAATAGGTCTCGAGAATCCTTCAAGCATTTTCGGTATTCGCTATAGTTTCGGACTTGGCTATCCACGCCCACTTCAAAATAAAAATGTTAATATTTTAGGAAGCGAATCCATTAACACACCCCAAGTCCGTTTCGCGCAACGCATACCTAGTTGCAAATGCAGGGTTCCCTATTTATTACATGCTTTTGCCTCCATAAACTAAATGTTTTTATCCCAGGATACTCAAAATATTCATGGCGCACTTACATAGGTGATTCTTAAATTGCAATAAATTTCTATGTTTACAGTTTAGAAATTACAAAAGAAATATAGACTTATATTTCGTAATCAGTTCGGCTATTTAACCCCTCCTCTCCGTTGGAGGTAAAATAGTAATGATAGACATGTTGGTAGAACGCTTGCCTCAGTATAGTGGATCGCAGTTTCAAACCCCCGGCCCCGGCTCACACCTCTGAGATTTCAGCAGTTCATGTGCAAAAGGCATTTTCAACCATGATTATCACTTTCTAAACGGTGAAGAAAAACATCGGTAGAAAACGAAACCTGCATGGCTGAGAAAACCCTTCGAAAGGCACGTGAATTCCGCCAACCCGCACTGTACCAGTGTGGTACACTACGGCCTAATCCCCCTCGCATTGAAGAGAGGCCTGTGCCCACCAGTGGACCACTAAAAAGGGCTATTAAAATAATTATTTCGTGCTAGAAGGGGCACTCAAGAATAGATTAATTTCCTCTCTAGTTTACATGTAAGAAGACTTCTCTTGAAAGTTAATCAAATTACGTTATATACTTTTAAAATTGAATTCTACATCTAAGCTATTTACTAAATTTAGAATGCATATTTTTGTTTTATTTTCCAAACTACAAGTTTCATTAATAAATAAAAAATAATGCAATACAGTTTATAAGAATTATAAGACTGGGACTGCGAACAGTACGATCTATAATATAAGGGTTCCTCGTAAGGAATACTTAACCCTAAAAACGAGCAGTGCTGTGACTCAACGTCATAAAAATTGCATAACATATACAGTCGCCAAGTAAAAATTCCGCCAAAGTAAGCACATTTATTATAATAGCTTTCTAATCTATTTTTTGTGGTGGAGTGGTAATTCCTGCGAATCCGCGCTCAACGGAGATGAATCAAGCGGATACAGGATGCGGGCGGACGAGGCGGCGCGCGGCGCGGGCGGGCCGGCGCGGCGCGGGCGCACGTGCACTCGCAGCTCCGCGCAGCGCCCGCGCACCTGCGCACTGCGCAACTAGGTTGCATCACCAAAAGTTATCAAAGTTGGCGGTTCCATGCACGCCTATTTTTATCAATTTAGTATTGGCTGATTGGCCTCACCACTGAAGAACTCTATTGCGACCAATTTCAATTATTTTTCATGAGAGATGGTTAAAATCACATAAATTGCCACTCCCAAACTAAATTGCCCCCCCCCCCCCCATTAAGGAAATTCTGGTTCCGCCTCTGTTTCGATATTTTTGCAAAAAAAAAAGCTTTTTAGCAGAGTTATCGGATCGTGAACTAAGTAAACAGAAATATACTTAAAAAAAAATCTAGTAAGTGACTACGCGCGTAAATTGGCTACACAAGAATCGATAGTGTGTAAAAACATTCACCGGTTCCTGTGTGAGTATATTAATAATCCGTAGGTACAGAACCAAAATAGAAGCCAATTAACCGCATTGTGACATTGCCGGGGTACGGTTTCTAGAGCGGCCGGCGCCCAAAATAACTGGCGCTGTTAGCCCCCCCCCCCCTCCCCGCCTGCCACCTGCGGTCACCAGTGTCACCACACTTCACCTGACCATCGCCATACATCTACATGATATCCTGTGCCCCTAGCACAGAGACCTAAACGTAACCGCATCGTCATCGAGAACGCATGCCAACACTCTCAAGTGTTCCTTGTACAATTATTTATGAATGTTATGATGTGGCTGGTACAGAACACGCTAAGGATAACGAAACGCTACGCGAATGGTTTATCGTCAGGACTATATTTTGTTCTGCTACTGGGACCAAGCTTATTCGCCTGCCAGTTAGACTTTTTAGGTAGGTCTTTGTGATGCAAAGTTTAAGAAGATCTTACTCCATCCCAATTTTCGGCCTTTATCATATTTACGTAAGGTTGCCTTTACCTTTTAGTCTTTCACCGGAGAACTCTGGTGGTTTGCTAAGTCATCGGTGGGTCTATGTAGCTATGCAAACCGGCGTCCACCACGGCTTCTCGCTCCCAATTTGTTAAGATTTCTGGTCATATGGTATTCTAGCCTCCTTATGTCTTGGTCCTTCAATTGTCCTCTTGTCTAGTGAAGATTTAAAGGTTTCTCTGATGTAATTATTTGGCACTTTTCCCTTGAAAGTAAGTCCAGCATACCACTTAAGTACCACAACATGTCGCCCCGGGGTGTAGATTAGACCAATCGCTTATTGGGGGAACATTTATCGTGTCAGCTGGGGCACGTCAAACATGTCGCGATGCTGTCAACACCCCGCGACACCACGTGTTCGTGCGACCACCGGCGGGGGCGGCGGCGGCGGCATGCCCCCAGCCCCCATACACTACCGCCACACAACACGCATCCGTAGGCAGATTAATACAAAGCATTAATACAAGCCGCCGGCCGTTAAGGAACATCGGCGCCGACCTACAAACAATTAGCGCAAGAAATGTACGTAATTGTTTCTGTGGGCATTAGTGCGACGACACAGTTAAGATGAAAGGGCTTCAGGGCGAATATGTTTACGTGAGCGGCGCCGGTGCCGGGCCGCTGCGGCGCGGGCACGGGGAGCGCCATCTCCACACATTTTTATGCGGACAACGACATTCGGCATTCTGCCTGAAAAATATTCTCGTGCATATAACTTGATGATGTAATGACTATACATACACATTACATTACGATCAAATCGATTCACGATCAAAATAAGTTAGGTACGGCAAAAGTTCGCTATGCGGGTTCTAATAATCGAACCTACATCGCTTGTATGTACTTACTTAATTACTAATAACTGTGTTTTATATAGTTAAATATATTAATATGCATATTAGTTACTAAGACAATTTGTGAATTACATTCACTTACGCGTTGCTCCACGAGCAGTGACATTTATTTGACGGTAATCAAGTAACAGCTCCTCTTCTGACCTTCGAAGTCTCGCTGTTCATCTTTATCAGCATCTGTCGTTTATATATACTAATTGTGCTTTCATATAATCGTGTAATTATACTAATTGTGTTTTTCTTCTTTCTAATGCATGGATCTAATTAGGTACGTATAGATTTCATTTCAACAACGTGGAGGACTGATGTGTTAGCTCAATTTACCTTAGCTACGTCCATCTTCATTCCACCTTAGTTAAGTTCTATTTCAATTAGGGTGCTTTAATTTCGTGCCACAATTACGTTGCGTGAGTGCGGGTCGCAGTAGGTACCCACCGCCCGGTGCCCGCAGCTGATGGGCGGTGCCGCGGGCGGGTGATGACGCAGCGGCGCGGGCGGCGGCGAGCGCGCCCCGTGTGCGCAACATGTGGCGTGCGCGACGCGTAATCACTTCACTTCAGGATTGTCATGCATGGCACAAAGCTCGTTCAATTTCTTTAAGTACGCCTAACACCTGCGGTCTTATCGGTTAGTTTAGCTATATGGATTACTATATAAGCAAGTTCCTTCTGTATATTCGCCTGGTTTATACCAATACTATTCTAAACTAAATCCAGCCTCGAAAGAAAGCTTTAAGCATAGGTACTTTGAGATGTTTTAGTATTCTAGTATTTTTGACGCGAACCGACATAAGAAATAATATCAGTTCGAGGTAAAACGAACGAGTGTCAGCCCTGACCGCTTCAATTTCACAAGAATTTGGCGCGGTGGCGTAAGTATGGGCTTTCGGCGCACATGCGGGTCGTTATTTCCACGAACACTTTTATAAAACGTGCCGAACAATAAAATATGATTTCATCGATGTCGTATGGAACACAGCGAAACAGAGTTCCGCCTCCGTACAGGAGCCCAGCGCAGCGCAGCGCAGAGCGGCGCGGCGGCAGTTCGCGTGGGAGCGGGGATACCCACGCGAGGTTATATTTGTTAGTATCGTGGGATCCCCATTTATTTACATGTTTAAAGTAAGGTCGATAGGCTGCGACAGTGCTGTCATAACAAGCCGACATTTACAACTACATTACATCATCGAACGCTTCACCTGAGTAAATATGTATATATGTATAGGTAGATATTCGCCGCTGCGCGTCCATCACGCACCGCACCGCACCGGTCGAAGCGTGCAGCTTAAAAGCTACGAGAAATGATTATGTATTTCATATAAATCATACGTAATTAGTTATAATTATCTTGCCCACTCTTATTACCAGATAACACCACGAATACAAATGTGTAAATGATTAGTGGAAGATTTAACTTACAATACCCACATGTATGGTATAAGTATATACGTCCTATACGCATGAAATGTTGCCAAGAACGTTGTTTCCTAGCTGAATAGTCATATTTGTGAGTGAGATCTGGTTAGCTCAGTATCAGCTCAGGTATTGGTACTGCTTTAAATTATATCAGTATAAAGTGTCTTTTTTGCGTTAGTTGTGTTATGAAAGAAAATTACGCCTTATAGGCAGATTTTTGAGCAACATAACCATTGTAACAACCATTTATCACCAAAAATCACGCATATAAACGATTAATGAGAATTATAGCGGAGTAATAGGCCTTCGCAGCTTGTGAACTAGTCAGTCGCATAAAGGTTTTCCCAGCGCTGGTTTACATTGCAGAGCCGCGTGGATCCCGGCCAATTCGCACTCTAGTTAAGGTTAGAGTTATTTTAGTATTGAGATCGACGAACCTCGTATCTTCTAGGTATGGACTACTACGCAAGTCAGTCATGTACCCACACTCACAGACTTGCTAGAATAATCAGACAACACACGGCGTACGCTAAAAGTGATGCCTAAAAAACTCTGTTCTAGCATGTTGTCTAAACGGTAGACCTGAATATTCTTATAAGTCTGTGCCCATAAAAGGGAGTAAAGAAACCCATTGCATTGTTGTTATAGATAGGTTACCTCATTAATATTATAAGAAAGGTAATATTAACCTGCGAGGGCTGGCAGTGCGGAGAGCAGGAGCAGGCGTGCGCACGCGCACATGTCAGCCTCTGGAAGGCGCGCCGCAGCGACGCGCTGCAATCGACACTGCTTCTCCCACAGCCTCACAGAGAGTCTCTCATCCTCACAAACACAATCTGAAAATACACAGAAAAAGGGATTGTAAAAGTTAGAAGAGTGATGAAAACTATGGACTGACATGACACGAAGGCCTATATGCCGATGAAGGTTGTGGAACCACCCAATTCATCTAGAAAGCCATAAAAAATATACAAAAACTTATTTATACCAATTATGTAGAGCAGGTGGAAAGCGTATTCACCGTCTTTCTTATCTCAAGGAATTAAGCAGTCGTACGGTTGTTTTGACAATAAAATCCATGTGTCTTTCAATAATAAACTTAACTTTAAATAATAATATTTAGCAAAATTCGTGGAGGCCCGGAGGTCTAGCGCCGTTGATGTCTTTTACGAACGACCCGTGCCCCTCGAGGCCTTTTTTTTTTTGACGGGGGAAATCTTCGATAGATACCCGGCCTCTGTGTGGGAGAGGGCCGGGGTATGTGGGATTCTTACCCACTAAAACCCCCCCGGTGGCCGCCTTCGACACATGTTGGAGGGGCTCCGGGATCTCCAAACGGAACGCACCGGGGCCCCTCTTGTGCCTCGCCCCCTTATGGGGGGCCCGTCTCGGGGAGCAGATGTTTGCTCCCCCTGCGCCCTCGCTGCGCACGGCGGCGGCGAACCACGCCCGCCACCGTCCTCCTCAGGAGCCGTCATCGTCACCGGGCCCCTGGAGGCCTACCATCTCACCTCATCAAATCATCGGAATTCATATTATTATTACTAATTAGGTAAGCCTACTAAATCACGGAAGTGGCATGAACTGTTTTTATGGACATTTTTTAACTATTCCTAAAATACGCAGTGAATAATAAACATCCAATTCACTTTTGCACTCATTATCGAGTGATTAAGTAGGTGCATATAAGTAAGTAAGTATTTAACATGGAGACGTTACAGGAACAGTGGTGGTTTGACGTCACTTAGAATTCGAACAAATTCAATTCAAATTCGAACAAACGAGATTAGAGGAGTCATAAAATACAAACTGATCTTGACGAGTACAATCACCTCTCTTCTGGGCCACTGAAATAGCGCGATGTGATGTCGTAGGTATCACGTGGAAACCGGCCGCGGCCGCGAGTGGTGTTGCACTGTGACAAATCTCGTGAACAAAATCTCTCGCTAACGGCCCCATTTCGTTTAATGTTCTACATGTGTTTACTATTACATTTTATTAACGATCGTTCGGCATTTGTACATCGATACTTGACACCAACGTCATACTGATTACCCAAGCACTATAGATTAAATAGCGTCGGCTCTTGCCGCGCCCGCACCCTGGACATGCGGCCTGGCATACTCGCCCCAGTGAAGACTATCTACCCTGAAATGTTGTAGTTCGAAATACTGGACTTATTTACGCAATAGACAAAGAAAGCACAGAGATAATTAAGACTGACGGAAGCCACGGCGACGCTCGCTGTGGATGTCAGTAGCCGGCATTGAGCCCCATGATGTTGGAGACATAGCTAGCGGCTCAGCCGGCTCGGCGGTAGCTTCTAAAGCTAACGTTTGATTATATAGACAGTAGATACTTTAGTGCTTGATATAATGCAGTGCATCAATTGAGATCGACTATCTATTATTGAATATTTTTGGAAAAACAAGGAGAGGAGGAGGAGGGAGGGAGGAGGGAGGAGAGGAGGTAGGAGAAATATTTTTTTGGTACAGAGGCTGCATCGGCTTTCTTTCGGCGTCTTTGTTATGTGGTCTGTCTGAACGTAGGAAAGTACTGAATGGATATTGATGAAACTTAGCATAGTAATAGCACATAAACTGGGTTAGCATCTAAGATAGATTTTATCCCGGAAAATATATGGGTAACCGCGAAATAGCTAAAGAAAACTTTGACTTTCCAAAATAAACACTTGGCGGATGTTTAGCATTGTGATAATTTTGTCCTGGCAAATAGACGGTGACCGTTGCACTGGGATAGCTAAGACTATACCTCAAATTCCAGCGTACGGATTAAAAATATTCTGTTCCTCACAATACGCCGGCTATGTATATTAAAACTTCATATGGGGGTATATACTTATATACACCGATTGATGACACTTTTTTTCGGGAAATCCCTCCCATTTCCTTCCTCCAGGAGGGTCAAAAAACTAAGGTCCACGTGTATAAAATGCCCGCAACGCCTCCCGCGTAGACGAAGTTTTTGTCATCTGATATACCGGAAATCTATGCTAGACCTCACTTACTACTTTATATATAACAATCAATCAATAAAAGGAGAGTAGGTAATAATCTAATTACCTACTCTCCTTTTATTGATATTGGCGTAGTATGAATAGCGCGCGGCGATGTGTGCGGTGTGGCTGCGCGCGCGCAGGAGCGCGCGGAATGTTTGTTTACACTCGTCTACATACTACAGCTGAGCGCAGCGACGCACACCCGGCCGGGGCGGCGGCGACGCGCCCCTCGTGGGAAACCCACTATCAAGTGCATTAATTATTCAGTATCTCAGTTCACTCACAGATCATTGTTAAGTTATGACTCTGTCACTGACTGGGTGACCGTAGGATATAGACGAACTGGACAATATTATAAGGATTCTTTATATGGGCCACGGAACCATTAAATTTAATCCAACAGCACATCACTGCACCACCGCAATGATTCGCCGAAGTCATTAACAAAATCATTATATTCCTGTTATATTGGTTAAATTGCATTATTTCCGTGTGTGCATATCCTGCATTTGACCGCAGTGCGACGGGTGTGTGTGTGTGTGTGTGTGTGTGTATGTGTGTGTCAGTGCGCGCGTGCAGCTATTTCTGCGCGCGCTATCGAAGGGCCCGCAAATAGCGCGCTCAGAATACCGCGCAAAGGTTAGCTAAATATCGACAGCACGCACCGCACCGCAGCGCGCGAGCGGCCGGGCGCGCACCCGCCTGCATCTGCTGCGCCTGCGCCGACCCCCTTCCGCCCTCACACCGCACGCTATACTACTATTACTTACTATCAAGCGTTGTTTATTTACGAGCCACGAACTGTTGGACGTAGATCAATTTGCATAAACACCATTTGATTAATTAAACATCTTTAGCAGTTCCTGTGATGACCGCTGCGTTCTAATAACAAGATCTATTATCCTCTAAATTCGCTGGTAGATCGGTTGTAACGTTTATATTGCACCATTTGCACTTATTGTAACATTTGTTTGTTTTTATGTGGTAACAATTCCGGAGCGCTTTTAGTGCAAGATACTTGCTAGACTGCTTCGGGAGAGCAGCGTACCTAGTCAGCATTTGGAATTCAATTAAGAGTCACAATTCGACATGGCAGTCAGCACTCTCTGAGCCGATCGTGCACGGGTGCGCTGCTGTTGACTATTACAATGCTTAATTATCCATACGAGTGATTTAAAACTCGTGCTAAAGATCGCGCAACCGGAAAATGCCTACTCTGTTGACACAACACGCGTCACGCCACCGAAATAGCTTCATTTGGCGCCTACACACTCACCGCCACGCGCCACTTGCCTGTCCTGGTAGCAGAACCAGTGAAGTGACCACGTCACGTTTGATTGATGGACGACAGCTCTACGATTAAACGCCACGAGGTGAATGCACATAGCACTCAATACGAGCACGATTTTAAGAAGTACTTTCAATAGTGTAGAGGGAGAAATGCGGGCCCTTCCCGGGAGCCGTGTTCTGAATAAGTGCCAATCAAATGTTAATGTCGCTAATAATAGACACCAACCAAAACCTAGAGACGTTGCAAGTCTCCGACAAAATATCCCTCAATTATTGTTAAAAAGGTTTCTTCCATTTGCGATGGTAATAATGGCATTTCAAAGCACTTTTCAGCTAACGATGTAGGTATATCAATGCAATACCTACACGGTAAGTGGAATATATTTTCTATGAATTGAGGGGTATTTCCTTAGATTAAGTAGGTTTTTTTTTTCCCTAATGGCAGGTTTATTTTGGTACAATATGTAATTATGACACTGACGTCCATGGCTGCGTATCCCTGACCTACGACCAGAAGATGTTCATTACTACCACTATCTCTGTTCTCCTATACTTTCTGTCAGTCATCATGTGAATAAGACCAATCTCTAGCAATAGTCTTAATAAAATGTTTCCCTGGCCTTTGAGAGACATATGGAGGCGAAAATTGGAAATTGGCGGTAAAAGTATAGAGGTATCTAGTTCTTAAAATATTTAGGGTCAAAGTACTCTGGAGATCGAGCTGAAACCGCACAAACATTTCCCTGAAAGACGAAACTTGCATCAAATTACACACATATCATCAAGCCATAGTACACCTACTCCTTTGGGTATAACAGGTTTGTTCGCGTAGTCCCCGAAGGTGTAAGCGTGATGCACTACAGTGCATCCACATTTCACCACGATGTAATTCGACACAAAAATCGACCATACTCAAAGGATTAGTTAGCTGATCAGGCAGTCGCCCTTGTTTCCCGAAAAACTGTGAACCCACGATTTCTGAAGTGAAGACCGCCACAAGGGAAACCAAATGTAGGGCGCCCTGCGATCGGGAGCAGTGATGACCTGCGGGCAGTGGCTGGCAAACCTGGATGCAGAGGACTCAATGGCGTGTATTGGGGGATATCTATATCAGCCAGCAGTGGAGAGCAACAGGCTGATGATGTGCAAAAAAGTTTACCTAAAGTTATGTGTAGCGTCTGAAGGCATGTGCGTTTTTTAAAACTTAGGTACTACTGAGGTATTTATTCGTGGATACCTATAGAGTATAGACCGAAGTGCACTGGGTACTGACTACTCTATATATTATTTTATTAAAATATTGGCAGCACTGATTTTTTATTATGAATATGTAATTAGGTAATTCAATCAAAGTACCTATAAAAAAAAACTTAAAACATATTTATCTGCTACCTTACATAATACATACTATCGACAAGAATCTGCTGCCACTAGATTGGAAATATAAGCGTACCTCGAAACAATGTTTCACCAAAATCACAGAATCAGTAGCTATACTTGAAAACAAATAAACATCGATTCACGCACACTTTCACAATTTTATTGTGAAGACTGTTCGTGGCTAATCGTACGTTCGCGCATCGACTAATTCAACACTGCACTAACTCGCGAGTCGCGCTGGCGCATGCCTCTCGATCTCGCGCTATACTGCGCCGGGCGGCCTCCGACTGAAGCGCGCACCGCACCACCCAATTTCGAAGCTCTCGCGCTAACTTCACTAACTGCCTAACCAAAGCCACTCATGCCTTTGCTGAAAGGCACCCTCGACAGGGTTCCGCCTCCGTCAAGAGGCACCCTACCCCCATAAAGGAATCAAACAATTGTTTGTTTTAAGTTAATTAAGTAACAGGTTGCATGCCTTCTTATCGATGATATATCCTATTAAAAACAATAACGAGAGGTGAATAGATTAACAATTATTAAAATGTTATGTGAGTAGGTATCTAAATAACTAATAGTTGGTATGTTATAATAAGCTCCATTACGCCCTCCTCGCCACAAGGGCGTAATGGAGCCAAGAGTGTAATGGCCAACCAAATGCTCACGCGTCTCGTACGATGTTTTTCAACACACTTGTGAGGAAACAATAACACATTCGTAAAAACACTATACTTGGACATATATTTCTAAAACATGGCTACATAACAGTGTAAAAATGAAATAAAGTAAAGGCTAAGAACGGGTTTTGATTGGGTTTTTGAACGACTTCACTGCCAGAGTTGACTTACCCTGATTGGATATGTCATTGTTCGCTTACCTTTTTAAAGGGCTTTCCTATAATACGAGGTAAATATGGATTTGGTTAAATTATTTGCAAAACCCCTTAGAAAGAGTTTCCCATACATCACATACTTATTTTAAATAGAAAAGAGTAGATTTTATGTAAAATTCTGGATGAATCCCAGAGACTCCGAGGGAAACTCCTTCTTTTCTTTTTTAGGTTGGCAAATGAGCTATAAAATAGTGCTATTTTGGCCAGTGTCGAGTAATTCTTGATAATTGTTATTGAATTATATGTACCCCTGATCATAATGATAATGTTGATGACGAGGATGATGATGAAACGAATCCCCTACCCCTATCAGTAAAGCTATGGATGCTTCACTTAAAATTACCGGACATCTTGGGCGAACTTGAAAAGTCAAATTATACTATTTAAATTTCAATTAACTTCACTCGTGCATGTTTTTGAACACAATGGTTAATATTCCACTAATATAACATATTATTTATCAAAAAACATTTTTTTTGGAAATTAAAACAAAATTGACAACTTCACGGTTTAACTTCCCGCCAAAAAGTCCAGAAACCCCTTCATATGGGAAAGTTTATATGTACATTGTTTTTATATTCCTACGGTTTCTTTTAAAGTTTTGATGATGTCTGTTACAAGGTCAGTACACGTCATTTTATTTACATCGAAAGAAAGATCCTTATGCCTTATAACAGTTATATTTCATGACAACATAGATTTTAATAAAATTGCCGACTAATCAGTACATTGTTAATGCTTGAAGATTAACTCACTTTATTTTCCAAATATCACGCCTAGATAGCATTCGTATAGTCTATGAAAAGTGGTTAGAAAAAATAATTGCTGGGCCGCCAAGTCTGCTAACACAATCGATTATAATCAAACAGCAACCGCATAGTAACTGTCACTTTTGGCAGATATTGTATGGATATCCGTCAAAAGTGACCGTTACTATGCGGTTGCTGTTCGATCATCGTCATTATTCATCTCGGAAAAAAATCTGCCACGAGATTAAAAAAAGGTAAAATACGAACGAATGGTCTAAAATATCAATTTTTCAGTTTCATTGTATTTTTTTATCTGCGGCAATTTGCCGATCTTCAGTTTGGTAGGGCTGGCAACACTGTTTCGGACCATAGAGAGGAAAATAAAATAATTCAATTTACTGAGTTTTTTTGTTGTGGGTCGTGCGTTCGTGCGTGATCGTGACCAGTGTTACCAACCCTACTGTTTTAACAGTAGATTTGCTGTTTTCACATTGATTCCCCTGTTTTCTGTTTCATTCCTAATTTTTACTGTTTTTCAATTAGCGTTCAGCGCCACATATTACACTATGCAAATATTTTTTAATAACCACTATATGTAATGAAACGCAATGAGATTAGAAGGCAGTATCTATCTACTCTTTGCGGGATTCAAGGGATTCCCCACATTGTGTGAATTGGTGAAGAAACTTTTGTGCCTACCACATAGCAGCGCCACCGTGGAAAGATTATTTTCAGCTATAAATAATATGAAAACCAAATTACGCAACAGAATATCGACTACAACTATTAAAGAAGCATTCATTGCACACTAAATCCGAAATAACCGATTGCTACTTATTTTAAGCCACAAAAAGGCAAATGAAGAAATTAAAAAAATATATGTACGATTTTAAAAAGGAAAATAAGTCTGAAAATACTGAAGATGAGGCAATTGAGGATGAAAGTGCGTAATAATCTTAGTTTGATTTTTGTTTTTTATTATGTTGTGATCGATATTATAATATAAGAATGTATGCGAGTCCTGGTAACTAATATAAGTAGGTGATTGTTTTAATTATATCAGGAAATTATGAAATCTGCCCTTTTTTACTTTACCTACTGTTTTCTCCTGTTTTTTTATTGGTGAGCTGCTGTTTTTTAGTTTCTTGGGGTTGGCAACACTGATCGTGACTATTGTCAAAGCCATCTCTAGTTCATCTGTGGTCAAATTAGTGATTATATACTCTTTGGGTCAAATTAAATAATTGTTTGCATGGGGCTAACTTATGAAGACTGTTTTCTATTAATTTCTAAGTTTATTTTTAGTAATCATTAGTGGCTGTTGTGGGATAATCATAAGCTTAAACAGCAAATATGGAATTGGTAAGTTGTAGTATGTTATACAGACCGATGCTGAATTGCTGACAGAATGATGGCTACCGAAATGCAGACTACCAATTTGTGGCGATTTCAGAATTTAAACTCGTTTAAAAACATAACTTTTAGAATCCAATATAGCCCTTTTAATTCCTGAAGACCAAACTAATTACCTTCATCTCGCTTTTGGTACTTAAAAACCCAGGTTAGGTCCTTAACCTCAAACTTATACGTATTAACACTACAGCAAAGCAAATGTGTTGGAATGGAATAGCCAGCTAGAAACTGGTTGAAAATTACACTATAAATATACTTACACTCAATACTATATGGTTGATTTTTTATTAAAATACAAATGCTGTTTTGTAGTGTAGCTCGAGGAAGTTGTAGCCTAATTGGTAAAAAACGATTACTTAAGTTACTTGTGGATTGTTCAAAGCTTAGAATGGTGATGAAATTCCTCCAAGAATGACCTAACTGGTGACTCAATCTGTATTTGTGGAATCCCTGCCAATTGTTAAGAATTGTATAAATTAGGTGTAAAGTTTGATTGTTCATAGAGGCTATACATTATTACTTATCAATATGACGGTAAGTACATGAGACTGCTTTAAAAAAAGTGGCAGATTTTATATTTAATAGAGTACCACCTCTTGATCTGATGTTACCTGATGAAAAAAGGGAGGTTATTTTTTTTTGTAACAAGTGGGTGTAGTATCATTTATTGGACCATTTGTAGTTTGTTTGTAACTTTATTTACAAGTCGCTTTGGTAATGACCAAATGTTTGTAAGGGCATTATGTATGCTGACGGTTCCAGTTGTCATTTGAACATGTCTGTCAGTCTTGCATGTGTTCAAGAGAACTGGTCAGAAGATTAGCATATTGGTTTATGAGTGGTGGCTCAAATAGCTGCTGAATGAAGAGTTCTAGGGCTATATGCCCAGACCTGCACTGTCAACTACCTTCGTACCTAAGTGCCTTCTGCAAGAAAAAGTAAAGTGGGCTGTTTTTAATTGCGCTTGCTAACAGCTGACTACATTGCATTTAAGATAATTTAGTTGGTGAACACCTTTATTTCATGTCATACCCCATGGGAGAAACAGGGTGTGATATTTTTTAATTTTATCAAATATGTAAATATTAGAAAGTTACTTATAATCTTGGCTGTGTTTTTAATTTCACTGGGGTCGTCTTCAGCCTACTCTGATTACTGATATCCACATGGTACGTATCTGCCCTCCAAATCGAAACTAGTGGGGCTACCAGTAAATAAGTCATTTATATTACAAATACAACTGGGTCTGTCAATTTGTACTCATGCTAGTGTGGAGGATGTCTGATGTTATTATTTTTGAACATCTGTGCCTGGATTGTGCTAATCATGCACAAACAAGTTTAAGTATAAATAAATGATATTTTTCATTCTACTATTATCTTTCATGTCCCATCCATAGTGTCACAGATTCGGATCTCGTAGTAGGAAGGTATTAATTCTCAGAGATACAAAGGCTACAGAGAAGCTTCCAGTGCAGATTTCTAATGGAGTGGTCGTCGGTGACAGTTGCAGGGCGGTGATACGAGCGCGCTGCAGCCGCCGCTGCCGCCGCCGCCCGCGCCGGCCAGCATGCCGCCGCCCGCGCTCCCCGCGCCCCTCGCACCCCCCGCGCCCGCCCCCGCGCCCGCTCCCGCGCTCGCCGCGCCGCCCGGTAAGTGCGCCGCCGACCGCGCCGGCAGCCGCGGGGCGACCGCCGCCCCCGGCCCGGCCCGCCTCGCCCCGCTCCGCCCCGCCCTCAGTGCTCGCTGTTGCAGGCCGCTCGCGCCGCCGCCGCCGCCGCGCCGAGCCCGCCACGCCCGCGCCGCCCGCCGGAGGCGAGCGCCCCCGGACCCCCTCCGTCTCGATTCGATTCTAGTTCGAAACCATCCTCAGTGATCAGTGTTTCTGCTTTCTGTTTCAGGCTAGATGTAAGTTAGGTTTTTGCTATACGCTTAGGCGTGCCGGTGACGAGTCGACTGCGGCCGCGGCGCCGGCTGCCCTCCGCCGGCGTCACAATGTACCTACTTCATTATACCGCATCGTACCCCGCGTGACAGCAGTGCGAGCGGTCGCGCGCACCGCGGCGCCGCCGCGCCGCCGGCCGCGAGCCCGCCGCGCGAGGTGTGTGAGCGCGCGAGTGTGAGCGCGCGAGTGTGAGCGAGGCGAGTGGCGAGTGGCGAGTGGCTCGCGGTCGGGCGGCTCGCGGGCGGCGGCGCGCGCGCACCGCGCGGCGCGCCCTGCCAGGTGACGAGTGAGAGGCGCGCGCCTGCGTCCACTGCCGCTAGACCGAGCGCGCGCTCGACACCTACTGACCGGAGCTCGTTTTACAGGTGGATTCTTCGCAGCGCCCATCTACGACTTGCAGCAGGTCGGAGATGTGTTCACAGGTGAGCTCGACTCTTCACTACTGGCTGCGCCGCGAGTCGCACAGTTTTTGTTAACAATCAAACACTTTCACATTTACATAATATTATATAGTAGCAAGGAATTCATACTATCCGTCTTTTAGGAAATTGTTACCTCAGTGCATAATTCGCAAACTGATTTCTATCTCTGAATGTGGCTTCCAACAGTGCGTGGCTTTACGACGATACCACCCGCCGCCGGCACCGCACCGAGGCTAGCCGCGGTGTGTCGGTTGCCAATGCGAGTTCCAAAGCAAAATTTTATTTTGTCAAATAAAATAACCAAATGAAAGAAAAGAAAAGATCAGTGAAAGAGAGCTCGCACCGCAAAGTCAAGTTTCATTGGAAGCCACATTGAGGATGGTGGTGGCAAGCCTGGTGGGCGTGTCGCATCTTGGTCTCACGGCTCCGTGTGGGTGGCGCAGGTCCGGGCGCCAAGTGCTCGCCGCTGCCGGCGATCCTGGGCGGGTCTCTGCCGCGGCTGTCGGCGGAGCAGGCGGAGGCGGTGGCGCGCGCCAAGAAGTACGCTATGGAGCAGAGCATCAAGATGGTTCTGATGAAGCAGACGCTGGCGCACCAGCAGCAACAGATGGCCTCGCAGCGCACGCAGGTGCAGCGCCAGCAGGCGCTCGCGCTCATGTGCAGGTATGTCGGTGGCGATGGTGGTGATGGCGGTGGCGATGGCGGTGGTGACGCGCGCGCCGCGATGATGACGGCGATGCTTGAGGCTCCCGCGAGAGCAGGTCGAGCCTGTGACTGTTGTGCTGAAAAGATCTGAGCGGACGCGCGTCTACTTCACTCTCACGACCGAGACTAGGTCGAACCGAGTCGAGTTTTAGCCTCGGCGGCTGTCCGATAACGATGTGTACCGTTCCCGCGCAGAGTGTACGTGGGCTCCATATCGTTCGAGCTGAAGGAGGACACGATCCGGCAGGCGTTCCTCCCGTTCGGCCCCATCAAGTCCATCAACATGTCGTGGGACCCCGTCACGCAGAAGCACAAGGGCTTCGCGTTCGTGGAGTACGAGATCCCCGAGGCCGCGCAGCTCAGCCTCGAGCAGATGAACGGCGTCATGCTCGGCGGCAGGTACTGCTACCCGCGCCCGCCACCAACTTGCTACTCATACATTTCCCAGAATATAAGATATACATTAGACCGCTGAGTGGTGGTGTCACTCTGCAAGTTAATCTTGGCATAGTTTCCTATTTCCTGAGATAATGGGTATCCTATATATTGACCCGGATATAAGCTACCACCATGTAAGTTTTATCCAAAACCGTCTGCTAGTTGTCGCATTCAGCTTCGGTATCAAATATAATTGCATTGCTCCAAAACAGTTTTCAGTGTAGTGTGTAGAATATATGAAGCCGCATTATGAACTTAAAACCGGTGCAATAAGAGCCACTTAACCAGCAAGTGTGTTGAAAAATACGTTACGCAACTTTAATTTTCAAAAAATACAATGTAATATTTATTATATGTTTGAATGTAGGAATATTAAAGTAGTCGGTCGGCCGTCAAATATGCCGCAGGCGCAGGCGGTCATCGACGAGATCCAGGAGGAGGCCAAGCAGTACAACCGCATCTACGTCGCCTCCATACACCCGGAACTGACCGAGGATGATATTAAAAAGTAAGAAACATACTAGCATTCGCGTAGTTCGGCTCGCACGTACTGCTCGTAATCTCTTCTCACCGCGCCCACCTTGCGCTCCGCAGCGTGTTCGAGGCGTTCGGGCCCATCACTTACTGCAAGCTGGCGTACGGCGCGTCCGCGCACAAGCACAAGGGCTACGGGTTCATCGAGTACGCCACGCTGGCGGCCGCGCTGGAGGCCATCGCCTCCATGAACCTGTTCGACCTCGGCGGCCAGTACCTGCGCGTGGGCCGCGCCATCACGCCGCCCAACGCGCTCGCCGGCCCGCCGCAGCCCTCCGCCATGCCCACCGCGGCCGCCGTGGCCGCCGCCGCCGCCACCGCCAAGATCCAGGCCATGGACGCGGTCGCCAGCAACGCGGTGGCGCTCGGCCTCACCAAGCTCAACGCGCTCGGCGTGTCGGCCGCCGCCGCGCTGCCCTCGCTAGCCGCCGCGCTGCCGGCCGCGCTGCCCTCGCTGGCCGCCGCGCTGCCGGCCGCGCTGCCCGTGGCGCTGCCGCTGCCGCTGCCGCTGCCCCTGCCGCTGTCCGCCGCGCCCGCCGCGCTGCCGCCGCCCGGCGTGGTGATCCCGGCGCCGGCGCGCGCGCCCAGCCCGCCCGCCGCGCCGCCGCCGCCGCCGCCGCCCGACGCGGCCGGCACGCAGCAGGCGGCGCTGCAGCGCAAGCTGCTGGACACGTCGCCCGACACGTTGCAGCAGCAGGAGTCGCTGTCCATCTCGGGCCAGTCGGCGCGCCACCTCGTCATGCAGGTGAGTGGCGCGCAGTGGAGAGCGCGGCCGCGCGCGAGTCGCCCCCGTTAACCGGCGTGCTTGCCCGCAGAGGCTGATGCGGCGGCGCGTGTCGCGCACCGTGCTGCTGTGCAACATGGTGTCGGCGGAGGAGGTGGACGAGGCGCTGCACCACGAGATCCAGGAGGAGTGCTCCAAGTGGGGCCGCGTGGAGCGCCTCGTCATCTACAACGAGCGCCAGACCGAGGACGACGACCCCGCGCACGCCGACGTCAAGATATTCGTGCAGTTCGCCGAGCCCGACGGTCTGTACACACATATGATTTCTAAACATTATTATGAAACTTAATCGAGTGGGAAACTTAGCTTATAATGACCTCAACTAAAATCCCAGACAATTAAAAATGTAGAAAAAGTAATTTTCGTAATCGGTATCAGACCGAGTCCAAGCAAAATCTCATGTAACAGAACTACTCCTAAGTAAGAAGACTGGAGTGCATCGCCGCTAAATCATTCAAAATATTTCTAGTTCGGCCGGGTTGTATGTATGTTGTAGTCAGTGTGTATGCGTGGCACTGAGCCGGCGTCGTGCATGTCCGCAGAGGCGACGGCGGCGGCGGGCGCGCTGAACGGCCGCTACTTCGGCGGCCGCACCGTGCGCGCCGCCATCTACGACCAGGACCTGTTCGACCACGGCGACCTCTCCGGCTAGCCGCGCCGCGCCGCCGCACGGCTCCTAGTTGTAAGCCTCAAGTGACATGTGATGAAGCGACATTTCTAATAAAATATTGTTCGTTAATCTCTACCCGTTTTCCTGCATCTCCCGCGTACCCTGAAAGGGCTCCATGCGATATCTCCACGAAAAGTGGATCGAGCGTCCAAACGATTAACTTTACCACGTGCTTTGAATATTTGGGCACACCTCACTAAGTCCTATTCCTGATGATATGTTATTAGAAGCTCATAATATTGAGATAGGCATATCCGTTTTCGGTTGGTTCTTACTTCTCTTTCTAATATATATTGTCGTCTCTTTCGCACCTTCCTGTCACCTGGCGTGGTGGGGTACGCCGCTGCCACTGACCTTACGAAAAAATATTGTCGATTACGATAACAATAATCGATGCTACGATAATGATAATGATTCTTTTGTAAATTTTGTCGATATTGGTATTTGGTTGGTTTAATCAGCCACCAATACAATTAAGGGCGGTTAAATTAAACTTGTGCGTTGTTTAGGCGACAAAAACTACTATTTATAATTAAATTAATTGCATTAAAAAAGGTAGATAAAAAAGAAACCGAATATAAATGCTTAACATGTAATTAAAATGGAACGTAATGCACGGCGACAGCTCCTATCTCTTTCGCATTCGTGCATTCCTAATCTTACCATTTCGCTCTCCCTGTCACCTAAGCGCTCTCGAACGCCACCACGCGATAGAAAATAACCCAATCAATGGCCAGCGCGAGCGGCTGTATAATTGCGTTCAGTGTTGCCAGTTTGGGTATTTTTGTTTTTGCAATTTTGGGTAAAAATTTGGCTCTTGGATAAATATTGGAGCAATGAAATACTTGGAGAAATTTTGAGAAGTCAACATTTGGGGATATTTTTATTTTTATTTTTTTTTAATTTCAGGGTATAACCGTAGGCCGTAACTGAATACATTTGTATTTATGTATTTGAGTGCATTGAACAAACGCAACCGTTTAAAACAGTTCACTTGGTCGTTAAATTCTACAAAAAATTAACATATTCTATTATTAATTCTTTTGATTCGCTCGTTATGTTATTTTGTTTGTTAGGTTATTCTGCTGTTTCAGTTTGGAAATTAGAATGTATTTCAAGGAAAAATAAGAAACAGGCAAAGAGCTAATAAAATCGAACCATCCATTAGGTTAATTAACCGATATTATTAACTTTTTGCCTTTGGGTAAAACTCAAGCAAATTGTATCATTTTGGAGAAAATTTATTTCAAATTTGGCCAAAAATAAAAAATCACATCTGGCAACACTGGTTGCGTTGTAAAATGTGTTAAAATAAGAAAACTACAGTGAAATTGTGAGTGATCTGTGTGATAAATAAGTGTGTGAAGCAAGGGAGGCCTCCCGGAGTATTGGACAAGACAGTTTACCAGTAAATAAGTAGTGAGTTTATTTTTCCTTCAATTCCTATGTTTTCCAACCCTGTCGTCGCGCAAACGTTTTTCATTGTTAGAGCAAATCTTTGAACAATCCAGCGCATGCAGTTTGACCAGCGTAAGCATA